>CP025647.1:11045338-11070442 GCA_003576665.1 Ipomoea trifida | reverse complement strand
GTAATACTATCTTGCCTTATACTTATTTATTTGATTTTGAAACCTTTGTTTATTTTCGAGGGATAATGGATATCCTTACTTAGCCGTCGCGCTAACTACACTTCATTGTGTCTTAACAGATGTCTAGCATGGGGTCTAACAGCCCACCTGACTCGGACCCGTCCGAGTTTAATTTTCCTATATATGATTACGATGACTATATGCAGTACCTATCCGACGACGACCCTTACGGCCCCGGCTATGCTCCAGACCCGCCCGTCCTTCTCGATACGGCCGATGTCGCTCCAGTCCCGAGCTCACCCGATACTCCCTTCTGGATGCCCCCACTGGTTCTGCCCTTGTGTTCATTTGATGAGATCCAAGCCAGTTATGGACTCTACCCTCTTGAGTTAGTCCCGGGCAGTGACCCGCCGGAGTTTGTTGTGCATTATCCTTATCCGTGGGACCCCAGTCCCCCTGATACTTACGAGGAGTGGATGATGGTAATGAACACCTGCCGGTTCTTGGACCACATGACGTGGTTTGGTGGCAGGTGGTGCGAGGTCTGGGGTATGTACACAGGCCCGGTGTACTACTCTCTAGATTAGAGCAGTTGGAGGGGAAGATGGGACATAGCCTAGTTTTTGTAGATATACTTTTTGTAAAAAGGGCAAACTCGAAGAAGTCGTTTAGTCGGTTCCTTTTGGTTCGAATGGGTATTATTATTAACCCATTTCGCTCTGTTGACTTTCGAAGTACATTCTAGTGATGCATGTCGGTATATATATAACCATTATATATATATGTACATATATGATGTAGTTTCTATCCTATGGTTTGATTTTTGGATTCTGACGTTAAGAAACGCGATCCTTACTCTCGTCGTTAGCCTGAGCACTTAGAACAAATCCCGCCTAGTTAAGGCTGGGCCGAGTCTAAGTGTGGCGGTAATTACCCCATTGGTTGCCTATAGCAAATTCGGGGTGTTACAATCGAAATCATACATTGGATCAACAAGCATTTGGGAGTCACTATGAGGCCCATATAAAAGCAGCCCACAGTCCTCATGTGATCTCGTACGCCTTTTCTGTTCATGGATAAGTAGGCCCAATGCAGAGAGGCCCTTTTGACTTTTTGGAGAAGAGACAGACTCCTCTGGAGAAGAATTAAATGCAAAGCCTGCAGGAAGATCACGCTCTGTGTACTGGTTAAGGATCGCGTCAGTCTGAGCATTGTCCGTTGTGTAATGCATTGTGTCTCAATCCTTTTGACCGTTGGGTACCTCGTACCTCGGTGAGCCCGCCCCAGCATGCATGTCCGGGTTGTCGTCGACGATGGTTTCGGTGGCGGTTTCCGGCCTGGTGGTTAGGACCCATTTGCAACCCGTGATCTGTGGACGTCTCCCAACCGCTTTGAGCTCTGGACCATAAGCTCTTGGGCATTCCTTATCAAGTGTGTCAAACTGTTTAGGGCAGAAAATTTCACTGTGACCAAGTCTCCCGCATATGAAGCAGTAAGTGGGGAGGCGTTCATATTTACATTCCAACCAGTGGTCACTTCCAGATGAGAGCTTGATCGTCACGCCTTTCCTTAAGGGTTTGGTGATATCCAACCTAACCCTTATTCTGATGAATGCGTTCCAGGAGCCATCAAAGTTTGATATATCAGCTTTGACGAACTCACCCAGGCTGTTGCCAATCAGTTCAGCTGTCTTTAAAGAAGTTAGTTGTTTGGTGATTCTGTGTATTTGGATCCAAAACTCAGCTTTGCTTAAGTCGACGTCAAGTGGGGATTCATGCCTCTCCAACTTGCGTAGAATGAGGAGGTTCTGTTCGTATGACCAAGGGCCATTCTCCAAAACTCTATTCATGTCTTTCTCATGGAAGAAGGTGAAGAGGTAGAGGTTTGTTTGGAGTTCCTTGACCATCATACCTTTCCCGGGTCTCCATACTGTGCCAAGAGTGTCTCTCATGTAGTTAAACTTCACCGTCTTTTCTGTCAGCAGAGTACCAACCAGAACTAAGGCATCACCATCGTCTTGGGTTGACAGCTCCTCTACATCAATAGGGATAACAATGTCTTCCGGGTCATGGATGCTTAGATTGTTATACATGTCTTCAAGGGGTTCTTTACCTTTGCTAGAAGAAGCCATTTCGAAAGAGGGTCAGGGGGGAAGTGCTAGGTGGGTTTACAGGAGGGCAATGTGGTTGTGGTGGGTTTAGGAAGGGATAACATGAGCAGGCATTAATAGGTGAAAAACATGTGCATGCAAAACCGAAAGGAGGGGGGTAAATGCCACAAAAAGTTGAGCTCACCAACCAGAGGAGCGAAGTAAATGCCAAGGGGATCAGGAGAAACGCCGGCGGAAGAAGTAGGAGGAGTAAATGGGGTAGGTAAAACTTGTTAGAAAACAAGAAGGAGAAACTTGTTAGAAAACAAGAAGGAGAAAGTCGCTTAACGTTGTAAATCTTAATCACGGTCTCAAAAAATAAATGCACATTGTCCGCATATGGCGAGTTTGGTTCACACTAAATCACCCCTGGGTTGAAACTTGAAAGGGTATGGGGTTCACTCGGGTCAGCTTCAAAGCCGTACATGTGCGCCGAGTTTGGCGCCAAGAGAAGAAAGTATTAGTTATGAAGAAATTCAACATTATTCTATCTAACGGTACCGGAATTTTCCCCCGATTCTGCCGGCGTACAAACCCCGCCGGTATCTCTTCTCAACCTCACATTACGGTTCCCCGCCGCCGCCGCCGCTTCCGTTATACAGATTCCATTTCCTTCTCCAAATTCCTCACAATTTTGTCGAATCGATTCGGTAACGGAGAAAAAGCTGTCCTGGAAGTCAATTCGGCCGCCTTAGGAACGACTATTCTGTCGTCATAACGGTATGTATGTTTTAATATAGTTTGTTGAATAAATATGTGCGCGGTGTGTGCGCGCTTTGTTTTGTTTGTTTTTTTTTTAGTTTTTTGAAAATTTATATTTTTGTTGGATTTTAAAGAATTCCAAATATGTTTATTTTGTGAAATTCAATATATTTCTTTTTGGTTTTGTATTTTTGTACAGATTATAAGATTTAATTATTTGTTTTTTATATCCAATAATGCGATTTATTTTGGTTGTAATTATATTTGTTAAAGTTCAATAATTGTTTTGTTAAAAAATATTTTCTTTTTTTAATGTAAAAAAATAATTTGTTGTTTTGATTGACATATATATTGAGTTCAAAAGCTTAATACATTACGTTCATTATTAGTGGGAATGCGAAGAATCAAAATTTTATATTATTACTCTTAAATGTGTTTACTAAATAGATATTTAATTAGAGTACGAACAAAATCAATAATCAATCATTTATGGTCAAGGATGAGATGTCATTTAGATATGGATAAAAATAGGCTAACCCCTTCATAGGGGCTTATAGTCTGGCATGCTTCCGACTTAGCTTGTTATGGCATATTTAGTAAAAGATCGAATTATATATATACATATACCTACATACATATACATATACATACATATATATATATATATATATATATATATATATATATATATATATATATATATATATATATATATATATATATATATATATGTATGTATAGAGGAAGAGGTTCGGGTGAGAAGAAAGTCGCAGGTGAGAAATGAGAATGAATTTCAGCTTAGATTGAGAAAAAAAAAATTCGCTACCTACGAACTTCAACAATGTGCTCTAGAAGGCACACCAATCTGTTCTAGAAGAAGGGACAATGTGCATTGAAAGAAAAAAAAAAAAAAAAAAAAAAAAAAAGCATGGAGGCACAAAGATGTGAAACAATTATTGAAAAAATTAAATTTAATATAGGATCTTCAAAACAAATCATAAACGACCATAAATAATAAACAAGCAAACAATATTGTACTCAAATTAGTAATTAGTGGTCAAGATTAATTGATCTTTTAAAAAAAATTCGTCATTTACGATTTTTTTTTTTAAAATTGCTCTGAAAGGCACAACAATGTGCACTGGAATTTTGGAAAGGCAAAAATATGCACGGTAAGTAGAGAAATTTGAAACTAACTATTGAAAAAACTAAATTTAATGCATGATCTTCAACACAAATCATAAAGATCACAATATTCAACAAAAATTGGTAATTAGTGATTCATGATCACAATTTCTGCTCAGGTCCGAACGCAAATTGTCAACTATCTGCGTCCAGAAAACTCCGAACGTAGATAGTCTTGACTATATGCCTCTGTGGCATATGCGTCCGGACTTTTCTAGATGCAGATAGTCCTCAATTTTGGACGCAAATGAGTTGTTTTGTACTAGTGTTTTTAGATTCAAGTTTTGTACTAGTGTGTGCATATATATTATAAGCAAGCAAGATTGGAACAACCAAGATTACAAAAGCAGCTATGGTTGAACGTGTTAAGGAACAATCGAGATTGAGGAATTAAAGCAAATTAAGAAGCAACTGAAGTGCAATAAATTAATAAAAAAGTAAGAGAGATTGCACAATTAAATGAGCAGCTAAGGTTGCATGCATAAAATAAGGAAGCAGTTGAAGTTGTACCCGTGTTCAAGTGTTTTCATAAGCATATTAAATTGGAAAGAGCTATAAGGAAAGAGTTAAGGTTTAATTAAGAACCAACTTACTATGGAAAGAGCTAAGGTTGCCAACATCTTACTTTATGGAAGGAGCTAAGGTTTAAGAATTGAAGGAGCTAAGAATTGAGAGCTAAGGATTGGTTCTACGTACAACTCAAATACATAAGCTAAAATAGGGAGCGAAGGATGCATAAATAAAATAATTAAGGAGATGAAGTTCACAATAGGAGTTTTCAAATAAAAATACTCCTACTGGAATATTAAGTTCTACACAATATCAAAGGGAGAATAGTCTATAAATTTTTGTATAGACTAATCAAAAGCTAAAAAGACTACAAGATCTGCTGACAAAGTTTAAAATTTGAGATTGTCTTTTTTCAACAGACATATTCTCAAACAACTATATAAGTATGAAGATTTGAAGAAGCAAAAATACAACAAGTGCAATACACTCTAGATCAAGCAAGTGAAACTCAAATAGCATATAAAGATCTTCATCCTAAAAAGAGATTTAGCTGCACATTAATAGATTCATTCAAAAGTCTCTAGTAAGTTGGAAGAAAGAAAAATCATGTTTTTGAACAAGTGATCGGATTTTTCTATCGAGGGTACGTAGATAAAGGATAGTAGCATGGAGATGTAAAATCCTAGTTTCAGTGTTGAAGCACTGAAGTTGTGTGATTAGTGCTGATTTTGTGATCAAGACACTAAATTATTAATTCATTGTATCTTGTACCAAAGTGGTGGATATAGTGAATTCCTCTCATTACAGATAGGAGTAGAATGGAAATAGATAGAAGGATTGCATACACATTCGAACCACTATAATAGATGTGTTCTTTATTGCATTACTTTTTTTATTTTTACATGCACTATTACATGTGAATTATACACGACACAATCACTACACAAGTTTTTTAATTCCGATGTGCACAAGACGATAATTTTATCAAGTGTTTTAAATTCTTTTTAAGTCTAAGACCTTGTAGTCTAGTGGCACTCGGTCGTTGCACTCCTATATGGAATGCAGAAGAGATTATTGAGCTGCGAAGCCGAGGCGATGGATATCGTTCTGGTTAGACTATACGTGTAATTACTCAGAACCTTCTATTTTCAATTTTTCACTCTGATAAGCTCCGAAGACACCTATATATTTGAGTATAAATAAGGGTAATTGATCGAAAGTATTAACATAAAACACACCTCCACGTCCCTTCTTCGAGACCGACACTCAGGGAGTCAAAGACTCTTCGTTTTATCTTTACACATTCATCCACAACCCTTGACACCTCAACCAGGCAAAATTTAAGCGTGTCACACTCACATTCGATCAGCAGGCTACGTATAGTATAAGGATTCCTTGCGTCAGGTAGCAGAAAATTCTAAAAAGATGTCAATGATATATGGTATGAGTTAAATTAGCTATCGACTCGAATGTTACAGCAGCTCTTGGACTTGTGTTCTACATATTTTATCCAACTATGTGTATTTATAATCAGGGAGTTGCTGTATAATCAGGCTTGAAAGGCTATCATGAAAGAAAATCAAGTAAAAAATTTATAAATAAAAGAATGAGAAAGATTTAAACATGAATCCACTTCAGCTTAATTAAAACCCTAAAACTCTTATTGTTTTGGCTTCAAGTAATAGAATGTGTTAATAATAATCTCTATTAAATTTACAATGATACAATTAGATTTAAAGTACCTCTTATAATTCCACTTAAAATACCTCGTGGTCTAACCAAAAAAAAAAAAAAAAAAAAACTTAATTACCTGAATGCAGATCTCACACATAGTGTCACCTTTCTCATTGCACCAACTTTGCAGACATGTCCTATGTGCGTACTGAAACCGCCCAAAACGTACAAATACAATTAAGCTCCAAATAAATTTGCTCTAATGTAAAATAAACTAGCTTAGCAGTTAGCGCCACGTACATACAAACCTACCTTTAAGGTACCCCGGCAAGAGCACGGAACCTCCATATTTGAATCCAAATCTTCACCATGGCATATCCTGCACTCTACCATCTTGCTTGAAGACATATCTGCAGTTTTTGGTTCCTTGGAGAAAGCAAACCCATCCAGGCCGGGGCCAAAGAATGAAAATTAAGATATAAGTTCATAACAAACAAAGAATTAATTCAATGAAGAATGGGAATTTATTAGAATATAATATACAAACACAGAAGAAATGGAAACAAATTAAGACTTACAAGAACTCACTTCTCAGTTCTCTTCTTCAGAGAATTCGCTGTTTGGGAACGAAGCAAAAGAACCCATCACTTTTATTATAACAGTAGACCGGATTTCATGTATAAATTAAGTACAGATTATATATATATTACAGTTGGTTCGTGTAGGTTACAGTTTGTTCCAGCAATTGACCACCCCCTTCAAATGTGTCCAAATGATTATTAAAATATAATAAATTCAATCTTTCACGCGTTACATGTAATATTATTTACTTAAAACTTAAGAAATTACATGTAATATTATTATTAATACTAGTATTTCCGCCCATGCGTTGCACGGAACGGATTTGTTATAATATTTTAAGAATATTTGGATCGATATACAATTATATAAATTATAACATCGAATATTATGTAGCGCAATTGATGAAATTGAATTTGTTGGATCGATTATGTTTTATGAAGTTTTCCTTGCTTAAATTAGAACAAATAATTGTCCAATTACCCGTGCGATGCACAGATAATTTTTTATTATATATTGAGATAATAAAAATAGAGCTGACATTATAAAAAATTCTAATATTGAACGTGTACATTTATTAAAAAATTCTAGTGTTGATACATGAATATATCAACGATATTACCAATTAATAGATATTAGTTAATTTCTATTTTACATTTTCTTAACAAATAAGCTTTTTTAATTATTTGACCAATAAAATATTTACTTAATTGACTACAAAACTAACAAAAGTTTGGGCGAGAAAACTAAAATATGAGGATTTTACTTTTATATATAGTATATGGATTAGGATCTTTTTATATTTTAATCAATTAGTAATACCACTTTTCCTTTTCTATTTTATCTTTACTATTGTTTCTGCGGGAATTTCACAAACGATAATTTTATATTTTTATTTTTATTAATAGTAGTCTAGATATAGAAGTATAGATAAGTATTTGAATTATTTTTATTATTATTGGTGTAATTAATAATAATCAATAAATTATTTTTTCTTATAAATTTATGCAGAATTTGTTTCAATTATTTCCACATTTATAATGGTTTAATTATTCACAGAATTTGGTAAAAAAAAATTTGTTACCAATTAAATTTTATTAATTTTTTTTATCAATTAATTAACAATATTAGTTTGTGCCGAAAATATGAAGGGGAAAATTTTACTTTTATTAATAGTGTTGATACGTGAATATAGAAATGATATTACCAATTAATAGATATTAGTTAATTTCTATTTTGCATTTTCTTAACAAATATGCTTTATTAATTATTTGACCAATAAAATATTTAATTAATTGACTACAAACGTTTGGACGGGAAAATGAAATATGAGGATTTTACTTTTATATATAGTATAGATATATAGTATAGATTAAGATCGTTTGATATTTTTAATCAATTAGTAATATCAATTTTTCTTTTTCATTTTATCTTTACTATTGTTTGGCTGAGGATTTCATAAAGGATGATTTTATATTTTATATTTTATATTTTTATTAATAGTAGTCTATATATAAAAATATAGATAAGTATTCGAATGATTATTATTATTATTATTGGTGTAATTAATAATAATTAATAAATTATTTTTTCTTATAAAATTACATAGAATTTGTTTCAATTATTTCCACAATTATAATGGTTTAATTATTCACAGAATTTGGTAAATATAATTTTGTTACCAATTATATTTTATTAATTTTTATCAATTAATTAATAATATTAGTTTGTGCCGGAAATATGAAGGTGAGAATTTTACTTTGGAATAAGGTTCAAATTGGCCACTGAACGTAACCTTCCACTGAACGAAAAAAATGTGCAATGAGGCTACTGAACACTTCAAATGCATGCAATTTCACCTGATAGCAGGTTACCTTCTATTTTATCAGGTTGTCTGCTTGCATGGATGGTGATGTGGCATCTTATAATAATTTTTTAATAATAAATATAAAAATTAAAAATTTTTAAAAAATATTTTTAATATTAATTTTTAATATTTTTTTAATATTAATATTTTTATATTTTTAATTAATTTATATTTTTAAAGTTTATTATTTAATAAATATTAAAAATAAAAATCAAAAATTAAAAAAATATTAATTTTTTAATATTTTTTAATATTAAAAATTGTTTAATATTATTTTTTAAATATTTTTAATTAATTTTTAATTTTTAATTTTAAAGTTTATTATTAAAAAAAAATTAAAATGTCAACTAACCATCCATGTAAGCAGGCAACGTAATGAAATGGAAGGTAACCTGCTATCAGGTGAAATTGCATGCATTTGAAGAGTTCAGTGTCCTAACTGCACATTTTTTTCGTTCAGTGGCTTAATTGCACTTTCAGGTTACGTAAAGTGACCAATTTGAGCATTATTCCTTTTACTTTTATTAATAGTGTTGATACGTGAATATAGAAACGATATTACCAATTAATAGATATTAGTTAATTTCTATTTTACATTTTCTTACCAAATAAGCTTTATTAATTATTTGACCAATAAAATATTTAATTAATTAACTACAAAAGTTTGGGCAGGAAAAATGAAATAGGAGGATTTTACTTTTATATATAGTATAGATTAATAATATTAAATATTAATAATATTATTTATTATTATCATAGAATAATATTAATTATAATTGATTATAATAGGTTATTAGTAATTATGGTAATTATTATGACAGAATAATATTAATGAGATAAGAATGTGGTTTTGATTGTTACAATTTTTGGTAATATTTACCTAAATGTACTCATATTCTGGCTGAGATACAAAAATTATGAATGTCAATCATATTATATTATATATGCTAATAATATCTAATAATTGTAATTGGCAATTGCCATGTAAAATTAAATCAAATATTTGTTATATTTTATTACGAATGTCAATCATATTATATTATATATATGCTAATATATTACGAATGTCAATCATATTATATATATATATATATATATATATATATATATATATATATATATATATATATATATATATATGCTAATAATCTATATCTATACAATCTATATATCTATATATAATCTATACTTCTATATTATTACATATTATGGGTCAAAATAATTCATCCTCTATTCGTTTAAGTCTGTACCCTTTTTTCTCATTTTTTATGTGTAAACTAAATTGCTAAGGATAATGATTAATTGTCCCTACGAATTGGTGCATCTCCATCCAAAATGCTTAGATAATTATCGAATGTGCTTTCTTCCAAATCGTTGTGGGCTGTAGAAGTTGAAATGCATAATTTTGACTTCTCTTCCTCCATCAGTTTTAATGAAAGGTGACTACAAGAGTGGCGTATCAAAGAGAGTGTTGCAGATTGTTGCAACTTGCAAGCATGAAACGAGATTGGATGCAGGTTTTCTTTAAAAAATAAATTTGTAGTTGATAGATGAATGATTTTGTGATGTCTAAGTGGTCTCTCTCATGAAATTTTAAATTAATTGCGAACTGGTAGAAAATCAGTGGGTTTTTTGGCGCAGCATTGTATATTTCTACACTCTCTTATGGGTTCATATATTCAAAATCTAATGTTGTAAGTATATATATTGCAAAAGTTGGTATGTTAATTAAGTTATACTGTTTTCAAAAAAAAAATTAAGTTGTACTATTAGATATCTTTTCTGCACCATTAACATGTAATATGCATTTTTATTATATAATAGTAGACATTATATTTATTTTTTAAATTATTTTTTCTTTATAATTCTATATTTATTTTAATAATAATATAATTATCTAATCATAATATATAAAATTGTCTAAGACTGCAAATTGGATTCCTAAAACACATTTTCATGACATTGTTATTGCCTAATATTCTTATTAATTATTTCCAACCTAATTATTTCAATTCCTAGCCAAAATTAATGTACCAAAATATTAATTATTTATTAACATAATTTCCTAATATTCTTATTTTATATTTAAGGTATAATATTATTGGTACAAAAATAGATTACCATTCCCTTTTTTTGAGTAATTATTATGATATTTTAATGGTTTTTTTTTATACTTGACATTATAAAGTATAATTGATTTTGTAATAATATTATATAATTAATATATATATATATATATATATATATATATATATATATATATATATATATAGGATTTGGATCCAGTGAGATCACCTCAATTAGACGAGATTGTGAGATTGAATCGTGGTCATCAATTATTTTTTTTAATGGCTTAGATTTGATGTTGGTTTTTACTTTATTTTATGTAATTATGGTATAGAGAGGGATTGTTCAGTCATTTCGTAATTTGATTAATTTATTACCTTTTTCAATTAAGTGTTATTTTAAAGTTGTTTCCTTATGTAATAATTAGTCTACACAGCCGGTGCAAGTCATTTGTTTATGTCTTCCGTTTTATTTCTCTACGCGAAACCTAATTTATCATACCTGTTTACTTCCTCTCCACGAAACCAGACGCCTGGTCTGTGCATACGAATAATCTCCATGGCTGATTCTTCTTCCGGGCGGTTCAAGCCGTTGAGGAGTAGTTCGTCCGGTGGTGTTCCAGGTATTCCGATTTTAGCTTGGTTTTGTGTTTTTTTTTTTGGGTTTGGACAGGGGTGCGGCGGTGAGTGTTGTTGTGGTACGGCGGTTTGGGGTGGTGGCACATCTGGGTGTTTGTGGGTCAGAATATGGTTTTGTAGGTTTTTTTTTTTACTGGTTTTTTGGTGCCGTTGTTGGGGTTGTACAGGGTGGGGAGGGTTTCTGTTAAAGCTATTTAGTATCCCTCCATATGAGAAACTATTTGATTACTGTTGTAGATTTGAACTATTACTAGGAACCAATAATATGAGGTTCTGTTGTAAATTGGGTAGCAATAAATGCCTTTCTATTCAAGTGTTTCTATGTTTACAGAAAAACATAGTTATTTGTTTCTTTTTCAAAAGTTTTGGTTGCTCCCAACATGTTGTGGGTATATCCTTGCTTGAAATATAGTAATGTAGACTTAAATTGAAGTAGATATGTGTATTTGTCTAGTTACTGTGCTTGTGATGGCATTCATGATTTCCAGAATTTACACTTTGGAGGTAAAAGACTCTGGAGTTTTCAAAGATTTGGAAGTGATTGCACGGCTGCTCACTGGTAATCATTCTCTGAAACACGTCTAGATCAGAAGGATTACATTGCAGTTTCGTGCAGCCAAATAATGCTTCAACTCAGGGCCGGTCCAAAGGTTTTATAGGCTTGGGCGAAAAAAAAAAAAAGAGGCCCTATATGAAAATTTTGCTTCTGATGATCTATTTGTTTACTTATTTTTCTTTTTTCACTTTCGGATGAATGTTTTTAGGTAACATTGTATAAAAATTATTATAAAATCGATCTTAACAAAAAAAAAAAAGGAACAAAAGCATATGACACTTATATGAATCAATTAATCTGAATCAGTCAATCGAAAATCTTTAAGTATTTGAGTGGTTGGTGTGGCGTAGGCGCGACCAACGACCCTTATACTCCTGTGCCGTGTGAACGATGGGTGTGCGACAACGTACGTCTCTTTCAGTCTTTGTGAGTTCAGTTCTCAACTTTTAGAAACAATTAACCCTATGTTTTAAATATATATATAATAAGTAATATATATTATATGTAATACTTCGTATATCTTATGGCCTATGGGCCCCTATAGAGATGGGCCTGGGCAGGTGCCCACCTGAACCCCCCTCAGGGCCGGCCCTGCTTCAACTTAGTAATCTTTTTTATCTAGATAAAGTGCGTACTTCCAGCCTAATTTCTACTTTATCTTGCATTTGAGTGCATAGAATACTCATACCTTCAATTTTATTTACAGATAAGAATGAAGATTAAAGTCCGTTTCTCAATTATACTATGGGTAGTAGCTGCTGAAGCCAAAAAAAACTCATTCATTGGGTGGTGTGAAATGGTTGATGCAACTTTGCCAATATAGTCTGCGTTTCGCATATGTTTGGTTTTACAACGTTAGATATGTGTGCATGAGAGGAGTGGAGTCTGTGCATGCAACTTCACTTAATACTACCTTATGAAGAGCTTAGACTGACATCTTAATGGAGAAATGTTCAATAGCTATTTGACTCTTAGTCAAATCATATATTTCAAAGAATAGGTCTTTATATTCTTTAGATATTAAGTCACTTTTCATTTGGTTCATTAGAAAGAATGATATCGATGTGTGTGCACGTGAGCTATGTGGATTGTGCAATCTCAATTGTTGAACAGTATGTGCATAAATGTTGCGAAGTGTGTGTGTTTAAATTACTGAACTGCACAAGGTTTTGCTTTTATGATTGCTTCAACTCATATAGAACTGAGTGTGCATCAATGGCTAGTAGTGTATGTGTTGGTTGTTTAAGCTATGTCTATGCAAAGTAGGTTTTACCATATTTGTGATTTCAACGTGTAAATGGTGTGTGCATAGTGAATTCATGTTCTATAGTGTTTGCAGTTGAAATATAATTTCAAAATTTAACAAGTGCTTTAACTTACAACTAAAAAAAGAAAGGAATGAAAAATTAACACATGATATGAATATATAATTGTTAAAAACTTAAGGAATCAATAAGTTGCGGTGTCCAGTGTCCTGGTTGTCATTTTAATAGTTTTGATTTGTTTTTAAAATAGTTCTTGGTGGTGAGATGTATGCGCTAAACCTTTAATTTTGCACATGACCAATTTCGACCAATTTCAAAAACGCACTTACCTACTCATCACAACAAAGTAAAAGTTCTGCGCAAAACAAAACATCTCAAACCCTTCATAGACTACTCAGACTTTTACACACACCACCCATGTCAAATGCACACACTTATTATAATTCACACGCTCGTAATATGTAGTAAATCCACACACATGCACACGCTTGTAACTTGCCGTGCACACACTTATTAAAATGCACACGCTAACACTCACGCACGCACACACCGTCTTAAAGACCTGCATATTACTACGATGTCAAAATTCGAGTTTTACCACCCGTTACACCCATTAACGCACACACCTACAAACCAAATCTCAAAATCACACATACTTAACTCCATGAACGCACAAAAAATTGCATTCTGTATTATGCATTTTTATAATAACGTCCAATCACACATTACCCAGCGGTTTGCACAAGCTAGCACTTACGGACGCACACACCGTCGAGTAAACGCACCCACTGTTCCCAATAAACGCACACACCTGCGGAAAGAAACAAAAAAACGTAAAAAAATTTAATTACATACTCACCAGCACTGTTACGTTGTTGGCCATGGAAGACACCTGGACAGCCGTGACTAATTCTTCTCCTTTTCTTACGTTGGTGTGTTAAAATCAGACAAAAGATCCCAACACAACTTGTACTATATTACCATTATTAGGATTCCTTAATATATGGAAATTATTATCTTCCATTATTTTTCTTTATTATAGATCCTAATCAAATTACTACCCTATCCTTTTCTTTTAATTATGTCCTAATATAGACCATATTTTACTATCAATCCTAACCATTCATTCCAATATTTCAGATGGCTGAGATGGAATCTCATGATCTCATCTTATAGGGTGATCTCATTGGATCCAGCCCCTATATATATATATATATATATATATATATATTACGACAAAATAAATTATACATGTGTTAATAATTACCTAATAATTATTATGGTAATTCTCATCACCTACTCCCATGTGATTTTTATGATTATTTTATGATAATCTATATACATATTTTTTATACTTAAAGTATAATATTATTGGCACAAAATAAATTATATATAGTTATCTTTTCTTTAGGTGCAAATACTTAACTTAATAATTAAATATTAATATACTTGCCTAATTTTTATTTATTGTAATCATTATGGTAATTCGCATTCCCTTCTTCTGTGTAATTATTTAAGTAATATATAAAAAAGTATAATATTATTATAATTATAACTAAAGAATAATTGAATAATTTTTTCGACATTAATGTACTATAATTATTCAACCTTTATATATATATATATATATATATATATATATATATATATATA
Organism: Ipomoea trifida; assembly: GCA_003576665.1. Classification (NCBI taxonomy): domain Eukaryota; kingdom Viridiplantae; phylum Streptophyta; class Magnoliopsida; order Solanales; family Convolvulaceae; genus Ipomoea; species Ipomoea trifida. The sequence goes on along the minus strand of CP025647.1, from coordinate 11,055,597 downwards.
TATATATATAAAATTTCCTAATATAATTTGTATCTTATTGATTTTGAGACTAATATATAAATCATTACAAGATTTTTTTTTACGTTACCATAATTCATCATTTTTCATTGTATCTCTTGCTTTTTTCAGCCACATAATTACTCTACCAATAATGGTTCTTACTTTTTATTTAATTTATTTATTGTATTTTATTTATTTATTTACTTAGATTAGATGCCTAAAATAATAGCAATGATTATCTTTTACATGTATCTATATTAAATGACATGTATATATATCTGGACTATGCATATTACTGGCATATTTTATGTGTGTAATTTGCATAATTATAATTATGTTTATATTCTAGGCACATTTCATTTATTTAAAATCAAATGTTTTAAAATCACGTGTTGTATCTAATAACATAATATTTTATAATATGTTTTTTTGGTAAAATATTGTGACGATCAATATATACAAGCAATTCAATATTACAAGAGAACAAATATTATATTGAGTGATATTTTTACACTAATCACATAATAAAATAATTGTACACGTTCAATATTAGAATTTTTTTACTATTCTATCTTTAATCTTATTATCTAAATATATAATTCAAAATATTTATCCGTGCATCGCACGGGTAATTGACCAATTATTTACTCGAATTCAAGCAAAGATAATATTAGAAAACATAATCGATCCAACCATTTTCATCATTTGCACTATATAATATTGATGTTATAATTTATATAATTATATATCGATCTAAATCTATACTATATATAAAAACAATATCCTCCTCCCAAATTTTCCCACCCAAACTTAGTGGCATTTTAGTAAAATAATTTATTTTATTCATTTATTATTTTATTAAAATCTGATAAGTGCAAAATATACCACTTTTATAAGGTTATTCATGGATCGTTTAGTATACAAGTTAAAGCTTTTATGAATGTTTTAGTATTAAAGTGCATTGAAATGCTTTATATTGTCTTAGTACCCGTTCCACACTTTACCGATTGTTTCGTAGGTAAAAAGAAGTGTTTAAAGACAGGAAATGGCGATATTCCGGAGAAGAATTCACAAACCGATGTTGGAAGGCAAAATAGGCCTTGGACGCGCTCTGGACGCGCGTCCAAGTCGGAGTCCGAAAAAATGCCCGCAGAAGTTCGAAAATCAGAGCAGAGTTCTGATGGACGCGGGGTGGACGCGCGCGTCCACCCCGCGTCCACCCTTCAGCCGAAAATATGATCCGCGGACGCCCACGTCCACCCGCGTCCGACTGTGCACCGTAGCGCACAGTCTCGCGGACGCGGGGCGGACGCCTGCGTCCACCCGCGTCCGACTGTGCGCCGTAACGCACAGTCTGGCGGACGCGGGGCGGACGCCCGCGTCCACCTCGCGTCCGGTCGCGCGCTGTAGCGCGCTCGGCTGGACACGAGGCCGGACGTGCGTCCGGCCCGCGTCCAGCGGTTCGGCCAGCCCATTTTGGGCGCGATTTTTGGGTTAAAAACAGAGTTTTTTTGTTCTGGTTTTGGGGTCCCAATCCATCACACTTTAATTCCACACCTTAGAATATTTCTCTCTCTATGATTAGCTTAGAGAGATCACTCCACATTGCAATTCTTAGTTTAGATTAGAATTAGAGAAGAATTCCATTGTTGCAAAATTGTGATCTACATTCAAGTTCAAGATTAAAGTTCAATTTCAAGTTCAAGTGCAAATTCAAAATTCAATTCCTAGCTAAGTCTTCCTTTTAATTTCTTGTCATTACTTTTACCTTTTGCTATTTCAATTCCAAGTATGATTAGATAGATCTTTGTGGATTTGGATTGAGCAATGTTATATGGATATTCTTGAGCTTTGAATTGATCAATTAGGTTTTGCAATTGCTTTGATTATGAGTTTGGTTGTGTGAATGGTGATCTTCTTTGACTCTTGTGTGGGAATGATCAACCTATATGAGAGATGTTTGGAGAAGGAGTCTCACTTACGAGAGTAAGGTTACTCCTTAGCCTAGCCTAGCACATTTCCCTCTCACCTTCGAGAAAAGGGAGAGGGAAGGCAAGAGGCACATAACGTGTTTGTCAAAATGCCTCTTCTAGCCTAATGTTTACAAGGATGACATTACGGTCTAAGAAGTGAGTCCATTGACCACGAGAGTGGCGGTGGTGTTGGTGACCTTGTCTCATTTTCGTTATCTAAGTGTTGCTAGCCTAATATCGTAGGAAATCAAGGATACCTATATGAGTTGCAAGGTCCAAATCCTCTTTTCCAATTGCTTGTTCCCAACGTTTTGTTCCTTATTTTTCGTTATGTTTCATGCACATTTCTTACCTATGTTTGGGTTAGCTTTCAAACACTAAACACTCTTGTGCTTAATCCCCTCACCACTCAAATTCCCTCCTTGCCGTCCTTTGAGAACGATACTCGGAAATCTTCCCGTTTTACCACATATTACTTTCCATCCACCGCGAAAACTACACCCATCATTATCCATATATATTTATTCATAAAATCAGTCAATTGCTAAGAACATACCAATTTCATTCACCTACTGTAGCGATGATGATAGGAGGCATGGCGAATTGCTATTCCCATCCTTTCAGGTATGATTGCTATTCCCATCCTTTCTTACCTATGTTTGGGTTAGCTTTCAAACACTAAACATTTCGCCAAATCACAAAGTCAAAGACATCTTCTTCAATTAAGTCTATCATCTCATCTGGCGGGGTCACAAAGACATGCATGCCCTTTTTAAAAGATCTAGAAAATTTGGCAAGAGAGTCAGCCACAAGGTTCTGCTCGAGGTCCTCGCTGCCAAATCTGCCGGAGCCATGGGCACACGGTAGTGCATTGCTATCGGCGGTACTCGGAGCCGGCTTCTCAGCAGGTTCATGTCGCGGCTGCTCCCGGTGATTCGGCGTCGCACTCGCAGTCCTGGTTTTCGGACACCAGTGCCACCCATCATGCCATGTCATCGGAGGATGCTCTAACAGATACGGAGGCCTATCGTGGTTCTGATTCTCTCCGGGTTGGCAGCGGTGAAGGTTTGTCTATTACCCGTATTGGTTATGCCCATGTTTTTTCGTCTCGGTCTCTTAATTTGTCTAGTGTTTTAGTTGTTCCTAAATTATCTCATTCGTTGCTTTCTGTTCAGAAGTTTGCCCATGATAATCGTGTTTATTTTGAATTTTATCCCTCTTTTTTTGTGGTTAAGGATATCGTCACCAAAACTCCGCTACTTAAGGGTCCAAGTGTGGGGGGGCTATACATATTGCGGCTTCCTGTGTCTCCGTCCCTGCCTTCTGCGTTTTTGTCTACCCGAGCTTCATCGAGTGTGTGGCATAGTCGGTTAGGACACCCCCATTTTCGGGTGTTGAATAAAGTTTTGCGTAGTTGTTCTGTTAGTAGATTAGATATGAGTTCGACTCAGCTATGTTCGTCTGGTCATTTGGGAAAATCCTCTCGTTTTTCTTTACCTCGTGTTAGTTCACAGAGTTCTGCTGTATTAGACTTGATTTATACAGACATTTGGGGCCCTGCGTCTGTTCTATCTACTACTGATTTTCGTTATTTCGTGTTATTCGTTGATGACTTTTCTAGATACTGTTGGTTGTTTCCTTTACGTCTTAAATCTGATTTATACTATGTGTTTGCTAAATTTTGGACTATGGTTGAAAATCAATTTTCCTGTAAGATAAAGGCTCTTCAGTCTGATCTGGGGGGTGAGTATAATAAGTTGAGTTCCGTCTTAGCTTCGCTTGGCATTGTTCATCGTAAGTCCTGAACTTCGTAGCCGCCGGCTGGGAGTCCACCGCAGGGGAAAAGTCGTCGCTGCTGATAAATTGCTGAGCACGCAGAAGATCAGAGAGTTGAGCAATGGTCACAAGAGAGCCAACGGTGACCAGGGAAGACGCCATAGCCCTGAACTCCGGCCACAAACCCTTGAAGATATACAGATTCTGCGTGTCCAACGACACGGGTTGCCCCGCCATCACAAGTTCCTCCACCAGCACCTTCGCACGCCCAAGATATTCCGAGGCCGTGCTATCACCTTGATAGAATTCTTGCAGTTGCGTGAGAAGACCGAGAGAATGAGCCCGAGTGACGGACCCAAAAGCGGTTTCGATCTCCTGCCACAGCGAATGAAACGTGGTGTGCCCGAGAGCAAGGTACAAAACCTCCTCCGACAGGGAAGCAACAAGCATGGAGAGCACTGCTTGGTCTTGCTGAACCCAGGCAGCGACGGCGGCTGCTCATCCTCCTTGTCAGCCTGCGGCAGTGGCGGGCAAACGGACGAACCATCAATAAACCGGAGAAGACCTTGCCCACGAAGGAACGGGAAAATCTGAGCACACTAGTACATGTAGTTCTTGGACGACAGCTTGAGCGAGACAAAGTGATGAGCAGAATTGAGCGAAGTCGGAGCAGGCGCTGGGAGGGCCGGAGACGTCGCAGCAGTGACAGTGCGCTCGGAGAAAGCGTCGGATTGATTAACGGAAGCCATGAACCAGAATCGTAAAGTAGCGATAGATACCATGCAGATGAATGTATTGTGTATTCAATAAAACTGATGAGGTACAACAATCACATAAAATACATATAGACAAGTACACAACAAGAAGTCTAAAGAGACTATACTACTAGAGTCCTATTAATTATGACTCATTTATGATATGTTCAAATGAGCAATTAAGTCATCAATGTTGACATGTAGGCATGTACTACTAATTATGAATTAATCTTATAATGGTGGGTTACACTTAAATACGGACTACGTATACTAAATTGCCTAGCAATACATTGCATTCAATTATTAGATGTACATACATAAATGAAAAAAAAAAAAAAATTTGGTCACCATTGTCAATTGTTATATTGTGGACCGAAACTTCCATGCGCATGGTGAACTATGCCCAATACATGCACTTAATATGTTATATATGTTAAAATTTGTATGTCTGTTGACCGTTAGCTCCTAATCATCAACAAATATACTGATAAAGTAAGATAAAAAATATAGGGAAGAAAGGAGGGACCAAATGTAGTTCTTTCATTCCATCTGGTACAACATGCGCGCGCGCACACACATAGGGTAGGGTTTCAATGAGACCATTTGTTTAGGTAAGATCGTGTGATCAGATCTTGTGCATCCATATAATATTTTTTAATGATTTAGATTGATTGACACACACTCCGTTCGCACGCATTTAATCACCGTTCGCATACACCTAAACTTGGAATCATAATTAATCTAGACCATTAAAATATTTTGAGATCAAATCTTGTACATCAATCTAAAAAATTTGAATGGTCTAGATTGTTTGACACACCAACTCTGTTTGCACACATTTAATCACAGTTCGCACACACTTAATCACCGTTCGCACACATTTTATCACCGTTCGCACACACTCCAACTTAGAATCTTAAATCAATCTAGACCATTAAATTATTACATGAATGCACAAGGTCTGCTATCATGCCCTGGCAATTGCCTTTAATTGTATGGATGCTTATAAGTTGTCCCACCAGGTACATTTTTTGAGTTTGTGATTTTTATCCGTATTTCAGAAATACTCTAGGATTATAAAGAATTTTGGAAAACAAAAAATCCATTTCGTGAACAGCATGAAAAGAAGACGTATGATATTTTAGCAAAACTTGGAGAGGAGGATTCAAGGACAAAGGATTCTCAGAATTGGATGAACACATTTAAGAAGTAGCGCGAGTTGCCCGCAGGTATAGCTTCCGTTCACTACCAAATATCCCTCTTCAATTAGAATTTACGGTCTGTTGTCTTCATATGTTTATGCCTTTTTCACCAGATGAATGCTCATAAGCAGCGGGGTCAAGCTTTGAACACAGCTTCAGCTCACTAGGCTTATGACATTTTGAAGGTATTTTTCAATTTTTTTTTTTCATTTTCCCTATGCTGTTTAGTCCTCTCTTAGCTAGGGGCTAGGGCGATTTTTCATTTTCCGAGGAAGGGGAGTTGACGAAAGAGCGGCCCGAGCAGTGCACAAGTAGGGAAGAAAGCTGCTGCACTGCAACTGCAAGGGGTCTTCTACTACGGCCGGCCTTATGCTGGATGCTTTCTCAAATACTAAACGTAATAAACTCCGGGTCCGGGATAACACCTGATGCTGTAAACAAATTAAAGCTGAAACTGATGGAGCAAATAAAGAAGCAATTCAAGCGGGGACTCTGCAACCACACCTGCAGTCTGCAGATGCTCAAGGCGACAAGCCCAATGCCCCAATCCCGAGCAGCCAGACCAGACTCCCGTTCCCGTTGGATTGGCATCGCTCAATGCAAAGAAGCAAAAGTCGAAATCCAATTAAGAAATCTCAAGCAGTAGCTACAATTGCGACACATGATGATGTTTGGGATCCAATCTATGCACCCCTGCCTGCCATTGTGTTAGAGAAACTTTACAAGTTGTTCTGAGTAGAAGAAATATGCACTAGTCAGGTGGTGGCAGATTTTTTTTTTTTTTATTTTTCTGCAAAATTTTGATGCCCTCTTTTCAAGTTTCATTTTAATTTGTACCGCACAGGTAATCAAATTTTCTTCTATAGTTCACAAAATATACACAACTAAATTAAATTGTATTAGGAATATTTTGTACAATAGACTTGCAAGAATTGAACTTGTAACATTTTTCAAATTTAAATATTAAAGTAATTTGATCCTAGAACCTGAACGGCTAACAAAGTATTCCCAAGATGGTTTTATTATACATGGAGGAATGAAAGAACATAGGACAAATTAAAATGATAGTTGTCCATTTGATCATTTCAACTCTTAACTGGAGTGCTTATGTTGCTAGATTAAAAAGAATGTTATAATGCCTTTAATACAAATTCATAATTCACAATTCAATAAAAAAAAAAATTAATGTTTAATTTCTCTTTAAAGAATAACATTTGTGTTATATTCATATATACAACACGACGTAGCCGATCAAATGCCACAATACCTCAAAAGCAAAGCAATTCTAGCACTACAATTACAGTTACAATATTTGTGAAAATTGATCCAAAATTGGAAAGAAAATACATTCTCATCCACCATTGTCGCAATATTCTCATTGACTTGACTAACTAGAAGCTCCCGCGGTCGTCTTCTCCTTCTCCTTAGCTTGCTCGTCTCTGCCAAACTCCTCCATCAACTGGCGCTGCCTTTGTGTCAAATTCCTGCACCCAAACCAAAATGCATGAAGTGGAGCATAAAGCTAACTGTTCCTTTAGTTAAGTTGTTGAAAAGGTCTAACTATTCTTTTAGCTACAACCGATCGAGTATTCTTGTTTAGTTGTCTACATATTGAATCAGATATGATGGGAAGTAAAAGCAAGGGTAGGGTATGCTTGAATTTGACTCTCCAAACAAAAAGGAGCACATACATACATTGGAATGCTGACTTTAAAGTGAACAAACAAACTGGTCCCCAAATGAATAGGAGGAATTCCTTGCTTTTATCCCTGCTGCATATGCATTGTAAAAGACAGCGCATTAGTTTCAAAATCACATCACAATATTCGGTTCACATTCGATACTGCACATTTTGATGAGAGCTGAAACACTAAAGTCGATTGACAGCACAAACTAAAATGGAAATATGGGAGTTCTGATCTATTCCCCACCACACCATTAAAGATTCAGTATGGTCAACATACATACATTCATACCTGCCCAACAAATAAAAATGTTTAACCTCAAAAGAAGACTCAAACACATTGGCTTATAATAAAATGAATGCTTCTACTAGCTAGGAGTAAAGATGATTTCAAGACGTCACTGATGTTATAATGTGTAACCATATGCTTGAAATACAAAATATCCCAATGATGACAAGGGAGTGAGGGGCAAACCTCAGGGGTCTAATACATAACAGAGATAATATGTGCACCATAGAAAATGATCTGAAAATACCTTTCTTTTTCAGTACAACTTTTTGGCCAGGGAGGACCTGCAAAAATCCAAGTGTAATGCTCCAAATTATAAATCGGTTGGGGGTGGGGGTGGGGGGATTAAGGAAAAGGAAAATAAGTCATGAATCCATCTTGTCATATGCCATAATGTTGGCAGACAATTGTTAGCGTTAGCAACATCTCTCTCTATGACTTATATAATAAATGATGGGACTAGAAAAAGTTTTATGTTTTTGATACCTTGTGAGTCAGTCAGTATCTATATTTTATTATAATTTATATCTACAATGAGCTGAGGGATAATTGAATAAATACACAATAAAATGTTGTACCTTGACAACAACATCTCCCGTCAGAGTAGGAACTTGGACTGTTCCTCCTAAAATGGCCTGGATGGATAAAAAATTGTGTTAATCAAGCAAAAATGAGAGATTATAGATAAATGTAATTTCTAGAAGATTCTTATGAGGAAAACATTCAGTAGGAATCCCTTAACATACATACATTTCAGACTATGTTGATATAGAACAAGGCATTTGAAGCTACAGAAGAACCTTTAGGATTTCTTTGAGAAATTTAAAACTTTGCGATCCTTTATTCATACTAATGCTTCTATACTCTTGAAAAATTCTTTCATGATGCAATGTACTAGAACCACGCAATTGCTTTATTGTCTCTGAAAAAGGGGAATAGAGAGAGAAATTACCTGGGTAATTGTCAGAACAGCATCTACATGGATGTCAGACCTTTCTCTTCGAAACACAGGATCTTCCCTAACCTGAAACAATCAGAAATAAATTCTTATTGAGAATCATATGACATCCATCAAACTGCAAAGGTTAAAATTTTCAAAATAAATACTAATGATTAATAACCTTAATTTATAGTAACATAAAGATCACCAGGCTGATTTCCATCAGGATCTTCTATATACTTTTAGAATCTCATCATTGTCCACTCCTGCAGATGAGTAACAAAGGCCATCAGTAGCACAAAAATGTTTCCACAGAAGAGGTAAATGAATATAATACATCACAGACTCAGTTAAAATGTATACACATATAGGCGTCAGCCTTAAAAGTCTGTCTAAATTACATCAATTGATGACCACTGTCTTTTTTTTTAAATAACCACTGTCCATCAATGCATATGAATGTTTAGGTTGATTTAAATCTATACACTTCCATTCCTATATAAACCTCAGAAACAGAAATTAAAAAAAAAAAAAATCCCTTTTAAACCACATTGACAGTTACAGTTGAAGTAATTCAGTAGGCAGCCATTAATTTATGTAAAGCATCTCAGGAGAATAAGCTCCCATAAAATTGTGTGAGCAAGATCATGGAGCACAATTAAGATCCATTCTCATTAGTTTAAATTTACCTGGCATAATGTCTAACTTCACAGTTTTTGTCCCTCTCACCACACGGCCTCCCTTACATGTCTTGCAGAAACTCTGCAGCCCAATGTTAAAACTTAAAAGTCAGTAAACATGTGCGACATTAAAATAAATGATTTCCTTTCAATTAAAAAATGTGAAACCATAATATAAAACTACTCATTAAACCAGCAGTACAAGTCAGTAGCAAGAGTAAAACCAAAGCCCAGTAGCACAATTTGTCAAATTCAAAAGAATGATCACTTCATCGCGAGCAATTGGACAGAAAGAATGTCGGGATTTTTCAAAAAGAATAGGTGGAAATGAAGAAATTTGAAGACCTTTTAAGGACTATGCTTTTTGTCAAAAAGGCAAGCAGTTGATTCTAAGTAAATGAGAAAAAAGCATGTGAATTATGGGAAGATCTGCAAGAGATGGGAGGCCAGTCAGTAGAACCTGGAAAATAGCTTTTTGATGTTAGTCACTGGTCATTTCATTGTTTAACTTTCAGTTTTGATGAGTTTTTTTATTATACTCTATAATATCTGTTGAGTTTATTGCCTGTCTCCTAGTACTCTGCAGTGTTTAATGTGACCCTGATATTCCCCAAGTGTGTGATACTCTAGGTTAGCCTATGAATATACATGTGTAGTCCTGCGTAATCTTCAATATGTATTCAAGCTATGACTTGACCAAAATATTTCGCAATTTATTCAACAAAATCAAATAACTACAACTAGTAAGGTGAAAGAATGGGAATTTGTTAAATGAACTACAAGTAGAGCAAAGACAAGGGAAATTAAAAATGGCAAAATCCATGCACATGATACAGCAGGAGAGCAGGAAATTACTATTATCATACCGATACAATTTTCCCAGATCCTCTACATTGTGGACAGGTAGCCTGTACTGTGAAAAGACCAGTTTGCTGGAACACCTGGAGATAGCATAAAGGA
>CP025647.1:11003350-11040977 GCA_003576665.1 Ipomoea trifida | reverse complement strand
GGTCAACATACATACATTCATACTTGCCCAACAACTCTCTCCAATAAAAATGTTTAACTTCAAAAGAAGAGCCGTGCATGCATATTACAAAAGACATTGGCTTATAATAAAATGAATGCTTCTACTAGGAGTAAAGATGATTTCAAGACGTCACTGATGCTATAATGTGTAACCATATAGCTTGAAATACAAAATATCCCAATGATGACAGGGGAGTGAGGGACAAGGATGCACGCAGCAAACCCCCAGGCTCTAATACATAACAGACATAATATGTGCATCATAGAAAATGATCTGCAAATACATACCTTTCTTTTTCAGTACAACTTTTTGGCCAGGTTGGGTGCCAGGGCGGACCTGCAAAAATCCAAGTGTAATGCTCCAAATTATATATAGGTAGGGGGGAGGGAGGAGGGTAGGGGGATTAAGGAAAAGGAAAATAAGGCATGAATCCATCTTGTCATATGCCATAATGTCGGCAGACAATTGTCAGCAAGATCTCTATGACTTGTAATAAATGATGGGACTAGAAAAAGTTTTATGTTTTTGATACCTTGTGAGTCAGTATCTATATTTTAAAATTTATATCTACAATGAGGGTGGCGTTGAAAAGAAATGAGATAATTGAATAAATACACAATAAAATGTTGTGTTAATGCTTCAGACAAACCTTGACAACAACATCCCCCGTCAGAGTAGGAACTTGGACTGTTCGTCCTAAAATGGCCTGAAAAAAAAAAAAAATTTGTGTTAATCAACCAAAAATGAAAGAGTATAGATAAATGTAACTTCTAGAAGATTCTTATGAGGAAAACATTCAGTAGGAATCCCTTAACATACATACATTTCAGACTATGTTGATATAGAACAAGGCATTTGAAGCTACAGAAGAACCTTTAGGATTTCTTTGAGAAATTTAAAACTTTGCGATCCTTTATTGATACTAATGCTTCTATACTCTTGAAAAATTCTTTCATGATGCAATGTACTAGAACCACGCAATTGCTTTATTGTCTCTGAAAAAGGGGAATAGAGAGAGAAATTACCTGGGTAATTGTCAGAACAGCATCTACAACAAATGTGAATATTCCATACAAATTTGTTTTTATGAGTAATCTTAAGCCCATAGGATCTCGTCCACACCTTCCATATGAGAGTGTAACCGGGTGCCACTAGACCACAAGATCTTGACGACATTTTCTTTAATATTAGTCAGTCCACTAATTGACATAAAAAAATGTATTTGTGGCATAAGTGACATTGAGTGTTGTTGTTATTTTTATTTTTTATTTTTTATTTCTACTATACTAATAAGAGTAAAAAAAAAAAAAAAAGTTAGGCCTATAATGGGTAGAAAAAATGACGGTCAAATTATTAAATCAAATAGATGGTTCAGATTGTTTAGATTTATATTTTTCCTTGAGATTTTCTAATTTATCCTTAATTATATTATTTTCCGTTAAATTTTGCGTTATTCTCTTCTCCGTTAATATTCCGTTAACTTTTAACTTACTCATTAATTTCTATAAGAAAGGTCTTAGGTTCGAACCACATCCCAATCAAAGTTGGCATATTTTTGAACATATACTACGAATATGCTAGAGTATATTATTCAAAAGTAAGTACCACACTTTATTACTCCTATTAAATTAAATAAATTAGTAGCTACAAAAAAAAAAAAATTAATACATATGCATTTCTTTAATTTATAATTCGATTCTACAATGCCTTTATTAAAAAAAATTCATTATCCAAAATTTAAAAAGAGATATAATTTCATTAGTTATATTGTCTATATTTTCTACCATGCAAATATTCTTTACCTTCAAATTTATTAATTAATTATATTCACTACATTGTTTCATTGTTTTCTTTTTACACTATCTTGTAATTAAATATCAAAGTTATACTACAAAATAATGTTATATATTTATTTACCAAGTATTATGTTAATAACATGGAAAGAAAATTTAAAAAAATAGTTTGAATCCAATCATATTAACTAATTTGTTGACAAAGAATTGAAGGCATTCAAATAACCCAATAAATTGATTTAAAACTCATTATTAAAAATGTCAATATAGGGCACTAGAACATTATGAAATACTTGATGCATTGAAAAGATGCTAAGACTACATTGTTGGAATCAATCTTTCAAATTCAGTAAAATGAAGAAATTTAAAAAATAGCTACTGTTGCAGCATACATTAATCTTGTATGTTAAAAATACTTATTGTGCATTCTTTAAATATATTAGAACTAATATAAATTTACAATTCATTTCATTTTCTACAATCAACCTGCTTGGATTAAAGACAAAATCAGCATCAATATTGACAACAAAAATAATTGGTATATAAGATGTAGCCAATGTTTAAAAATGTTTATGTACAAAGTGACAAACTATTTAACTGCATGCATTGTGATGAAAAGGCAGCAGTGGGTACTCCAAGATTAGTATCAAATCAACAAAAAAAAATTAAAAAAAAAAAACATACACACATGCACACACAAAATCAAGTAGTACACTCATTCATACTAATTTTAAAAATATGAAGTTCAAAATAAACATGTGCAAAATAGATGTACAAACTATTGATGAAACTGGACATGCATATTGCAACATCAGTATTCGGACTACCCGTAAAGTTTTTGTTGTTACTATCAAGTAAACTAATTTATGAAACTAGTATAGAACAAAATGTACTACTCATTAACCTTCTACAAATATAATAAAATATTAATATTTTGTCCAATACTTTCACATGAGAATGTACGACACACATCTCACAAGCTCACAACACATGAAACTATTACAAGATCAAGAGTTCATAGTACAACTAAGATCTCACCCATATATACAAACACGAGACAAATCTACAACTTCCTATATCATAATCTCATTGCATGACGATGCCCTCTATAATATCACAATAACTCAATTGCACATGACAGATTACCAAATACCAATAAATAATATTTTTTTTAAAAAAAAAACAAGTACTGAAGATAAAGACAATGACAATGCTACTCGAAAGAGAATTAAAAAGACTTAGAGAAATTTAAACGAAAAAGTAGTATTTATTTATACTATCATTTTTAGACTAAATATTTAGATTAGCGTTTTTACAAAGTTGTAAACATTTATTTTAGTGACAATTATAATCAATCTCTCATATATTATCTTGCATTTATAAACTTTGAATTACCGAATTAAATAAACAAATTCAACTTTCAATTACATATGCATAAGCATCTCTTATATAATCTTCCATTGATATACTTTGAAATACTTATTTAAAAATAAACATTGAGCATTATCTCATTCGCGCAATGCGCGTGAAAAACTAGTTGTGAGTATTTTTTGTGTTGTGCCTTTATATCTTCTTATCAATTCTATTCTTAATATCTTTTTTTACTAATTCTACCTCACTATATATGTAAAATACAAATATATCTATGCATAAATATGTGTATATGTAATTTTTAGATAGTTTAACTTAATAGTTTTGAATCTGAAAATTGTGTGTCTATTTTAATAAATTTTTATTTGAAAATTTAGCTTTTATATTACTTTAATTAAACAAAAATAAAAAAATCAAATTTTCTAAATGAGTTTGAATTCATATCTTGATGTGGAATATATGCATTATTTACTCATCGGTAACAAAACATTCTTAATTATTTATTATGACTAGTATTTTATATGTGCAATGCGTAAAAATATATGTCTAATATTAATACTTAATGTTAAAATCTTAGTTAAAATTTTTTAAATAATAATGTACTGTGCGTTTATATGTGTGTGTGTGTGTAGAATTCATATTAATATTATTGAAGTAAGAATTAAAGAAATGATAAATTACTAAATATAACTATGATAATATTTAATTAAAATCTAAATGAATTCAAACTTACCATTGAAGATTGTAAGAAAAAATATTGTGTATGCATGTGCATGGTAATAATAATGTGAAAAGATAACAGAAGTTATAACAGTAGGGATATTTTTGTCCAAAAAATTATGTAGTCCAACTTTTATAGCATAAGGTATAAAAAAATGGAAAAAGTGTCAAATAAGCCACTGAACTTATCACTTTTGTGCAATTGGGCCATTGAACTTAAAAAGTGTGCAATTCAACCATCAAACAACCAAAATTTGTGTAATTGGACCATTTTTACAAAAAAATTTAATTCAATTTGAGTTAAAAATATTTCAATATTGACTCCCAACTAGTATGGTAGAAGAAAATGCCACTCTTAATACATATATGTTAGTAATATAATTGGATTTTACCCGAAAATTTTTGTAAAAATGGTTGAATTGCACAAATTTTGATTGTTTGATGGTTGAATTGCACACTTTTTAAGTTCAATGGCCTAATTGCACAAAAGCAATAAGTTCAGTGGCCTATTTGACACTTTTTCCTAAAAAAATTAACAGAAAAAATGGACATAAATAGGATATAACCTGGATTGAAACTTATTATGTTTTTAGATTTAGATATTGACATTAATTAGAACAGGAAAAATTATCCAAAAAACTATTTGCATTTGGTAAAATGTAATTATTTTGAAATATAATACATACTAAGTTCGATGCAGTGTTGTGAGATAATAACATTTCTTCTCATCAAACTCAAAATTTTGTTGTTGTGGTTGTTATTAGTGTTGGAAAATATAAACATTATTTTTATTGTTATTTTTAATAATCTTTTTATAGTTAATTTGCAATAGTAAATTAATTTTATATCTATTTTTATTTATTATTGTTATATTTAGTTTTGTTAATATTGTTGAACATTAGGGTCACTTTTATTATTAAAGTAGTTTTATTATAGAAGTCTGTCAGTCCATTAATTCTTTCCAGTCATTTAATAGAATTATTCTTCTCCTTGTGTGAGTCAATAACAAAGGAGCGAGAAAGAAGATCTGCAGAAGAATTCTTCATGGTGTACCTTGATTTTAGGGTAGCAATTTGCGTACCGTGTTGGAACTGAAAGAGCCGTTGGCTAAGACAGTATAAAAAGAAGGCAATAATAAAGAAGAAATCATCAATTCACCCCGGATCAATTCCAGAGGCGGTGAGCACAATTTTCCGTTCGACGACTCGTTCCGGTTTGTGAAACTTTCCAGGCGCCGGGGTGGCTGAATTCAAGAAGCAGCAGTCCACCGATTGACGACAAGTTCTGACGGTGGATAGATTTTCGGTCTGGTAGCTCTCAATTTTTAAGCGGCGAATAATTCCTTGTTCGACAGCAACAAATTTTCCAGCAAGTAATTTGGTTCGACGACTCCAATTTGGCGCTACAACATCCTGGACGGCAACCTTCCCTGAAGGGCAGCAATACAATCTGGTTTTAATTCCTCTTTCTTCAAGTTGCAATTCACCTTATTAATTCCTCAAATCCCAATTTCGTGAGTTGTATTGCTAAGTGGATACTAATTTGTTTGTAGTGTCAACCTTTATAAAGCTTTACTAGTTTTTTCATATGCGCGATGCCTAAAAAATAGGTGCCCAATATTAATATTTTATATTAAAATTTTAAATTTTAAATTTATTTAGATTCTAGATATTTAAATTATTGTAAATACTAATAATAATAATGTAAAATATTTTTATAAATTTTATATTTATATTTTAAGAAATAACTAACATATAACTACAATATATAATGTGTATATATTATTATTATTGAAGAAAATAAGAAAATATATAGTGGAATAGTGGATGCATGTGCATTATAACAGTAGTGGAAAAGATAACGGAAGTTATAACGGTAGGGGTATGTTTGTCTAATATATTGTAAAGTACAACTTTTATAGCATAATGTACAAAAAAATTTAACGGAAAATACGGACATAAATGAAGGGTATAACCTTCATTCACACTTATTATGTTTTTAGATTATATTTGTTTTTAATGGTTGATATTAAAATGTTTGGTTGAAATTATTATCTAGGAACTTGATACATTTACTATGAAAATTCTGCACTACTATTAATTTTAGTGTTGTCAACGAATTAAGATTTATCCTTTGATCGTAAATTGTTAAATTGATTGTGTTATAGGGTGGCCAACTTTAACATAATTGATTAATTGATTAATTCCATGCTTCAGAGGGTAAACGAGTAGATAATCTGGTCGTCTTATGAGATTACCTATTTGGTTCATAACCCAGGTATTCCGTAAGTTCTTCCAAACTTAATGGGTTTTAATCATTCGAATAAATGTCTTAAGCATATGAATGATTAAAACACGTGACTTGCTCTGAAAGCCATACGGGGTAGTCATATAACAGTTATAACGAACCCTTAATTGGTTGGCAATATTAGACTTAAAATGCAGAATTAGTAATGGTTATTTATTTTCAAAAAAAAAAAAGTAATGGTTATTTATTCATGTTCCTAGTCTTTAATCCTTTATTGTCTTCCGTTGCTAATTTATTGTTTTTTTTTTCTACTAGTTACTTATTACCTGTTATCTCGTTCTTGTTTGTTTTTAGTTACTTTATTGCATTCAAGTTAATTATTTGCAAGTTATTCAATTGCATTGTAACAATTCCCTATGGGTTCGACCCTTGCCTTTGCACACTATCACTACAACTGATTCGTGCACTTGCGATGACTTATAAAATTGTCCATAGGAAAAATAGCATTAAATGTTAATTTTAGTGGCTATTTTGTGGTACAAATATACGTGGGGGTTCACTTTCGATTTGGGTCGGATCAAACTGGATTCAAGTTTTCGTAGTTAGACGAAGAGATTGATATATAATACGCACAAAACGGATAATGGGTGAATGAGAAATTGGTCAAAGTTGACCCATTTGAGATGGAAAAATAGATGGAAAAGCTTCAAGTAAACATTTGTCCCACATTGGTTTGGGAGGTGGATTTGCACCACTATTTATACAAGAGTCTTTCTAAGGCTTGGTGAATTGTATAGCATAGAGGTTCTCTCTCGCGCAGGGGGTGCAAGTCAAATTGCATACTCGTGTATGTCATTTCATTTTGGGTTTGTGACATCCAATTTTTAAATTTTGAATTAAAACTTAGGTAATGGTCGGGTGTTATAGGAGTAAAAAGTCTGATTTATTTATCAGATTAATGCCATGATTAATTGCTATTTAATCTTCAACTCCTATATAATTCGTTGGTAGAAGCAGCAGATTTACACACACTGAAACACAACGAAATTATTTTCTCTTTCAAAACTCTGCTTCTACCCCTTTCTTTGAAGCTGTGTTCATATTGTTGCTCTAGTTCGCTGGGTTCATACTGTTGCTCTAGTTCGCGGGGTTCATTAGTTTGGGTGCTCAAACTGTGAATCGTAACACGTTTTATCTTTGGAAACCTAGGCTATAACGCTCCTAGCACTTTTAGGAGGTAGCAAATAAGGTTTTAAGAAAAGAGTGTTTCGCTCGACTCGTGTTAATCCCTTCTAGGTTTTCTTTTTCGTTCCTGTGCTCGTGATTATCCAAGAAATATTATTTTTGTAGTAATATTTCGTCACAATTAGTACAATTTTAAATAAAAATATTCAATAGCCCACTCCTCTTGGTGCAATACAAACTTAGAGAGCAGAGGTTTAGTTATATCAACATCAATGCAGATTCTTGCGAATTTTTCTTTAGAAATAAGGTTGGTTGCATCATCAATCTTGATGGGGTAGTCGATATTCGCTCTTATCTCCATGAGAAACTTCTCCTCAAAATACTCTACAGGCAGAGAAGGGAAATGCACCCACACAAGACGCTTTTCAGTTTTGTTGTTCTTAGGGACGAAGTTCAGTTCACATTCTTTAACCACAAGGTAATGATCTAAGATCATCCAAGAACCCTCATACTTGGCAAATTCATAATCTCTAAGGGATTCGAATCTAGCCAAGTAGTAGTCTTGGTCAAGTGCAATTAAATCGAAGGCAACTTCTGGTTTCCACATCCTTTGTAGCCTCTGGAGAAGGTAAGAGTAACTAACAGACCTACCTAGAACCCTGATGATCAATGAACGGCGCTAAGGGCGTCTAAGCCTTTCTTTTTCTTCTCTTATTACCGGGATTATAGGAAATTTTGATACAATTCTGTCTTCCTCCATAATTTCATCGTCGGAGAACACTTCTTTATCCAGAGCATGGTTGAATTCCTTTTGCGACTATGCTTGATTGGGGGTTACGACTGGATTTTTCCACTAACTAGAATCAAGAGTCGCCATCCCTACTGCCATGGGTGAACCTTGTGGCGTTTCTTCTCGGTGCATCGACACAGATTGGTCAACCTGATCCCAACCTCTTTTCATTTTCTTGGTGCTCCATTCCAGTAAATGAATCTTGATCCTCCAGCGACCGATTGGGTTGCTGCCGATGAGGCTGTCTCAGAGAGCTATTCCGCTACAAGTTCCATTACGTTCAATCAAACAAAACCCTATCATTTGCAGGAATGGGAAGCGAACGGAGTGGTTCAGACCAGGATGAGGAATACGACAGGGAGACCCTATCTCTACACTTCTTTTTGTTTTATGTGTTGAAAGGCTAGGCCACATTATTAAGGAATATGCTAATTTAGGTTTTTGGAAAGGCACATTAGAATTGTCAGGCATAGCCCTTTTATCTCTCTCTCTCTTTTTTTTTTTTTTTTTTTTTTTTTGTAGACGGCTTGGTATTGTTTGGTGAAGCCACAATCGAGCAAGCTTTTGAAATAAGAAGATGCCTTGATGTTTTTTGCATGAATTATGGACAAAAGGCTAATTTCCATAAGTCCTCTGTATTCTTTTTAAAGAATACAAACTCTGATTTGCATCAAAGTATCATTGATACATTAGGAATCCCATGAGTGATAGATATGGGTATTACCTTGGTATACCATCTATCCATGGGAGGCTAAAAAAAGATTCATTTAATGGTATCATCGAGAGAATTCAATCAAGATTAGCAGGATGGAAGACCGAAACCCTATCATTCGCAGGTAGATAGGTACACAATGTAGACAACTCTTTTACCAATCGTGGTTGTACTCGCCATAGAGAAAATTATTCGAGATTTTCTATGGGGTAGTAAGGATGGGGAAAGGAAATGTCATCTAGTTAAATGTGACGCGATAACAAAAAACAAAGCTTATGGAGGCTTGGGCATCTGGAAACTTGAACCAATGAATCTGGCGTTTCTTGCTAAACTCGGATGGATGCTGTCGCAAAATGAGGATTGCCTCTGGACTCAACTGTTTAAAGCCAAATATTCAATATCTTCCACATACTGCTTTTCATGGCAACCTAAGGCTAACATGTCTAATGCATGGAGAGGTATCCTCAAGGCTATACCTATTCTCCAAAAAAAGGCACTAGGAAATTTGTGAGAAATAGCATAGAGACGTTTTTTTGTTGGATAACTGGTTGGGGGATAATCCCCTTATAGAATCAACAATATAATCAACATTGTGCCACCTATGGAACTTGGCATATTAGTCTCTAGCTACTGGGATTTAGACATGGGATGGGCTGAACCATTTACTTCCACCCGAATATGAACGATACCATTGGATGGAAGAAGGAAACCTCCGATTGTTTTTCGATTAGCTCAACCTATGACATCGCATCTGGTGAAGTTGATCCCATTGAAGCAGCCAAACAGAATAGTGTTTAGAAACTCAAAGTGCCTAGGTAATCATGTTTGCCCCTTCCTTTTGGTTTGTTATTCATGATAGAATAATGACTAATAAAAACATAGTTAAGCGCGGCATTGCTAGTTGTGATAGATGTTGGGCATGTAGTGATTTGGCAGAAGATATAGACCATGTTCTGCATAGTTGCCTCGTAGCAAAAGAAGTTTAGGAAGTTATCCTTCCATTCTATTTCGAATAAACCAGATCACTCCCCTTCCAGATCCTAGTGGCTAACTCTCTCGCCAAACTTTCCAGATCCTTTAACAAGGGCATGCATGTCTTTGCGACCCAGCCAGATGAGATGATAGGCTTAATTAAGAAGATGCCTTTGGCATTGTGCTTTGGCGAAATGTTTATCATTCGCCTTAGTTACTTGTATTGAATATTATGGCTTTCCCCCTTCCAATATAATATAATAAAAAAAAAACAAATTTTTAGTATATCGTAACGAGTTAATGTGTTAATTAATAACTTAAAAATAAATGCGAAGACTTTGTGGCCTAGTGGCACCAAGTTACACTCTCATATATATTTAATTTTGTGCCATGTAATTATGTCCTATAAAAAATTGTTAGCTACTCCTGACATCCGTATCCCTGAAAGGATGGGATCATGGGAATAGCAATTTGCCATGGCTCCTCCTTCTGTTGTTGTTGTTGTTGTTATTGTTATTGTTATTATTGTTATTATAGCTATTGTTATTATTATTATTAAACAATTTTTTTTGTTGTTGCCAAATATTGAATTAAAATATGATTTCAACTTAAACCAACTTGGGTAGCATGAGTGGCTGTGCACTCTCGTCAAAGTATTGAATTATAAATATAATGATAAAATTCTAAGATCCGTACGTAAAAGTATGAAAATATTGTGAATAGTATCACTCTCATATTATATGTAATTATATAGACAAATACTACATTATAACATAAACAATATTATAAAAAAAAAATTAGAGTAATTCTAATTAACTTCCAAATTTTATTCTCATCTTCTACTCTCTATAACAACATGCAATGTAAAAGTTGGAAATATACTATTTTTGAAAAAAAAAAAAAAATTTATATGTGGCCATAAGCCAGCCGTTGACGTGTCTAATTGACAACTGCATTCTCCCCATGCCGAAACCGAGATCCTCATTCACCAACCATCAAAATCAAAATCAAAATCGTCATAATTCGAGATTTTAAAAATCCCCCAAATTCTATTCTCAAAAAAAAAAAAAAAAAAAAAAATCCCCCAAATTCACAAATTTCCGAATATTCGAATTTAGGGTTCTTCCCCCGTCTGTTTCTCTTTCCTATATTCGTATATCCCTTAAAAACGCAAAGAAATCAGCGACTGTTTGATTCGAGCGCTAAGTTCTCTCTCTCGACGTTGAAAATAGGTACCGATATTTTGGATTCACATCTCATTTTTTATGTAAATTATAATTTGTTTGCGGTAATCAGAATTCAACAGATCTATTGAAGAATTTGGTGATTATTTTTGAAAAGTCGTAGCTTTGGAGTACACTTTTGTTGTCAATACAATGAATTTTGAAGGTTTAGAATGTGAAAGTATGAAGTGGGTTTTGGAGACTCATGTAGTTAGGGATTAAGGAAATGTGAGGTAGAATAGGAGTTCTTAGGAGGTAATTAATGAATAATTGTAGAATTGAGGTCCTTATAGTGTTGTAATAGTACTCTGATATTAGATCAATCGATCCCTTGAGATACAGGACTTGCAAAACTGTAGTTGAAATAACTGAGATGAGAGAAAAACATCTCATATTTTATGTTGGAATGCATATAAAAGTGAAAAAGTTGGGGAAATTGGTGGATGCAATGCATTTGAAGCAATCCATATTGAGCTTACTGATTGTAGCATATCTTACTGTGACTCTTGGTCATACATGAAGACCTTACAGATGTTTCTTAATCATTGACATTGAAACCCGTAATGATAGCATCCTCAAAAGTGGCCTTTGTTGAGGTTTTGTCTGTGGTGTGTTTATACTTTATACTACATTGAAGATGGTTGGCCTCCAGCATCCTTCAACGAGGGTGGAGAGGGTGTTTGCACAGAGAGAGGGTTTTAAATCATCCTCACCTAGTGGGGCTGGCATGTTAGTAATTAGAATATGATGTCCTGGCTAATCTTTTTAAATGTGTGAATAATTTAGCTTTAATTGTTCTGAATGCTTAACTCTGGATTGGTTTGTCGGCTAGGTATCATTCTGATATATTTGCAATGAAGTACCTGGAATACACTCCACTTGATCGGTATGTCTGGAACTCTCATGTTTGAAATTATATGAAGTTATGACCTAATTTTCAAACCCAGGAGTATATTTAACAGCTTGTCTTTCTTAGCAATCTGGTTTTGATATATTAGTTCTCTTCTTCTTCTTCATTTTCCTTTTTTATTTTTTATTTTTTATTTTTTATTTATTTTTAAATACTCTGTATGGTTGTATTTATTTTTAACTGCTTTTAATTAGTAAGCACTTTGTTTATTCTTTCAGTATAAGTGAATTTTTGAGTCATGTGAACCTTGGAGAGCGCACTGTTAAGGGATGTCTTGAACCTTACTCTTGTAAGTATGATAGTTATTGGCAAGTGAACTATGTTGTTTTTTGACTATCTAAGGATGTTAAAAGTTCTTTTGCCCTTTGTTTTCAAGGCAAACATACAGGAACAGATAAGAAGCTGTCTCTCAGTTTGGAGAATGAGGTTAACTGAATTGATTACTTTAATTGTCTGTAGCTCATGTACTCCGTTTTTATGTTTTTGAACAAGTACATAGGTGATTTTGTTTTCTGTGCTCTCTATTACATTTATACTTTTTTTTGCTTTCTATGATCTCAGTCCAAGATATCAAAGAATAGCTGTCATCCATGTGCCATGTGTCTTACTTATAGTCAAATTTCTCTCTTTGGCCCTTTTTGCTTCCTTCAGATGAGATAGCAGAAGATTATCTCAGAAAAAATAAACTTTTTCATTGAATTAGAAACCTTATAATGCATAAAAAGTATTATTGTTGAGATTTTCATTGCTTTTGTCCTGTAGCTTTATGTACTGCACCTTTCCTATATCTATTTGACTGTAACTGTTAAATTCTTTTTGTTATGTTTTGTCCATTGCTTTTGTACGTTGTGTAGGTGTTCTGAAAATAGTCCACTTATTGGATAATTATCAGTAGTTGGTGCAGTGATTTCTTTATGAATTAACTTTTGGCACTCTACAATTATCTGTCCCAGATTCTTGATTACCTTGGAAAGTCTTCTGACACAGACTCTTCTTCACCAGTTGATTATCTATGTTGTAGATCCAGGTGATTAATCCAAACTAATTGGCTGGACTATTAAGTATATAACTGCTTAAATGGTTCATAATATATTTGTAAAATTTGTATTCCAGCCGAAAGACATTGATTTATCTGCTCCTTACTCTCAATCATATGTATCCAGACTATGACTTCAGGTAACTCTGTATCCTCTGTTGAGGCAAATTTGTTTCACTTGAGCTGAGAAGTAGGATTATGGGTAATACCACTGTCAGCTTTTTGGGCGATATGGCATCCCACTATATAATCCTACCTTACAGCCTTGGGAGTGTTGTCAGAAGGTTTGACAGACAGTTTGGATGACTGTTGCTCTTGGAGGAGCTGAGAGTTCAAGTCTCTCCATTTCCCAAATCTGAATTCCGTTGTTTTGCCCATACTGATTATTCTCCTGATGTGTATCATAGTTTTTATTTATTTATTTATTTATTTTTCTGTTGCTGTGATTTTCCAACTTTCTGGTTTACCAGTGCAGTGAATGCTCACCAATTTTTTACGGAAGAAAATTGGGATAGTTTTAAGCAGATATTTGATACCTACATGTTTGAAGCATCAAAGGTAGTTTGATTTCTATGTTCATCCATTGAACTGATATGGGTTATAGCCTTATAGGGAATTCTCTCCACTTTTTTTTTTTTTTTTTTTTTTTTTTTTTTTTTTCTTTTCTTTTATTTTCTTTTAACTGGTAAATATATACAGATAGATATTAGGAAGATAGTGTTTACTGCCTGTTCATAAAGGGTATTGGTAGTTGTAAATACATGATTACATGTTGCTTGTCCAAGTAGTGCATGACCAAAAGTTGAAACTGTATATCTGTAGGTGGGGCTGCTGAAGTTTAGTTTTTCTGTATAATTACAAAATACTTGGTGTCGTGTCTTCAAAATATTCTATATATAGTAAGAATTTTTTGTGGTGATACTTCAGTCTTCAGTACATTTCAAGGTTAGTTTTTTGGGGTTATCATCTCTATTTGTTCCCTTCCCTGGGAAATACAATTGACTGGGATGTGGTGTACTTCTTGGGGTTTCTTTTATGTGATCAGTGTTTTGTATTGTTATGGGAGGCACATGCATATTTTGTTAATGTGCCAGAAGATTAAGTTTGTTGGTTTTGGAAGGTACAATGTGTTAATAGTCCACATTGATAAAATAAGAGAGAATATATGGGTTTATAAGGCTATGGGTTAGACTAGCTAATTGGTTAGATTTAATCTTTTAGTGTGGTTTGACTTGCATTATAGCCCAATTGAGTGACTCTTACCCAATCTTTAGGTTATAACATGGCATTAGAGCTTGTTCGATCCACTTTGTGTTCACCCTGTTATGGGTATTGGTGGCATCCAAGCTTGCCTGCTTGTTCGGTCCACTTTGGTGGCATCCAGAGCTTTCATTTCAGGGAGAGGGTTTGGTCAATTTCAAGTGGTCAACCGGTTAGATTCAAAAAGGCTCGGTTGTCCACTTGAGGGGGAGTGTTAAGAGTCCCACATTGATAAAGTAAGGTTAGACTATCTAATTGGTTGGATTCAATCTTTTAGTGTGGTTTGGCACATGTGCATTATAACCCAATTAAGTGACCCAGGCCCAATCTTAGATTATAACACAATGTTTTGCTTATTGGCATCTTAAAATTTTTGTTGCAGGAATGGCTTGAGACAAATGAGGACAGTCCTCTGCTGGAGACCTTGTACAAGGCCTTGGATGAGGTGTGTTTATTTGGACAACAAATTGAGACAACTACAATGGTCAAGTATTGACATATGATTGGTGCAGGTTGTTAAAGTCACAGAATGTGAAATTTACAGTTACAATCCGGAGGCTGATGCAGATCCGTTACATGAAAAAGGAACCTTGTAAGCTTTCCATTTATATGCCATCACTCTTTGCTATTCATAATGTTTTACTTGTTGGTTGCTCATCCAAATTATCTTATAAGATGCCTTTGCCCAACTCTTCTGACCATTGCAGCCAATTGTAATTCGTTTCTCAATGCAAGTTGGTTTTCTTTTAAATTCATAATAATTATGACGAAATTCTACAGATAATTTGAATATCTAACCCAAGATGTAGGAAAAAGAGCCCATGAATGCATGGACTGTACATTGTTTTAGCATAAAATGTGATCAAGATAATGGGTGCTTGGGGCAAGATCTCAGAGATCTAAATCTGATTACATTAAGGTGTTTGTTAATTAGATTGAAGTTTATGTCTACTAGTAATCTGGTTTTCTTTTCCTTAAATACTCCATAGTAGAGCAGGCATGAGGCATGACCACTTGCAGTTTAAGACCAAGTAGGAAGGGAACTGGACTAATTAACCGCAGCTGTTTCTGATTAGCCATTTTATTGTGAATTTCTAAATTTTCTCTTTCACTGCTCTCAGTAATGTACGCCTGACTAGTTCAGAACCTGAAATGATTGATCTCTGATCTAGTCTGGTCTGTTTGACAGGCCAAACTGGCTTGAGGTCACCTCTATTTGCCTGGAACTAGAAAAGTATCTAGCCATCTATATTGATCACCAGGGGCCAAGAAAACACCTCTGTATTCCTGGTGATGTCCATTTTTCGGGTTTGCTACAGTCCACAATTAGAATGATACTTTGTGAAAATTAGGGCTTTCTCATATATTTGCTCTTCTCCATTGGAGTAGAAGATCGATACATATTGAAGTATAGATGAATTGAGGTTGGGACAAGAGGGTGACCTGGAGGAAGCAGATTTTGGTGTTTAGCTTTAATTAGGCTGTGGCATGCACCTTTTCAATTTTGTGTCCAACTTGGTACAAGTTGGCCTGAGATTCGTCATTGAACTTGATCTGCATAGTGTGAACGGAGTAGGAATTTGTGATAAGGTGAGAGATACTTGGAGGTATGCACCAATTAGACTGCATATTGAGCGGTGTGTTTGTCTCTTTCAGATGGTCATATCACTTCTTCTTTTACAATAGGAGGTTGAAGCGCATTGTCAGCTTCCGCTTCAGCTGTGTGAGGTAAGGTTACGTTCCCTTTTTATTACAATGTAGTTATGTTTTCAAAGACCTGGCTCCTGGCTTGTGTTAGCGCTAAAATGCATTGCCGTGTGTCAGCAACTTGGCTTTGGTGGATGCATTGAATCACGAGGAAGATGGAGAGATATTCGATGGCATGGACATGTGAAGCAACACACTGTTTAGTGCTGCAGTGGTGCTGTTTCAGGCCCGAAACTGCGGATGTATATAATGCCATCATGAGTTATTAGGAGATTGTGGTTACTAATCAGGCAACTTTCTAATCCGACATTTAACTTGTGTTAATATGTATGAAGATCACGAGCAAACTGGAGAGTAGTAGTTGCAAATTCTCTTTGCTTTTGTATCTGCTCTCTACTATCTGTCATTCAATAAAATTTGAGACCTATTATGGCATTCTTTTAATGAACACACGCTCATTCTCTTCATTTTGCTCTGTTCATATATCTAACCTCTTGCCTTTCTGCGTTTTAGATGGTTGATGTACAGCCTTTCAACAAAATGTGTTTGTTTTCGTTTGATATGCATACAAATCAACTATAGTTATTATAACACATGCTCGTGAGATATAAATTTATGTTGGTTTTTATGGGAACTTTTTACATTTTCCTAGGCTTTGCATAGATTTGCATATCTTTATATCTAGTTATTATTATTATTATTATTATTATTATTATTATTATTATTATTATATTATTGTTATTATTATTGAAACACATGATTGTTTACAAAGTAGTATGTTCTATAGTTTTTCAAATCATTTTTAGTCCAAAGAATCAATGTCTTCACTATCGGGCAATCTTGTGATCACCTATTTGAAATGGTAACAGAGATGTCATCACACTACATAGTAGTTGATTTATTTTTATTATTATTATTGTTGTTGTTGTTGTTTTCATCAATATTTTTAGTCAACATCAACATTAAAAGATACCTATCGTTTATGTTTTCAACTTTTCATCATTGTTTGTATTAAAATCTATGCAATAACAATGGGGACTAACATTGAGTAAAGTAGAAAAGAAATAATCCATTAGAGGAAAAAAAAACACACACACACAAATAAGAGAATATAAAAGCCATCAAAATTCAAACGGATGCAATATTTTCTTCTAAAATCAAGGCAATTGATGAAGTTCTCTTTTCACGGGTATTTATGATAAGTGCTCATTTGTCTATATTTTTCTCCCTTTCACTAAGTCATTTTGTTTATAGATCATTCCAATTTTCATGAGAATTAGTGCTTATTTGTGTTATTTTGCAAGGAGTATGAGTTGGAAAGCATTGGAAGCAAAGACGGTGATTTTCATGCATTTTGGATGCATTTGGAGTCAATGGGAGTCAAGGAGAAGCTATGGAGATGAGTGAAACACTTCCAATGGAGCCTAAGACTTGTATTTGCAATGGTATTGGTCATTTGGGCAAACTAAAGCAAAAGAGAAGCAAAAGATCAAGGTGTTGAAGTTTCTGCACGTCGACATCTTAGTAATTGGATCATATCTCAGCCTAGGAATGTCCAAATTATGTGATCTTTGGACCATTGGAAAGAAGACTTCAAGGGCTACAACTTTGCTAGAAATACACATTTCGTAATTCTGAACGGAAAATGGTGAAAAACAGCCTAGAAGTCAAAGCAGCTGCACAGAGTTCAAAAATGCAGTTTTTGGAGAGTTGGCAAACGGCCTGGCACACGGCCATGTACATGGCCGTTTGATTTATGCAGAATTCCAGTGCCAAAATGCAGTTTTTGAAGAGGGGGCAAATGGCCACTGACACGGCCGTTTGGGAGGCCGTTTGGGACATGCTCTGCTCACTATTTAAGCTCGTTTTGAGCATTTGAACACGGTTTTGACCCATGGTTGAACCCTAAACACTCCCATTCACTCCCTTTCATATTTTTAGGTTAGATTAGGCTTAGAACTATGTATTTTAACACTTTTGGAGCTTGTAATCTTGGATTTGAAGCTTGGATTTCAAGATTCTTCCTCCCATTTCAATAGAGAAGTTTTCTTTCCTTTATCTCTTTTCTTTTGCAAGATTTATGTTTATTACTTGTGTTTTTGTGTTCTTTATGCTATTTAATCATGAGTAGTTAGTTTATGGGCTTGAGTTAGGGTTGTATTATCTATTTTGATGCTTAGTATGTGATTATTGCATAAAAGGGGATGAACACCAACCTAGGGTTCTTGAGTTTGAATTGGATTTATTTCTATCTTTCAATAGTTAATGGCCAATGATTATTGCTTGTCTTTGGAAAGTCTTTCATTTCAATGGAAGTTGGATGGAGACTTAAGCCAATCCAATCTCAAACCCATTTTCTCTTCCATGGAAATAGGGGTAGAATTGGGGCAAAATAGCTTTTGTTCTTTAAGAACTTAGGTTGGTACACCATGGAAATGGGGCAACCTTTGTTCTAATCCTTGTGAAAACTTGGATTCCTTTGTGCTAGCCTTGAGAACCTAGAGTTAATGTTCTTCCCCCAAACTTAAGTGTTAAAGCATCTATATGGTAATTCCCCTAACTTGAGTCCTATTTCTTTATTTTGCAATTATCTATTGTTTATATGTGTTTGTTCTACCTTGTTATTGTTTGCTTAGCTTCTTGTTGATTTCCTTGTGCTAGTGCCTAGTTTTGTGATTGCATATTGCGTGCCATAACCCCCAATCCTCAGCGGAACGACATTTCACACCCGTACACTCACCATCACTCATTTTTGCTACACATCAATTTACTATCTACTCGTTTGAATAAACATTTATAAATACGTCATATAATATTTTGAGAAGACAAATTGTAACTTGGTTTATAAATTAATATCAACTTACATTATTTTTCATTACTTAATTTCTTAATATTGTTGTGTTCACTAGTAAGAATATATTGTTGAAAGCGATCCATATAAGAAATTAAAAATAAGAAAAACATAAATTTAATGCAAAGGATATCTATGATGACTCACTGCATTCAATTGTGTCGATCGTGTTATTACAAACCTTGCTTGTCAGAATGCTTATATATGTGTGTGTGTGAAAGGTAACATGAAATAGGATATACACTCAATCCTATCATTTTACAGGTTTGGAATATGGCAAAAACAAAAAAGTCTTGCATAAAGTTAACATATATTTTATAATTTATACCTAAAATTTAAATTATATATTAAAAATTTACAATTTGGTATATCTTCAATAATCATCAGTAATCTCATGCTTGCCATTTTTACTTATTATATTTCAACTCAATCAAGATAGTATTTAGCGAGAGTATTGCATAAGAGTAGTGTATACATGAAGACTCAGGGAGAGAATTTGATTTTTTTAAATGACCAATTTCTCTTTTAATAATTTAAAAATTCCAAATAAATTGTTAATTTTAACAAAATCAATAAGCAATGGACCGAAACTAACACTTTTAACATAATTAAAGGGGAAATTTTGTATAGAGAAATAATTCAGGGACTGAGTCTACAATTTAGATATAACTAATGGATTAAAACTGCAATTTTTACAAATATATATATATGTTGTCTACCTCAAAAGTTTGTGAGAGGGAGTACATGTTGGGAGTATGAAATGGGAGTGCATGTAGTATTTTCCTATATATATATATATATATATATATATATATATATATATATATATATATATATATACTATTATATAACTTGAAATAAGATTGATAAGTTTAAAAATTTAATGAAAAAATATTTATGTGCTTTTCTAAATGCAAAATAATCAATAACTACATTAGTGTCGTCATAAATAAATAATTATAGTTTATAAAAATGAATAAATAATTTAAAATCAAATAAGCTTTAAAACAATAGTTGTTATCATAATAAATAATAAATTAATTATTAATAAAAATTTATAAAACAAAGCTTACAAACATGGGCGGGGCTAAAAGTCTTTTTGATTGTGGCAAGAAATCAAAATACTTCAAAACGTGATAAAAAATATTTTATAACAGAATATGAAACATAGTTAATTGGATAAAATTATTTGACTAGAAAACACACTATAAATTACACATCTTCTATATATTGATATGATATTTATAAATATTTTTTTTCTTTTCGCTAGATCAACTTCAAACTTTTCTATAGTAATTTGAATGCGATAATACATCATAGAAACTTGTAGACTATATATATTAGATGATTCATTAACTTTTTTTTATTATAAATATAAGTATTAAATTACTCTTCTAGAGTCAATGGTAGTCGAAGAAAAAAAAAAAAAAAAAACCTCTTCTAGGGTGTAGGGGAAAAATTTATTTGAAGTGTAATCAAGAATTTTGATCTATTTTCAAAAAAAAAAAAAAAAAAAAGAAGTTTTGATCTCTTAATAACCTTTAGAAAGACAACCATATAGCCTAAGTAAACTACTTTATCGCTGGTAAAGGTTTAACTCACCAGTTTAGTAGGTCACAAAGCATGCTTAGTGATCGAGGATGACGCGTATTTATTGGGAAGCGAACTCGACAACGTATAATATTACTTCGGTTTGTCTCGATTGCATACATCCTGTAATGTTTTTTCTAATTTTATTCGGTGCCTAGGTGGTTCGAGCTACTCTTTTATTGGATTATCGTCGGTATCGGTCTCCTCATTTGGGTTTTAGTGAAAAAGAAGTGTGCATGGATTGTGTTAAGGGAAAGCAAGCCAAACACACAAAGTAGCCAAAAGACGGCAAATTATATCGTGGACTGCGCATCAAAACGACGTCGTTTTGATTAATGAAAACAGACAGATGAAACCACCTCCATTCCGCGCCATTCACTTTCAGTTCATATATACTGCAGTTACATTTCAACACAACTGCAATTACATTTCAATATAACTGCAGTTTCATTCGATAATATAAAAACACAATTGTGAAACTGTTATTCAGTATCAGTTCATATACACTGCAGTTACATTTCAACACAACTACAGTTACATTTCGATATAACTACAGTTGCATTCGATAATATAAAAACAAATGTAAGACACTATCTTTTGAGATGACCTGTAGTATTTAGTGACCATGGTATAACGACACACTAATCTGTTTGAGACATTTTTGCATAGTATGCGTGCAATGCCTGCTACACCACAACAAAATGTGTAATTTTATACTAGAATCATACTCTTATGGACATGATTAGAAGTATGATGAGTAATTCTTACATATCCTCTTCATTATGGATCCACACTTTAAAGACTATTGCAAATTTACTTGCTAAGCTGAATTCCTAATAAAACAATTTATAAGTTACCTTATGAATTGTAGGCGTTAACGTTGCGAACTATTTTCTGTGACTGTATTAGACCCAATAGATGAACGGGCCATCTGATTAGTTTGCTAAATGGGTAAAGGGGGGTCAATAGCATTACAGGTTGTTCTGACTTAGACGCTAAGGTCTGGCTGAGTCAGACATATCAACCCGATTAAGTTTGGGAAGCTTGTCGTTGGTCTTGGACTTGACTCTAAAGGGGTCGGGACCGATGCGATTTGAAGGGCACAATTAGTCGGGAGCTATTGTCGTTCCCCTGATGAGCCTATGGCAGGGCGAAACCAGTTTGGCACGTATGCTAGTAAGGTTGGTTCACGGGGTATGAGTGTCCGCAGGACACCGCACGGGCATTGTGTGCTGCACTGGACTCTATGCTCATGACAAAATGGTATCAGAGTGGGACATACTTATATTGCTATGCGTTATGGTGGGGTTTTTAGGGGGAGGACTATGCGAGCACGGGTGGCACGTAAGGGTGCACGTGCTGATGACGGCTCCACCCCGGTGGTCTGTAACGGGCGATGGGTCCTAGCATGAGAATGGGGACTCGAGTGGCCGCCATCTTAGTCAGATTGCTTTGCAGGAGTAGTCCTGACGATACGGAGCGTAGGCAGTATTTAGTACGACGATCTTTGGGTAGAGTCCTCCCCTAGCACGAGGACGTGCTAGATTTTGGATGGGGGAGAATGTCACATACTGTTTTTCGTGACTGTGTTAAGACCTAATGAATGAATGGGTCAACTGGTTAGTTTGCCAAATTGGTAAAGGGGGCGTCAATAGCATTAAGGGTTATTCTGCCTTAGACGCTAAGGTCTGGCCGAGTCAGGCATGCTTGTCGCTGGTTTTAGACTTGCCTATGAAGGGAACCGATGCAATTCAAAGGGCACAACTAGTCGGGAGCTATTGCCATTTTCATGATGAACCTATGGCAGGGCGAATCACTTTGACAAGTATGCGAGTAAGGCTGGTCTGCGGGATATGAGCTAGGGGCCTCGAGACGCTGCACAAGCGTTGTGTGCTGTGCCGGACTCTATGTCCGTGACATTAAGGTACCTTCACATTTTGGGTTGCCGAATAGAAATAAGGCTATACACTTAATTTGAAAATAAACTTAATCCAAGGACTGTTAGTGGTATTTTCATTGGTTATCTTCAAAAGTCGAAGGGGTATAGCTCCTATTGTTCTAACCATAGTATGAAGATTGTAGAGTTAGACAATGCTCGGTTCATTGAGAATAGTCGCAGCATGGGAGTTGGGAACCACAAAAGGTGGACATTCAAGTACATGATCTAGTTGAGTTTGAAAAATCAAAGATAGTGAATTGTAAGTGGGTTTAAAAGACCAAACACAACTATGAGTAATATTAACTATAATGAGCCTGATGGATAATACACTAGGCCTGGATTACATGGACTGGCCCAATAGAGCAAGAATACTTTCTAGAGATTTCGTATCCACAAAGTTTCAAGAAAGTGGGGGACTGGATGATGGATAATACACTAGGCCTGGACTACATAGGCCGGCCCAAGAAAGCAATTGGATCAAGAAAGCCCAAGAAGGACCATCAACACAAAGCCACATAAGAGTCCGATAAAGATTGGACTTAGCACTTGTAATATTAGCAAGATTAGGACTCATTAGTTACAATGTAACAGGGACTCCCAATATGAGGCAGTCCAGGATTCTTATTCCTTGTAGGATTCTAGGCCCAAAAATATGTATAAATAGACCCTCCACACACGGAGAAAGGACAAGCAATCCTGAGCAATACAATACATACATTCTCTCACTATATTTTCCTACATATTTCCTATATTCTCGCTATTTCCACAGGTAGTGTTGGCCTGCCTTTGACTACCCAGAGGTCATAAAACCAACAGAGCCATTCTTAACTCTTCACAAATTTAGCACTATCAACCCAGGCCACTAAATCTATTTGTGTTTGAAGTCATGAATAAAAAAGGAATTAATCCCCAGATACAACTGCCTGCCTAAAGAAATATTATTATTCATTCTCCACCTCTGTATAATACCATCACAAACTGATATGTAATTCATCATTCACTGTACTACCCAATCATACTGCAGCAGCAAAGGCTTGTGTGCAGCAATAATCTTAACCATTGTTGCCCAATCTTGCTATTTTATTAAGGCATGGTTAGGCACATCTAATTCCCTCACTATCAAAAATATAATATTATTCACTTTCCACATCACAGTCCAATTGTATTTCAAGACTAACATATATCTGCATACAACACCAAATCCTAATATCTTATTCATTGCCAACTTCCAACTGCCCTGTTTATATCCTCATGAACCATATTTCATCATAGAGATATGAATATGTGCTCAACCAAATATTACACCCTCCGTCCCATTTTATGTGTTTGGTTCAGTTAACGAGACTTGATTCAAGTTTTCATTTTCCCCAGTCAACAGAAATCATTTTCCGTTGACTGGGTTTTCCAAGTGCAGCCAAACATGAGAAACCCGGAAAATGATTTCCAGAAATCATTTTCCGGGTTTCCAAACACAGCCTTAGTATATAAAATTTATATATTTATAAACTACATTAAAAGTACTATTAATCACAAAAAAATTGGATTTAAAAATAATTAAAATTTACTAAAGAAAATCAGCAAAGAAGAAAGAATTGGTTTGACCAGTGAATAGTAAACAGAAAAGGTAAAATGGGATAGAGGAAGTATCTGGAAGCATGCTTTCCTTCAAGCATATCAGTGGTGTTGCCTTGCACATCTCATGATGAACACTGGGAAGGCAAAGAGTGCAGAGGCATTTGTTTTCCAATATCT
The DNA here is from genome assembly GCA_003576665.1 of Ipomoea trifida. Lineage (NCBI taxonomy): Eukaryota > Viridiplantae > Streptophyta > Magnoliopsida > Solanales > Convolvulaceae > Ipomoea > Ipomoea trifida. The sequence goes on along the minus strand of CP025647.1, from coordinate 11,016,898 downwards.
GCAAATCAAGTTCCTTCAACCTGTAAAGATTAGACACATTGTTCTTCTCCCACTTTCAAATATATCTATATTATATACATAAAGAAAGAAACAGAAACACAGAAAGCTGGTGTGATTGACTTGTTAAAATTGGTATTAGATTCCTGCAGAAAGATGTTGATTAATCAATCTTATTTGCACCTCTGCTTTTTTAAATATGCTTGCATTTTCATTTGCCGGAATGCACTCTCGTGTGGAAAACAAAATAATGCAAAAAAATTGTGCTTTCACAGTCAAAAGCACTTTTTTTCTTGAATTACTTAATAGGGAAAATGGACCATGCTGGCATGAAACTCATGGATCACATTCTGAGGTCATAAGCTGATGACATATAGAATATGAATATGCAATGAGAACAATAATTTAAAATTGTGGGATAGCATAAAATGTTGCAAATGTGATTTCCTAGAATTACATCATATTCGAGCTGCTTCCTGGGCATTTAGTATATATGCCGGAGCATTTGTGCATTTTAATGCAGCTTCACAGGTTTCAGAAACTAGAAACAAGAAGGGAGCTGCATACCTGCACCGATTAAAGAGTTTGATCGGGTAGCTAGGATGAGCTGCCTTCAAAAATGGAAGCCAATTGCTGTGATGGTTGGCGTTAACTTTGCTATGGCTGTTGTGAACATTCTTTTCAAGAAGGCTCTCAATGGCGGAATGAATCAGCAGGTTATTACCACATACAGGCTGTCAACAGCTGCAATTTTTTTGGCCCCCGTTGCATGTTTCAAGGAAAGGTATGGCCCGGCCCTTTAGAGAAGATAGCCATTGCTATAATTCAATGACTAGAACAATAACACAAATGTGTTCAAATTGATTGCAGGAAAAGCAATAAAAAGTTGACAGCCCTCACCTTCTGCACTCTATTTTTCAGTGCGCTGACAGGGTGTGAACTCTATCTTCTAATTCCTTATTCCGAACCATCAATCTATGTTGAATATTCTGATAGAAGGTGTATTTTCTGTAGAGGGACTCTCACTCAATATCTCATCCTAATCGGGCTTAAGTATACATCATCTACGTTCTCTTGTGCTTTCATCAACATTGTACCCATAAACACATTCATTATGGCACTCATACTTAGGTAAGTTCCAATTCCCGAGCATAGTGCTCTGATACTGGAACAGTTAACTTGTCTTAAAACCTACAGATTTGTTGCAGAAAGGAGAAAATTAACATGAACAGCAAGAGTGGGAAAGCCAAAGTATTGGGGACAATAATTTGTCTTGGTGGGGCTTTGGTATTAACGCTCTACAAAGGAACTCCATTGACAAAAACCACTTCGAAAGATGTTGAGACAGAGCATGATGTAAAGAATTGGGTTATCGGGTCATTGTTTCTATATGCAGGAAGCTTGGCATGGTCTTCGTGGTATCACATACAGGATAGGGTCGGGAGAGAGTATCCCTATCAGTATTCTAGCACAACTATTATGTCCTTTCTAGCTGCTATTCAATCTGCTATCTTATGTTTTATCATTGAGAGAAGAACATCAATATGGAAACTGAAAGGAGCATTAGAGATCTCGACCATTTTATATACTGTGAGCATCTCTTCTTCATGTCAACCATCTCTGAAGTTTAGAAACCTAGATGAAAAGTTTAACCGGGGTGTTAACTCATGGATGGTTTTCTGTTGAATTGATACAGGGCATAGTGGGATCAGGTATATGCTTTGTTATTATGTCATGGTGTGTAAAGCAGAAGGGTCCCGTCTTCACCTCAGCGTTTAGTCCCTTCATTCAGATTTTTGCCGCTATCTTGGATGTATTCTTACTTCATGAACAAATTCACCTGGGAAGGTACGGTTTTTACTTCCTCTTTTTTTTGTTTTTGTTTTTGTTTTTTTTTTGTTTTTTTTTTTTTTTTTTTTTTTTTTCCTTCAATTGTAGGATTTATTTATTTAATTTTGTCACTATTGGAGGACTAGATTGTATGACAACTACTTTCACTAACTTTTGGACTAATAAAGAGAAAGACAACTAGACAAGCATATATCCTCATTATTTAATTATATATGAAATTACTAAACATATTCTTTGAACATCTAAACAGCATTTTAGGATCCATTCTGGTCGTTATTGGCCTATATATTCTTCTGTGGGGCAAATGCAAGGAAACAGAAGTTTGCAAAAATGTACCAACAGCAGAAAAGGATGGCACTATATTACCCGTTAGCATCAGTCCCCCTGGCCCACTTCGTACCTAAATGTAATCAGATTTAGCAGAAGAAAAAAAAAATTATAATCAGTACAGAGAGTAATGATGAAAAGTTTCTCAACTGTAACAGTGCCACTGTGAACGGTGTTCTTGATCTGTTTTTCAAATTTCCATCCCGTTAGAAGAATAAAATCTCTTTAGATTTTTTTTTTTTCCCTTTGTTTCAGAATAATTATTTCTCCCAGTGGAAATACTATTAGCTAGATAGAAAGCATATTGGGAATTATAATCTAAACTGCTCATGACCATCTTCTCTCGACTAAGTTCAGAAATCAAGGTGCAATGGGGAGCTTAATAAATGGCTACAATATGCAATATCAACAATACATATGCTATATGGATATGAAGTAGATATAATGACTGCTTTAATGAAGAAATGCAAGGGAATATTCTATGATTGAACTGAAAAGCTTTTTATTAAAGGAGGGATGACACTTACATGAGTTTAACAAGCAATTTACACTTTAAGTAGTTCTGCAGCGGCTTTCATACCTTAATTAAGCGCTAGTATTGTAGAGGAATGAAATTTTTTCATACAAGAGCATATGGATGAGTTTCAGCCATTTGTGTGTTTCGCTTCCAAGAGCATACAGCTGTGAGATTTCATCTCATATTTAGCTGATCCATCCTCAATAGGAGTTCCCTTCTCGCTAAAAAACCCTGGAAAAGGAAGGGCTGTATCAACCAGGCGATACCACGCCATGCCTGCCGGCAGTGGGGGAAGGACAACGCTCTCTGAATGGTCAGCACTATTGAAGGCAGCAAAAAGGTGTCCGGGTAGATCAGAGGCAGTGCTTGATTCAATTTCGCCAGTGTCTGCTTTTAAAGTCATTGCCAGAAATTTGTTAGATGGGTCAACCCATCTAGGCGGAGATTGGTCACTTCCATGCCATTCGATGTTTTCTTCATCCAAGAAATCTCCCTTCTGAAGAAGGTCACTTCTTCTCGTTCTTAGCTTGCTCAAGAATGAAATAAACTGTGTTGTCTGAACACCAAAACCAGTTCTTAAAGCATTCCAGTCAAAAGGCTTCCGAGCCTCATATGCAGGGGAGCCCCCTGAAGACCGACCGCACTCATCTCCCAGGTTAAGAACCGGAACACCAAGAGAAATGAACAATATGAAGAGAAAATTACGGATCTGTTTAAGTCGTCTTTCTAGGACAGCATTTTTGTTTGTAGGACCTTCCTCCCCACAGTTCCAGCTTAATTCTGAAGCCACTTCACGGCTACTAAAGCTGACTAAATCTACAAGGGGAAGTCCAAAGTTTCTGGCAATATAATTTAAAGAGAACGCAGGGCCTCGCCCACCAGAGAAAACATCACCACTTCCACAAAGACGTGTTGCTAGCTTGCTGAGAGAACCATTACCCCTCAAAAAGTTCCTAACATCATCACAGAATTTTGAATTTATCTCTGCCCATCTCTTCCAATGAGGGAATATAATTTCCTTTGACGTGTTCTCAACAGGATCCCAAAAATCTGCAATCAACTTCACCTTCGAAAGTAAAGGATCAAAAGCAATCGCCTCAATTAAAGGAGGGTGAGTCAGGAACTCGCCATGGAATCCTCTTGTCAAGAAAGAAGCATTAACAAAACAAAAACCATCAATATGATATTCCACCACCCAATGGCGGAGGCTGTCCAAAATCATTTGTTGGACTGGAGGGTAATTGCAATTTAATGAATTTCCAGATTTCATGCCCATATCATCTTCAAGATAATAATAGGAAGACTTATCAATATGCAACAATGATGCACCCTCTGCTGTGTGGGTGAAAACAACCTGTAGAAAAACCTCTATCCCATTGGCGTGGACTTCCTTGACCATCTGTTTCATAGAATTAATAATGGAAGAAGGATCACCAGGAGGCCCACATAAGTGCCCAGGTGAAAAAAAATGCATAGGAAAATATGGTCCTTTCTGTTCATCAAAAGGGAAGATAGGCTCTAATAAGATTGCATTGACACCAAGATCCTTGAAATGCTGCAATTTTTCAGTAATACCAGAGAAGGTTCCTGCAACCTGAGCAGGTAACTTGCTGGACTTGTCCCTTGTGAAATTACTAACATTCAAATGATAAACTATTAGTTTCTCCATTGGAATGTTAGGTCGGATATCATTGCTCCAATCAAATGCAGGTTCCTTGCATAGTTGTCCAAGAAATCTTGGAACTAAGTTAAATCCTTCCCTGGGAGGAATATAATCCACAAGGATCTTTGCATATGGATCTAACAGAGCATGTTCTGTCTTCTCAGCAGTGGCCCCCTTGCAGCGGTAACCATAGCCCACAAACGGCAAAGAGCCATCTATTGAGGCATGCCAAACATCACCCGATCGATTCACATAAGGATCCAGATCAAGTTCTATAACAGGTTTTTCTTTTCTCATGTCATCATACAAACACAAGACAACACTTTCGGAACTGCGTGAGAGAACTGCAAAATTAACAGAACCATCTGAGAGAAAAGATAGGCCCAGTGGAGCAGGATGTCCAGAACTAAACCCAATTGGTACGACAAAATTTGTCTTCCTGTGGCTTTTGATTTCTGAGTTATTAACTTCAGAAGCCAATTCAGACTTCAGAAAGAAAGAGAGGTAGAAGGGAGCTAAGCTTAGTTCAAAATCCAACTCAACAAGCTTGCCAGAAGATTTAGATTGAAATACTGTTTCAACAGTACTCTGCTTATTGCTTGTCCCAACACTTTGTGAATCCAAAGACATAAGAGATTGGGCATCAGACCTAAACAATCCCCAAATCATAACCAGCTCACCAACTCTGCCATCAAGCTCTGATGGTAAAACTTGAATTTGTACTCCATACTTACTATTCCTCTTATCAACAGACACCTTCACTAAGCCAGTGGTCTCAGTTCTGAAGAGATATTTTGACACTTGTCCAGCAGTTTGTATAACAGAAGTATCTGAGGCTGTTGCTGCCACCACCATTAGACCGTACGGTTTACTAGAAATTTTTTGAGTAAAATTTCCGCCATTCCAGTAGAACGGTTTCTGTACTGCATCCACATTCCTTAGACAGCATACTACTCTTTCACTATGGCAACCGCGAGCACAAGCAACTGACTTGGATGACTCAGCAGTTCCACGGCCAAGGTAGCACGATTGTAGCACAGATGATAGTGGTAACATTGCCATTTGAATACTTAAGGAGATATCAGGACCAAGCCAAACATAGAGTTTGGTCAGTCATCCGAATCTCGCCCTGCTAACACAAAAACAAATCGATTGTTGATCAAACAAAAGGGATTACCTCTACAAAGGGTCTTTAGACATGAAGGAATTTAAAAAAAAAAAAAAAACATGAATTTCATTAGCATAAAATCACAATCACTTTTTTTTTTTCCTAAAAAGATCAAAGTTACCAAAGTTATGAAAGCTATGAAATCGAGCAATGTTGATTGAGTGCCAATCGATTTCACATGATCAAGATTTCAATCTAAAACCTCTATCCAAGATTTCAACTTAAATCCCATAAGGGCAAATCCGAAACGCAATTCATTAAGGAGCTACCAACACAAAAGCTCAATGAATTCCAACACAAAAAATTCAACAAAGTAGAACAAACAAATAATGCAGACATTGGCTCCACAACACATTTAACAAAGCCAAGAAAGCAAATGTACATGCAAAAAACAGAACATGAACCCTAATTTTTTCTACAAAAACATGAACCGGTGAATTGTAAAAGAAGCAAGGTAACAAAGAAACTCGCACCGTTAACTGAACCAAACATCAAGAATCAAGAATCCGCATTGAACTTGAGACTGCGCCATTAAGAATTCTGGGGTGAGCTGCTTAAAATGAGAATGATAAATAATGAAATCAAATGGCTCCAAAGTCCGAAATAGAAGAAGTGACAGGGAGAAGTGAAGAGTGGAATGATCACGGACCGCAAACCGAGGATGTTCCCAGATTTGGAAGTTTCTTGGAGGAGTGAAGTGAGTATTACTTTCATGTGTTTCGCTGCCCCATCCTAATTTCCTGAGGACTAATCAAATCAGTCTGAGAATTCTGTTGGAGAAAGTCTACTACACGCTCTCAATCTCTACTACATCATTATCTTTTTTGGAACAAGAGATTATGGTTCTATTTGACCGGTCATTAAACCGTGGACCATGGTCCACAGTGCATTGTGGATCATGGATCATGGTTGATATTGCAATTGTGTTCAACTGATACTGCAGTTGTGTTGAACGGATACTACAGTTGTGTTGAAAGGGAACTGCAGTTGCGCGGAACAGAGGCCGTGTCATTCGTCTGGAACTGTAGTTGTGTTGAACGGCTACTGCAATTGTGTTGAAAGGATACTGCAGTTGTGTTGAATGGATGAACGGTCTTTGTTCCTCGCAACTGCAGTTTCCTTTCAACACAACTACAGTATCTTTTCAACACAACTGCAGTATCAGGCACGATGGACCATGGTTTAAAATATAATTTGCGCTATTTGACATGTCTAACTAAAAAACTAATATTTAATAAGCTAATTAATTAAAATTAAAGTAATTGATAAAATTAATTGTTAAATTAGTTGATAAAAGTAAAAAAAAAAAAAAAAAAACATAAAATGATAAACTAAGATATTAGAATTTTGATTAATAAAAGGTAGTTGGTGTCATTTTTTGTAATTTACTAAAAATACAAATGTTTAAAAATCAGTAGCTTATTTTTAAATGCTAAAAGATAAGTTATCTGTATGTTATACCAAACATAGCATACTTATAACTTATTTATAACTTAAAATAAGCTATAAGCTCTAAAATAAATTTTATCAAACAGGGTCATATAAGTTATCTTCATCTTGTAGATCCCAAAGAAAATAACACAAAATTCTTCCTACCATTCTTTTTACCAAATCTTTTACCCCTTATTATACACAACCATATTCATAGGGCAAAATATTTGCCAATGCGGAAAAATTCATACCAACGAATTAAGATTTGTCAATTTTCCAAAATTTCAATTTAGGTACGTATATAATTAGATTAGAATAGCATATGCTTAAGTTTTCATGTATACATAGATAAAATCAATAATATCACCACAATTGAGAGTATTGGCCATATGGAGCAAATTGGGAACTTTGGTACTGTTGAGTATCGTAGTAATTATTTGGAAGTGAGGCTTGAATTATACAAGAACTAATGAATGGCCAAAGATCTTGTGGTCTAGTGGCATCCGGTGTCCCGATTAACACTCCCATATGGATGATGCTACTTTCGCAATCATACTCTTAAAACACAAAAGCATTATATTTCGCAATCATACCCTTAAAACACAAAAGCATTATATTAAGGGGCCTCTTCTCATAGTAGAAAAATTGGGTTGATATTGGTTAGACTTGAGTCTTTCACCCACTTTCGTTGTGATGAAATCCTCCAAGCTAACAATTGCTGGCCATCAATCAATAATAAGAAGAACTCAATACCCAATAATAAGAAGAACTCAATACCCAATTCAAACATAAACCCTAGGTAAACAATTATTCCTCTTTATGCAATATTCACAAATCTAGCATCAAGAATAGCAATAGGACCTTAATCCAAACCGCAATATTCACAAATCTAGCATCAAGAATAGCAATAGGACCTTAATCCAAACCCATAAGCGAACTACTCACGCATCATTAAGGTAACTAAAGCAAAGCAATAATTAAACACCAAAGACATAGCAACAAATATGAGAATAAAAGCAAAAGGAGAAAGAAAGTTTTACTAACAATTGAAGAGTAAATCCAACTCAAATCCGTGATTCTAAGCTTCAAAATAAATCAAAGTGTGTAAATCTAGGCTAAACTATGCTAGGGAAAATTATAGAGAGAAGGAAAAATAAGCTAAATTAAACTAGGGATCGGAATATCCCCAAAATCTAGAAAAACGCTGTTAAAATATTGTTCAGCAGTAAAGCTCACGGCCTGCCTCACGGTCGTGTGAGAAGCCGTGAGGAGGTCTCGGAAACTGGAATCCCGTAAATAGCTCACATGCATCCTCACGGCCGTGTGCATGGTCGTGAGGTGCCTTCCAAATTCGTTTCTTGATCCCTTTTGTGCTCCGCTGCTCCTTTCCATCCTTGGGTAGATTCCCTTGCTTCCAAAACTCAATCCAAAATGTCTAAAAATCCTTCCTTTGCTGCTCGTTGTGAGTAAATCAAACCTTAGGATAAAATAGCACACAAACATGTCTCAATTTCTCTAGGATAAAGATAATATGCACTAAAAACAACTAGAATAAGAAGTGAAATATGGTTCAGAATTAGAGATATCACATACCCTATTACAACATAAGTGCACTCATGATAGAATATGACCAGATGTTCGAAGTTCTAGATCCGATCCACCGGTTGCCCCGTGGTGGTTTCTAGCTTGTAGGTGCTGGGCCGGACGACTATCAAGATGGTGTAAGGTCTTTCCAAGCTCTAGGCAATTTACCGCCGTCACAATATAGTTGCATTAAGGGCTAGTAGTATCCTATCAACATGATTCTCCGGGCAAGGGATTTACCCCCTTGGTGTGTTTAGCAAATACCGGAATGCAACTCGATCATGACCTAGTTTGCTTCGAAGTCATTCCGATACATCACAATGGCTCTCCATACGAGCGCCTGTATAGCCTACCGTCTAATATTTGAAATCTCGGGGCCAAGAGCTTGGCCTTCCAAGCCCTTTCCTAATCTTCCGGGAGGAGGCTTTCTCCAAGGTAGCTCATCAGGTCCGTTATCCAATTCTCTTCCACTTCCATCGGATTGAGTGATAGTGCGTCTATGTTGGCAGTAGGAATTTCCACGATTTGTGTGATTCTCGAGATGTGCTTGGGAGCTTCGTGGACTTGTTTTGACAAGATGTTTGCATCAGCGTTATCTGACCTAGGGACATGTTCAACTATGTGCGCTTGGAACCTTCCTAACCTTGCCATTGCTTGGTCATGGTATAGCATCAACCGGTCTCCTTTTGCTTCAAAATTTTCTAATACCTGCCCGATGACCAGAGCTGAGTCTGTGCAAATTTTGATGCAATTCACACCAAGGGTTTTAACGTACTACAATCCGAGGAAGAATGCCTCGTACTCGGTTTCGTTATTGGTCGGTGAGAATTGGAAAACGAGAACGTGATACACCTTGAACCCCTTTGGGGTTGGTTATCACTATTCCTCCTCCCTACCCCTTTTTACTACTTGACCCATCGGTTGCAACCTCTCACCAAGGGTCCTCGGGATCAGTTCGTTCAGCGCGATTGGTGTTTCTTGCTGTGCACTCGACCATGAAGTCAGCTAGAGCCTAACCTTTTATCGCAGGGCGGGGTTTGTACTCGATCGCGAATTAAGTAAGCACTCGAACCAAGCGCCCCAACAAACTGGAAGTGTGGAGGACGACCACGATCAGTTGGTCCGTGACCACTCGAACCGTCCAGCCTTGAAAGTATGGTACGAGTTTTTTTCCTAAGTTTAGCATCCATTCTTTCGAGAGTTAGGGTGAAAAGATTGTTCGTAATCTTCCCATGAATTGAAGGTATGCCGAGATATTTTCCTAAGTCATTAGTCTGTGGGATCCTTGCTAGTTCCATTATCTTCTGGGCCTCCTTACCCTCCACATTCTTGGAGAATAATATTTGAGACATGTGCAAGCTCACCCTCTTGCCCGATGCCTTACTGAATTTTTCTAGAAACTCTTTTATAATGGTGATTTGTGCCTACGAAGCCTTAGCAAACAAAACCATATCATTAGCAAAGAATAAATTAGAGTGCACGAGACCATATCTAGACAAGTGGACCCCTTTCCATTTACCTCTTTGATCAAGTGGCTTAGGCACTCTATACACATCATAAAGAGGTACAAAGATATAACATCCCTGCTAAGTTCCCTAAGTAGGCCTAATCCAGTCAAGTTGTTTGCCATTCTAGAAAAAATGCTAAGTCTAGGCATTTCAACGAACACATGCCATAATGTTCCTCACCCAATCCCTATTCGTACCCACTTCCTGTAGAGTGTCACGAATAAAATCCTACTCCAGCCTATCAAAGGCATTTTTCAGGTAAATCTTAAGCACTATATAGACCTTACCACCTTATTACATGAGCATTGTGTTGAGCCCCTCTTGATAAATAAGAACATTATCAATGATTTGGTGATCATGCACAAAACTGCTTTACTCCAGGACATTGAGCTCTCTAAGTATCGACTTAATTAGGTTTGTCAAAGTCTTGGTGATTACGTTATAGATCACATACCAAAAGGCTAAGAGGAAAAAATTGGCTTACATTCGCCGGGCAATTAACTTTAGGCACGAGGGCTACCAAAGTGTCATTTAACCCCTCTATCATAACATCTCTTTCCATGAAACTCTCAACTTGCTTGAAAATCGATTGACCCACCACATGCATGCCAAGCATTTTTTATAAAAGCTAGCCTAGAAACCATTGGGGTCCGGGGCTTTGAGGGGGGCATGTAAAAAAGGGTCGAGTTAACTTCTTCCGAAGTAAATTTGGAGTTGAGGCTACGCTATTTTGATCAATCCAACACAAGAAATTTTCCCCTAGGAACCATACTCAGATCAACCTCATCATCCTTCATGAACAACTTAATGAAGAAATCTCAAATCCTTAATTCCATCTCTCCCTCATCTATAATAGGTGTGCCTTCTTCATCCTGAATTTGGATTCTTTTTTTTTTTTCTTTTGACTTTTTTTCACCATCATTGCTGCATGATAATATTTAGTGTTTTTATCAGCCAAGGTTATCCACTCTTCCCGGGCTTGCTGAAATCACATAATTTCTATTTGTTGAAGGACTTCTTGCAACTCCCTTTTGAGTTTTTGCTTGAGTTTAATGAGGCCTAAGTGCCTAGCTTGGCCCAAATGCCTTTGAGTGCCTTCCAAATACCTCAACAACATATGTTTTCTATGGTGAATGTTGCCAAAAGTGTTATTGTTCCAGTCCTTTAATTTCTCAGCCATTCACTCCTTGTTGACCCAAACATTATTGTTCGTATAACTCGCATGTCTCATCCATGCTTCTTGGAATTTAAAAGCTTTGCTACAGTTTCCCCCGTCAGTCTCCATATTAATCAACTACGGACAATGATTAGAGGTTAGGGCAGTCTAGTGAACAACCTTTGCATGTTTTCCCTTTTCAAATCAATCTATCGAGAATAGCACTCAGTCAAGCCTTACTCCTTTAATGTCGAGCTCTCCCTTCCATGTGAAGATTTGACCTGAGTATCCGAGATTAACAATTGCCTATTCAAAGATCTAGTTTTTGAAGACCTTACACATGTGGTCACCGAATGTATTCAGGTTTCTCAATTCATATTAGCGTGTAACAGTGTTAAAGTCCCCCATGATATCCAGGTAATCTCATTTCATAGTTGACTAAAAGCGCTTTCTCAGCTGTTGGTTAGGACTAGCGTCACCACTGAAAAATTCCACAGATCCCTACTATCATCTCTTACCTCAAGGTGGACAAACTGTGGGTGGGAAAAGATGATGTCAACGTGGATATTCCCTTGATAAAGAGCCCATATTCCACCACTGAGCCCCAACTCTTCCACCCTCACCCATTTTTCAAAACCCCTCTCGAAGTCTTTCTTTCCATTAGACAGAAAATTGTCAGGTTATAAAGCTTGACAATCCATCTAGCAACTCTAATAAAATTCTTAGAAGCCGCTCCTTGACAATTCTAAGTAATGACCTTCATAGAGAAACAAACAAGCAGAGCAAAAGACGAAAAAAACACAAGCACCAAAAAGAGAAAACAAAACACGAGCAAATAACATAGAGGGACCTTAGAGTAAGATCCATGTCTTTCTCCTTCGCACATGCCTCATCCATGCCAGTCACCAAACAAATGTCCTCCATCATGCCCGCACTCTCAGCAACCCCCTCCCCCCCTCGAGCTCTAGTGGGTCGCCAATGTGCTCAACCATTAAGAAGTCATCATTTCTACATTCCACTTCTTCTGAGCACTCATCTAATATCATTCAATTCATTGCATTGACTTGTTACCATTCCCCCTCCCCTTACAGAATGTGCTCAATGTTTGCACCAACCCGATTGAATGGCCTTTGGGCTTAGTGTTAAAACCACTAACCTTAGCTGGCGGGTTGGCACGGCCGCTTGGGGCCATGTGAAGACCATGCATGTTGTTTCCCTTAACTTGTTTCTCATGGACCTAGATTGTCAGGCGTTTTCCTCTATTTAGGTTGTAGGTACTTGGGCCTTGTGTGCTCATGTTTGGTTTAGCTTGCGCCACTATTTCTTCCTCCATATCTTACCCAACAGTCACAGCGTCCTCAATTAACTCCTTAGCCAAGGCATCAAATCTAGTACCTTGCTTTTAATATATTAGTCTTTATTACCATTTATGGTGGCTCTACTATATTTCCTTTCAAGAGACTTGTAATGCTTTCTTCCCACCCTAGCTGCTACCATCCAATGACTATAGCTTTCCGTAACCTCTAGACAAAATAAATGAATTTCCTTATCAGTTCATTACTTTCTCCTTAAATTCACTTTTTGACTATTTGCAGTGTCGATGACCAGTGTCGATGACCGCCGCCTGCAGTGGGTTCTCCCATTCGCCTCCACTTTGCTCATTAACTTAATCCATCACTGGTTGTTGAGGGTAATTTTTCGCATTATGGCCATACATCCTGCACTGGAAACAAATTAGATGGAAAACCTCATAACTACGCAACGCGTTCTCCTTGTCAATATGAACTTCAACATGAGCGGTTTTGTGATGTCTACTTCTACACATACGCTTGCAAACATCATCCTAGACACCAAGCTAGTAGCCGTGTAAATCATAATAGGTTGTCCCACTTTCGCTCTTAAATTCATTAGAAAGCCATAATCATAGTACTCCACCAGAAAACAAGGGAAGCACACCACACAAGAACCTTTTATGTGGTATCCTTGATTGGATTAAAATTTGGTATCCATTCCTTGATTATGAAGTAATAGCCAAGCACCATCCAAGGCCCACCAAACATATATATAAAAAAAAACTCATAATCGTCCATATATATGAACTTCACCATATAGTAATCATTGTCACACCAACTCTATTGTTGTCTTTGGGTGCCAAATAGGCGTTAACCTCTTAAGGAGCTAGATAAGTATACCCAACGCTTCGTCCGAGCACCTTGACGATCAACATTTGCCTCTATCGAGCCATTAGCCTGGCATTCTCTCCCTTAAGAGATAGATGAATGGGCATCATGTATCTCCCTCATCCTCATGTTCCTCCTCTTTATCATTTCAACCCCCCCCCCCCCC
>CP025647.1:10935793-11003326 GCA_003576665.1 Ipomoea trifida | reverse complement strand
ATCACCTTCCAATTCAAAGCCCATTTGTAAGAAAACCCTATTTCATCCCATCACCACACTATTCTCTTGGCAGGCGTCCCCTTTCCCCATCTATTGATCCACCGTCAAGGAGTTAGTAGACATCTTCGTCTTCTTTGTGCTTTGTTCAACAAGGTCATGGTCTTCAATGGTTATCTGCGTATAGAGTCGCATTTCCTCCATTATTTTAGACAAGATATTCATTTATTTATATAATATCATTTGTTTAAATACTTATATTTGTTTTATTTAATTTGTACATTTCCTCAGACGCTTATTATTAAGTCTTCTAAAGCCACTAGTAGACTTTACACTTGTTGGGCTTGAATGTTATCACTATCAAAGAAACAACAAAAGATGATAATAATAAAAAAAATTCGATCTCCTATCAACATTATTATTCTTTTTCTTCCTTATTCTCTTTGTCTTCTCTTCCCATGTTTTTTTTTGTTTGTACGTTTTATTTAATCTNNNCCCCCCCCACAACAAAGGAAAACAAAAGCAATTTCTCGTGGTTAGATTGTAGATCACGGCACTAAGTACTAAACTAACAATGTAACGTAGACTCAAAAAAGAAATTTGCAAAATTAAGTTGAGAGCACTTAAAAGTATGGTGACACATGTCACAATTAGAGAGTGGTAGCAAAATAATTGAATATGGTGGTATTACGGAATCGAAAAGGTTGGATATCGATATTGTGTATCAATAGCTATTTTTTTTTATTGAAGATTGTTTAAAGATTGATATTTTGAAATTAGAACTATTTAAATAAGCAATTAAATCAACCAATAACTAAGTAAGAACAATAATCAAGTAATTAAGAAAAAGAAATCAAGATTTGAAGATGTTTTGAAAGATTTGAATCAATAATCCTTTATCTTGATGTAAGAATATAATGATGATTATGGCGTGACAAACATAATTGTTTGTGAATAAAAATTAAATAGCCTTTCAAACTATTAATAACATATCAATTAGGTCATCAAACTTTAAGAATATTAATAAAATATTCAATCTTGATATATTTAATGAGCAACAGTTGATCTTAAAGAAGGCAGTTCTTCCCAATCGGACACTCAGATTTGTGTCGCTCTTCTTGTCAGAAATTCCATCTCCAGATTTGCAGAAACCAAGGAGAATTTAAGAAAGAAAATGTCTTGGAGAGCTAAATGAAGAAGAGCATGTTACCTCCATAGCTAGTAGCTAGCAATGAAAATTCCATCTACATAGATAAAGTAGATTTAAAAAAAAAAAAAAAAAAAAAAAAAAAAAAAAAAAAAAAAAAAAAAAAAAAAAGAAGAAAGAAAAGGCCACATCAGCGATTCAGCGGTAACCATGCGTCCACGCCACAAGCAAATTTTAATAGGTTACCTTTTGGCAACCTATTAAAAATGCCAATTGTGTACCATTTCTATAAGTTTAAGGGTTTAATTAAAACTTTTAAAAGTTTGATAGTCTAATTATTATTATTATTTTGGATGACGAGAGAAACCTCACACCCCTTTCGAGTGTGAGTAAATCCTGCCTTGTGACCTTAGTCTTTCGAGTGTGATTAAACACTCCCTTGTGACCTTAGTCGGCAAAAGGCCACAAAGAAGTAAACTAATTTATGCTACCCATAGCTGACCGACTCAAATCAAATGGTCAAGAATTCAAACTCGTGACCTTGTGGTTACAAGCGTGGATTTCTTGTCATCTTGGTTGAAGTTATCCCGATAGCCTAATTATTGTTTCGCTAATAGTTGGAATGCCTATTTGACTATTATTATCATTTATAAATTAAAAAATTGGCATAACACTAAAGCAAGAAAACACATATGGTGATGGTGATGATGATGATGATGGCATAGGAATTGAAGAACAAAGAAGTATAGATCAGAAAACATGGATAGGATAATGTAAGTTCAAACAAATGTAAAATCTGCATAACTTGCTGAAAACTCTTTCAAACTCCATAATTTAAGTAGAGAAAATGTCATTTTCTTTCAACAAAACTTATTATATAAGAATAGTAACTTTGAGTGATCCTTTTGTTAACGTCCATAGTGCAGTCCAGATGTGTTCACTCTTAAGACATAAAAATTGTAAATCTTTCTTATACCTTTCCACCAAAGCTTAGTTTCACCATCTATAAATAGTTTAATAGTCTTCCTCATATACTAACTAATAATGTGACATATAATTAAATATATTCCTTTGTAGTCAATTATTGTAATGACGTTAAAAAAAAAAAAAAAGGAAAGAAAATGTGTATTGTTGACATATCATATCTAAACATAAATGTGTAGTCCAATTAATAACTTAATCTTTCAGTTGAGATATAGTATATGTTTTAATTTGGTTTCAGAGCTAACTCTATGCCAAAGGTCATGAATTTAAATTTCCGAGTCACCCGATAATAAAGAGAGACTATGGTCCACCATGGTTGAAAAAATCGCTAGGCGCTATTTGGGCGCCTAGGCGACGATTAATCATATTGGTGTTTAGGTGCCCATGTATTTTTTTATTTTATTTTTTATTTTTAAAGATTTGTTTAAAATTTTTTAATTTTTTTAAGATTAATAATTATAAACTATTTAATACTTTAATAGTTAATACTAAAATATTAAATATTAACCTTTAAACAATATATGGTTATTTCGCTCAAAATGATGTCGACTAGGAGGCTTAGGCGATCCGCGCCTAAGCAGCCTAGGCGGTGCTTAGGCGGTCTAATTGGCTGCTTAGACCACCGATTATGGTGATACGTTAGGCGGCTAGCCGCGCCTCCCGCCTAGGCGCCGATTAATTAAAGCTCATGCGGGATTTTCGCAAGACTGTAGTCCACATGTTGCTTGGATACATAAATGATGTGATCTAGGTATAGTATATTTAGTTGTTTAATTAGTGAAACGTGTATACACCTGAAACATTCCTAATCAGCATTATATAATGACAGAAATGATAATTATTATTGTAAAAGAAGGAAGCAATATAATGTAGGGCATCATAAAAAGCTGAGGATTAGATGTGTGAAAATATGCCACTTGTTGCTTACATGCAACTAATTTAAAGTGGTCATGCAGGTAAGATACCACCCCACTTAATGCGATTATTTTTACTGGCTTTAATATTTTTATATATAATATTGAGGAATAAAATCTCGAGAGTAACAATGTTGATTTGCCAAGTGGAAAAGATGGAAATCCCACAAGGGCACAATTATTTTTATTTTCGTAATTTTAAAATGCTGATCGAGTAATAATGTATAAAAATTAATATTCTCTTATTAATCAAATCTTGAGAGTAAGAACATTTGTTGCCATGTGGAAATAAAGACAAGGCGGCGGAAGCAATCATATATTGTCTTGTTTTTATTCGATCGTGTGAAAGTGCACAGGACCTTAATCACTTCTTCCCGACCTCATATAATTAAGTCAACTTGCATGCCAATAGCCAATTGCCAATTGCCAATTGTTTCTTATTTGTATCGTTTAAGACAAAAATTTGTGTGAGACCTATCACTATGAGACGGGTTAGGTCGGGACAAGATGCAACTGTGGTACTTATATGCACAAATATCATACTTATATGTTCAAATGTAATACTAATCGGGAATAAATTTTTTGTTACTTATAAGGGTATAAATAAATGTAATATTTTTAAGGGAAAATACAATACTTTTACATTTCGATTTAAAAGTATTATATTTTTCCTCAAAAGTATTATATTTTCCCTTATAAGTAAGTGGCACTTGTCAACATTACTTATTATGAAAAATGTATTACTTTTTCTCTTCTAAGTAACAAAAATTGTATTATTGATTAGTATTATATTTGAGTATATAAGTATGACATTTGCACATATAAGTATGACATTTGCATGTTGCTTTGACCAGATCCGATCCGTCTCACGAATAAGGATCCGTGAGACGGTTTCACACAAGTGTGACCCATCGTTTAAGGATTTTGAGAAGTTGAAAAAAAAAATTACGTAACTCAATTATTTGGAACAATAATGGATACTGCAAGTTGGTTATGCCAAAGTAGTAGTAAGCGTTTGATCTTAACACAAATACTGCAAATTTTTTAAAATATTATATATATATATATATATATATATATATATATATATATATATATATATATATATATATTGTTTAAAATATCTCATTGATATTTTTTTAAATAACACTCATTGATTTTTTTCAATAATTGTATGATGAATCTATAGTAGTGACTTAATTAACGAACCTATAGTAAGGATTTAATAAACTTGAAATAGTGACTTAATTAATTTACAATAGTGACTTAATGCACCTTAAATAGTGACTTGATAAACCTATAGTAGTAAATTGATGAACATGTAGCTAGTAGTGACTTAATAAGCCTTCAGTAGTGACTTAGTAAATACGTAGTAGTGACTTAATGAACGCAATGTGACTTAATAGACATATAGTATTGATTTAGTGAACATATAGTATTTACTTAATGAACTTGGAGTACTGAATGCGTAATAATGACTTAATGAATTTGTAGTAGTAACTTAATGCAATTGTAAATTTATTTTTAAAAAATTAATATGGGTGTCATTTAAAAATCTTAGTTAGGTTAGAGCTTTTTAATGACACATTTTTATAGATTAATTTTATGGGTGCAAAAAATAGAAAAATAGAAAAGTAAATGTTGATGTATTTTGATTTTAACTTGGTTCATGTTGTTCTAGCTATATGGACTTAATCCATGGTAGCATTTTCAATACTCTCTGTGTGGCATTCATTAAAAAAGGAAAATCTTTATTTCCATGATTGGTCGAACTCATCGAAAGTTAATAAGAAGCTTACATATCCAATAAAATTATGACACCTTAAGAAATGATTAATAAGTAGTAACTTATATAAGGTTGTCTAGGTTTTCAATAAAAAAAAAAAAAACAAAAAAAAAAGGTTGTCTAGAATTGCTCAAAATTAAATAGAATATATTTAGAAAATATAATAATACTTTTTTTTAAAGAACCTATACCATTTTTTTCATTAGAATAATGTTCAAATAGGTCACTAAACTACATATGAATATACAATTGGGTCATCAAACACCAAAAAACTGCAATTGAGTCCCTGAACAATTCAAAATAATGCAATTAAACTGAAATTGACATGTTTGACTAGTTATTGCTGACATAGGTGAAGTTTGGATACTGACTTTTGTACCCTATTATCGGATTTAATATCATTACCGTATTTGTTTGTCTACTTTTGCTATCCTATTATTGGATTTAAATCTTTTACTAATCATAAAACTCATTACCATTTCTCTCCTTTAGTTTTGAACAATGAAATAAAAAATGATGAAGAAAAAAAAAAGAAAAGAAAAATGTCATTGTCCATGCATTCAATATGAAACTTTAATACACACGCGTGCATTATATATTTTTATTTATTTATTTATTTATTTATGGGAAAATTAAACTTCTACCACTAAATTATATTACATATGCATATAGCACTTTTTCTCCATGAATTATTCATTTATCCCCATTATCCCTTCAATTATTTTGAAAGTGGCAATTTTTCTCCCTCTCTATTAAATGGGCGGTTGGACAATTGAAAATAAGGATAAAATATCCATTTTATTTATTTTTTTTTCTCCAATAAATTATTGTTTATATATGAAAATCAGAATAAATGTGAAAAATAACAAACACCAGGCCATTTACAAATAAAATAATTACAATTTAAAGCAAATTCTAGTAACAAAATTAAGATTTAAACACAAATAATAATTATAATACTTGCAAATGGTGTGCCACATTTGTGTTTAAGTCTTAATTTTGTTAATGGCATTAGCTTAAAATTGTAATAATAATATTTGTGAATGGTATTTGTTCTTTTTCGCATTTATTATGATACTCACATATAAATAATAATTTGTTGCAGAAAGAAAGAGAGTTGAAATACATATTTTTGCACTTATTTTTAACAATCTAAATGCCTACTTAATAGAGAGGGGAAAATCATCACTTTGAAAAAAATGGAGGGAGATAGTGCGGATACATGAGTAACTCAGGAGGAAAAAGTGTCATATGCATATAATTCAACGTGCAAAAGCTAAGTGTGATTTTTTTATAAATAAATAAATAATTAATTAAAATTAATATAAAAAAATATATAATAAATACACACACATATATAAAGGTGGCGCTCTTACAGCACTTGATTAGACTTGGGCACAATCAATCTCCACAAATGACCTCTACTATACCTTCTTTCCTCTCAAGCAATGGATTATCTAGGGCCAAAGCACATGCGGCCTATCCTCAAGTCATTTCCAGAAGCTTCCGTGATGAAGGTACGTAAATTCACCTTGTATAATACTCCGTATACTGTAAGGATATATGTACTATATATTTCCTAAGCTAAGGAAGACTCTTTTCTTGCATTTATGCCATTGTTTGGTATGCAAGATTGGGTACTTAATTTACTGTTTTCATTTCTTATTCATTCTATGCTTGATGTTTCAATTTATGTGAGTTTTTATATTATTTTACAATGACTTGTATTACATACAAATAGAAAACAACATATTGTCAAAACATTATCAAATAATCGTCCTAAATAAAGAGTTTCAATCAGGTATCAATCATAGTCTAATATTTTCAGTTTTTCACTTTTGATATGATGAAGTGTTCGTGTGTATTTCTGCACAGTCTTATTATCAGTTTAAAATTTTAGTTGGAACACATGTATCTTCAATTTATATGATTTGAAGTTGCAGATAGATCTTTCAAGGGTGTAGAGGCAAACTTGAGTATCCTAAGGCAAAGAATAGAGGTAATAGGGAGCAAAGAAAAGTTGGAAAGATGTTACAAGTTCCAACAGCAGGGGTGGAATTACATATCAGAATACAATGAGAAACACAAGAGAGATAAGTTGGTGTTGGAGTCATTTGAAGTCGCAGGTTTGGTTGGGTGGAATCTAAGCCTGGTTTTCCTTACTGGTTCTTTCTGCATTTTTCTTGTATCCTTTCTTGCTCACATACATGCATGATCTGTAGAAAAAAAGAAAAAAATACAAAAATTGGAAAGAAGGAATTAAGGGGAAAAGAATAATTAAGGTGGAATAAATTAGGAATCCAAATTATATTGTTTGGTAGCGAGGAATAGAATGATTGGGAATGAGCGAAGAAGTTGTATAAAGACTAAAATGTCCTTGCGTAATAATAATAATAATAATCAAGGGTAAAAATGTCTTTTCTTCCTTTTTTCTCTTTCCTCACGCATTGAATTGCAATTCATATGGGCGAAGGTGATAAGGATTAAATCCCTATATACTCTGTGTGTATAATGATGTATGTAGAGGTAGATCAAACAAAGGATTTAGCCCCCAAAGTCCATCCTTTATTCATTTGTTCTTCAATAAAAAATGTAGAGAGGAGAGAGAGCATATTTGGTGTTGTAGAGAGAGAGTCCTGGGAAGTCCAAAGTCCTTTACATGTAGGACTATGGTCCTTTATATAGGCCCTAAAGTTGACCCGATGACTTTGACCTTAACATGAACCGTTTGACCTCGACCCGACTATAAAATTAGAGCGTGACCGTATAGGGGGTAAGACCGGGGTATATTCCCTATCATAAGGTATGAATTACAATTCAACAAAATGAGGAAATTACAATTCCCTCCAACCAAATACTGTAATTCGGGTGACCAAAGAATTGTGTTGTAATTGAATTGCAAATAATCCAACCAAATAGCCCATCATATTGTTGTCCTAGTATTTGTGGATAATTTATTATGCTTTGTAAGTGTTAGACATTGTTATTTGTTATATTAAAAAATACTTATCACTGAACATGTAAATGGATTTTTATGTGCATGTATATACTAATTTGTAATTTTTTTAGTACTACTTAGGGTGCGTTTGATTCGCACATGGGAATCGGAATCGGAATGGGCATCAAATACTTGGTAATGGTAATGGGTTTTGGTGAAAGTATTTAGCAGGTAGTTGGGTGGAATGTGAATGATTATTATTAGTTGGGGAAGAAAGGAAGAAGGGAGATGAAACTTTTATTTAATAAGGGTATGAGTTTTCTCATTAATGGGGTATTCCAAACCCATAGTAGTTCCTGCCCCTGCGGTGGTTTCATCGTCATCAGAGAATAATTCAATGAAACTGAAGTTAGAAGTCACGAAGAGGAAGTTGGAGCAAAGCTACGGCGAAGAAGCGGAGAAGAAAGCGAAGAAGAAGATACAATGCATTGATGATTGCTCAAATCTCAAGAATCATGCACATAGTAGTTGTAAGGTGAAAGCTCGAGCTCTCGACCATGGTGACATACGAGAAAGAGTACTTACAAAAATGAAGAGGCTCAAGAAGAAAAATCAAAACCTGAAACCAAACTACACTTTATATTCAAACAAAACCTACATTTGATCGATCCATCCATGTGCCCTGGAGTTTACATATATATAACCCAAGAACTACGTGCGGCTTGATCCCACACAAAATCTGGAGTACATAGGCAACCTTTAATTCATTAATTAAAAGGTTCTGCTGCGATTTTGTATCAAACTTTATTGTATCAAATCCTAAATCCTAAACCATAATTAAATGGTTAAAAGTGATTTTCAAGCAGGGTCAGTCCAAACATTTTAGAAGCCTGGGCGAAATTTAAAAAAAATGCCCTATATAAAAAACTAAAATTTAAATTTAATTATACTGAAAAAATAATACTAAAATTTTTCTCATTTTACACAAATCGAATTTTGTTTAATTTCACACCCTTAGTCATCCTTTTAGGTGATTTTATGCTATGATTTGAAAATGAAGAAAGAGAGAGTGGCGCGGCAAATTATTGTGTGGACCATGGTCCACATAGCTGTGTGGACCATGAACATAAGGTACATTATTTTTATATTGAAGGTACATTATTTTTGTATTGAAGGTACATTATTTTATAATAGTATTATAAAATAATGTACCTTCAGTACAAAAATAATGTACCTTAAAATAATGTACTTTATGTATAAAAACAATGTACTTTTAGTATATTAAAAATGTACTTTTTATTATGGTCCACATAGCTGTGTGGACCATGGTCCATGCAATAATGATCCGCCAACTTATGGATTTTTTATTCTTTTTTTAATATAAATTTAATTGCTTAATTGTTGTTTTAGCCTTAGTACATGTTAAAAAAAAAAATCAACACTATTTAAGCCTTTCGTGCCAACACATCCTTAGTCGTTGTGGTAAAAAATAGTTGGGAATTTAAAAACCATCCTAAACTCATCAGGTTTGTTATGCCAATAGTACGTGGTGAAAGAGATAATAATGAATTCTTAATAAGTGTGAATTGGAAGGAAGGATTGAATGCAATTAGCCTACAACCAAGCAAGAGCCCCATGTGTTGAAGTGTTGAACTCAGGTTACGTTACCAATTTGAAAATTTTAAATAAGGTTTAAATGCTGACGATAAGAATGTTACCGGTATATTTTGTATTATTAATGTCATTGTATCAATAGTACAATAGTGTTTGTCTTAGTAATGTTGTGTGTCCCCCCTCTTACTACATTGATTCAGCCTTTATACTATAAACCTGTAACTGTTACAATAATGATAGCAGCGATCTCTTAATAAGTGACCTCGCTCTGCGCTCCTCGATAACATTAATGGAATAGTACCTAAGAGCATGGCTATCAATGTATCTTTCTTGGTTCATGTCAGGCCAAGATCTGGTTTATAATCTTCAAACAGATGTAGGTGAATGGTTTTTGATGGTATAATTCTTCTGCAAGTTACAAGATCATGTCAGAAAAAAAAAAAAAAAAAGAGAAGATGCAGTGCGCATGCTTCCCACGCGCCCGCTGGGGTGAGTCAGAGTGACCGCTAACTGGCCGCCACTCTGACATTAACTCACCTTTTATTTTTTATTTTTTAATTTCAAATGTCAGATTGTTTAGTTTTGTTTTTCTTTTCCTTTTATTTCTTAATCTCCTTCCATTCTCTCTTTCCTAATCACACTTACAAAAACTCTTAAAATAAACCCGACTGATAAGGATGCTCTAAGGAACCTCGATAACGCCATTGACACATCCTCCTCATTTTCAACCTTCAATAGCAATTTCTGAAGGAAACAAAGGTGAGCTCTTGCTAATATGCTCAGCATCAACAAAATCAAATCCTCGAGTATAATGCAAATATTCAAAGAGTGCATCACTTCTAGCTACTCGGGAGATTTTAATAGCATTAAGAACTGGGTGTCTGACTGGTGGATTCACTTGCGGTGGCTTTGGAGTACTGACTAAGTCCAAAACTTCGAAAACATCGATTTCTCATCAATGTAAAAGCATGTAGACTCTGTGAAACAGAAGAAGAAGAGGCAGAGCCACCGCTCTGACAAACAGAAACATTAGAGGAAAACAACGCGTGGTTGAGCTGTGAAATCATTTTCATTTTCAGCAACACCCTTCCGTGAAGTATCTATTATTTTGGTCTTATTTTTCTTTTCTGACTTGAGAATCGTGATGATGCTCGCCAATTTATGAAGTATCTACATCCTGATCTTGGTGTTGGTAACAATTTAGGGCTTGTCCTCCAGCAATTATACATGGATTAGCTAATTTTGCTTTTCATTTTCTAGGTCCGTTGCTTAATTAAGTTAAACTATTACTTCCTGCAGAACTTCCTGAAAGATCCTATGGTGCTGATTGCAGAATTTATGTACCTGAAAATCCCATGAACAGGTTTAAGAATGTTTATGTATGGTTTCTACTTTCACAATCTTGTAATTTCCTTTTTCTTTGGGTTCTTTTTACCTTAGTTTTTCTTTTTCATCTTTTGGTTCTCAGTTTTTATCTCAAGCTGTGAGGTCTGTCTGATTCATTTTCTTGTTTGATGAATTTGTTCTGGCTCATATCCTTGGGTGGTGGGGTAAAGCCATCATGATTTGCAATCAACCTCTTTTATGGGTGCTATCAATTGGATTTGAGTCAATGGAGGTGCAAGTCTTTGCCAACTTCCCTTTAATTAGTTTATGCGTTGCTCTTTAATCTTTTTTACATCACTCCTTTAGGAGTCACTGGCAGATTATTCTGAACATATGTTCTTATTCTTATGCTTTCAGCTTACCTTCCGTCATATGTTACCAAATTTCAACGAGTGCTGGTGGGACAGCATTGTTCTTGACATATTAATCTGCAATTGGTTTGGTATGAATATTGAAATCTTGTTATTTTGCTGTTTGGGGTGTATGTATTTATGACTAATTCCAGAATTGTTTTGATTCAACCCTCAGGAAATTAGGGAAGGTAGATTCTGTATGATACTCTAGCTTTACTAAATTTTGTAGACATGATATTTGTTAGGTTGCTGAACAAGTCTCTAGTGCATTTGTGCAGATTTATGATTTGATTATTTCTAAACAATGGTCAATGTTTTTTCTGCTTTAGAATTTTTATTACAAGGATGATTCTTTATGATGGACCTTATTATTATTATTATTATTATTATTATTATTATTATTATTATTATTATTATCATCATCATCATTATTATTATTATTGTTATTAATTTGTTTTTAAAAAACTAGATCAATACTTGTAATAAAGGGGCAAAACATGTTCCGAATTGAAATCTAGACAAAAATACATTGAAACCTCCATGCCCTGCTTTCTAATTCATAATGATGTCTGTATTGGCATAATGTGACTTTTCTCTTGTTTGGGTTGCTTTGTTACTTGCTCAGAATCAAGAGGAAAAAAAAACATAAACCTCTATGCCCTGCTTTCCATAATTCCTAATGATGTCTGTATTGGCATTATGTGCCTTTTCTCTTGTTTGGTTGCAGTTATTTAAAATCAAGAAAAAAAAAAAAAAACTCTGAAATCTCTATATCCTTCTTTCTAATTCATTCTGATGTCTGTATTTGGCATGATCTGCCTTTTCTCTTGTTGGTTGCAGTGCTTTTTAAAATCAACCAAAAAAAACTCTGAAACCTCTATGTCCTGCTTTTTAATTCATTATGATTATGATATCTGTATTAGCATAATGTGTCTTTTCTCTTGTTCACTTGTGCATTCACATAATAACATGCTGAACTAGTATGATGAATAATCTCTTGGTATGCTTTATAGGTATTTGGGCAGGGATGCGTACTGTTCGTTATTTTGATGGTAGAACATATGAGTGGGTTGGTATCAGCCAACAACCAAATATCATTGGTAAAGTATGTAATTCTTGAACTATATGTCTTTAGTGGCTGTGTTTCAAGTGTTATTGATGTTATATTTGAAATATTGAAGAAATTTATTTGATTTAAAGCAAATTTAGAAGAGGCTTTTTTTTTTTTTACATATTGGCAGTTGCGAATGAGAGCATCTTGTAGATTAAACAATATATTTTACTATTGAGGAGATTGATTGGTGCTGCATCTTGTGATGTTTTAGGTGAAGTGAACACTTGGTCAGTTTACTCCAGCACATTGGGATAAAGATGAATGGCATCCACTTCTTGGTCCTTGGCGTTTCCTTCAAGTTCTGAGCCTCTGTGTCGTGTTCTTGACACATTCTTCCTCAAGTTTTGTCTTTGGGTTCCTCCCCAAAACCCTTTGATAATATATAGATTAGTGTTATGGTGGCTGATTGCAATACCAACCATCCGGGAGTACAATTCTTACCTACAAGACAGGTATTTCCTTCCTTAGCCTCGAATGCAGTTACTTCTCCATATATAAAATTTATATTTTAATACATTAATTTTTTTTTTTTGTTAAGGTTCATTATTTATTTATTTATTTTTATGTACAAAACATTTATTTTTAAGTATATTAACCAAAAATAAACATTCAATACATAAAAAATGAATTTTCAATATTAACCATGAATATTTATTTTCCAATGAAATGTGGGTTTAATCAAATGGGCTGTTTTTTTTTTTTAAAATAATTTCCTAGTCCAAATGGGAGCGGGAAAATATATATGTTTTTTTCAAAAAAAAAAACTGCTAACTTATTTCCTAATCCCACAGGCATTGGAATTAGGTTATTCTGTTCCCCTATATATATATATGTATTCCTCATAGTTTCCTAAACTTAAAACATATATTTCATAGTTTACACTTGCTCTGAAAATAGGGCAATGGAGAGCTTAGTGTGTTCAAGAACTAGAAGGGTGGAGGATGATCATCCGCAGGTCGGCGTGATTCCTTCTCTCTTCGCCGCATCTGTTTGGTGTTCTAATGATGATGTTAATCCATATCCATATCCCCTTGTTCTTGCTCTGCCTGTGCCCAATCATCATCATCAAGAAGAAATTAGTGTGTGTTCAACAACTACAACGGTGGAGTATCATCTGCAGGCCGCCGTGAATCCTCCTCTCTCCGCTGCCTCTGTTTGGTGTTTTAATGATGATATTCAAGAATCACCCCATCTTCTTGCTCTGCCACGGTCCAATCTTCATCATCAAGAAGAAATTACCAAGATTACACTTTTTACAAGATCAGAAGAAGACCACCCCACTGCTGCACCAAGAATTGAAGATCACTTGCCCATCAAGAAACGCAAAAGATTCGTAATTACTGCTCCCAACAAACCACAAAATAATCCGATACAAGTAGGTCACCCTAATACTCTAAGTGCCCCAACAATTAAAGATCACTTGCCCATCAACTATCATCATCGTAGGGATAATTTGGGTAATTTGACAGAGCTCATTGGCGCTGCTTCCTCCTTCTCCCTCTCACTGTTCCCCCCAACCAAGAATCCCAAGAAACCGATAAAGAATGATCATCATTGGGATGATGAGCTTATTGAAGCTGCTTCCTCCCTCTCCCTCTCCCTCTCCCTCCCAACAACAATGAAACGCAAAAGACTTCCTAAACCTAAGAAACCAGAAAATT
Source organism: Ipomoea trifida (assembly GCA_003576665.1). NCBI lineage: Eukaryota > Viridiplantae > Streptophyta > Magnoliopsida > Solanales > Convolvulaceae > Ipomoea > Ipomoea trifida. The sequence goes on along the minus strand of CP025647.1, from coordinate 10,989,432 downwards.
CTTCCATACAAGAAAAGGAGGAAGAGGGAGTCATCATCGCCAAGAGACAGAAGAAGGTGGTGGATAAAAACCCCCCAACTGGGGCACTGGCAAATCATCATCATCATCACTGGATACATAAGCGCCTAAGTGCAAGTGATGTCAACCTTTCATCAAGGCTGTTGCTGCCCAAAGAGGAACTCATAAAATACGTGTTGCCTCTCATGGATATGGAGAGCTGTAGAGCTTGTCAAAACAGGGATGGGTTGAGAGTCAAAATATGGGATTTGGAAACTGAGTCAGAGCATGAATTGAGCCTCAAGCAGTGGGTGACTGGCAGCTTTCTTCTCACTAGCAACTGGAATAAAGAGTTTGTGAAAAGGAGGAGTTTGCATGAGGGTGACACCATCTCCATGTGTTGGGACTTTGAGAATCTAAGGTTCTTGTTCCGCAAGTTCAATGCCTAATAATCTTAGAATCAAATTCAATCATTAACTAATTCCATCAGATTTTGCTAGGATATATATGATCCATCATCTCCATATGTGTACTTAGTTGGCTGCACCATTTTGTACTTTCCATTTCTATCAATTGATTAGTAGTAAATATTATTGACTTCAAATCTATTTTGCATCAGATCACTTTGTTATAGTCATAGTTCTCCATATTTTCATGTATGCAGTTTCCATTAATTGCATAAACTCTACCTCCCTTTTGATGAAATCTGGTTTCATTGTCTTTATTTTTTTGCGATCAAGTGGATGTGTTTTGAATGCGATTTTGTTTTATTTTTATTATTTTTTAGAGAGAAATTGGAAGAAGGATTTCAACGCCCGTTTGTTATTTGCATGCATGGAATTGAATTCAGCTTTTCATTGTGAGATTTTTGTATGTGTTGTCTTTTCTTCCGTTTGTTATTTGCATGCATGGAATTGAATTCAGCTTTTGTTATTTGCATGCATGGAATTGAATTCAGCTTTTCATTGTGAGATTTTTGTACGTGTTGTCTTTTCTTTGGTTTGTTATTTGCATGCATGGAATTGAATTCAGCTTTCATTGTGAGATTTTTGTACGTGTTGACTATTGAGTATTATTTAACTTAGTCAGACTTATGGCTACTATTAACAGCTAACTAGCTAGTTGCCTAGCTAATCTCATCGGCATTCGAATTTGGTTTTTCCCCCTATATGTATTATTCCTCATTTTTTCCCGGACGGAAAGATGTGCCCATTCATAGTTTACACTATGATCTCAAAATGTCTCTGAGAAACCAGCTCTATTCCGCGCCATTAACAAAGACAAGATTGGATGTAATTAGAAATCAATGTAGTCTGTTCATAGCTACTTTCTCAACTAAATGAAACACAAAGAGTCAATATCGTCTCCGTTGAGGCTCAAACCCACCTCATCCCATGTGGTGCAATCGAGTGCCACTATGACCACAAGATCTTTGGCACAAGACATTCAATATCGCCTCCATAAGAAAATTCTTAAGACATTGAATAAGCATAGTCCAAAACTCCAAACTCCATAGTCTGACTCCAAATTCATAACATTCAAAAATCATAGTCCAAAGTCTGTCTCCAAAGTTCATAACACATTCAATAAGCAAAAATAAATAAACAAAATCCAAAGTTGATCAACATTCAATAGCATACATATATATATCAACACTATTCATTCTTCAATCTTCATTTATTAGCAAACACTTTCAGTTTAATATTTCAGACCATAGGCATCCAAAAGTTAATTAAAAGTGAATATATGATTATATGCATGAGATATTATAACTAATCCATCCACAATAAATTAATCTAATTTTTATTGTTAAAATAACTCAATAAATACTAAAAAAAATTAGATTTCAAATTGTGAGCAGCAGTTAGAAACTTAAGACCTTACACTATCAATTCTCTTCTTCTTGACTCTTGATGAATGATGATGACTAATTGTTCTTCTAATCAATCACAATATGGAAACTCATTTTTGTCATATTTAAAACATATCAACTTAAAGTGATTAAATAAAGAAAGTACAATAATAAAATTATAATATTTAAGAAAAAGAAATGAATTTGATATATACTCATCACACATGTCAAGTTTATACATCTTTCCAACATCATGCTCAACTAAATCAAGCCATTGAAAATTTGAAATAATATTTATTTTTTCTCATAACTAATCCAGAGTGCAAACAAGAGCTCGTACAATTTTAGGAGTTAATGAATTCCTATAAGTATCATGCATACGTCCCCCGGTGCTAAACGCAAATTCAGATGCAATAGTGGATATATGATGAATTGTCAATATATCACGAGTCAGGCATGAAAGAATGAGAAATCTATGGACATTTTCTTTCCACCATCAAAGAACATCAAACTGTTCACCATCATCCACCACTATGAATATCAAGTTCTTCATTAAATGCTTAGAGTATTATCAAGTTCCCAATCCTCATTAGTGGCACTTATTGGTTGAGTAAAATTGGTACTCTCACATGTTGTTTCAACAACTCACGTTATTCATTAAGGTCACTTCTCTAAGTTTAGAATAGAATACTAAATCTTGATAAAGTGAATATATACATTCTCTTAAAACAAAATTAGTAATAAATACGTATTTCCTTCTAGAATCAAGAATAGTTGCAACATAAAAAATCATATTCATCGTCTCAACATTCCCCAATATTTATCAATCTCCTTCATTCTTTTTGCCATATCAATAAAATGAGGGTCAGGACTCCTTATCCAATCATGCAAATTATAATACAATTCACAAATTTAAGCAAAGTAAGCATAGCAAATTAAATGACATATGTAGTGCTAGAAATTTTAAATGAGAAGTCATAGAAATGTTGCAAAAACTTGCTGCAACTTCCTAACATTTTCTCAATTCTCATGATCGGGTGGGTCATTAGTTAACACAAGTTTATGCTTATAATTATGGTAAATCTCTTCAAGTCTGTCAAATGTTTTTAATATTTTTGAGCTGCATCTATGATCTAACATCAAGTAGGTAGAGTTCCACCTAGTGCTACAATCCATGCTCAACAAATTAAAGATTTAGATTGATTTTTTTAAATTGTACACATTCTTTAAACCTATGTAATCTAGCCCGTGATTGCCTCACATACCTCACCTTGACTCTAACCCGTGCAATTGATTCATGCACTTCCTTCAACCATTCTGTGACAAGCAACTAGGCGCCCGATTAGTTTATATATATATATATATATATATATATATATATATATATATATATGAAGTACATCAAGCAACACAACGTAACACAACACTTCCTCAACGTGACCGGGCGCCGCTTAACGTCTAGGTGCGATTTTTATAACCTTTAACACATGTCATATGGATAAATTTTTCCTCTAAGATAGTCTCACCCACATTATTCAATTCTTTCTCTAGTATATAGTGGCTACACCATTTGAACTAGCATTATCCATGGTAATTGTGAAAACCAAGTCTATTGCCCAACCACACAAGTGTATTTTTCAATCATCTTACTAATATCTTCACTTTTATGACTAGTAATTGGACAAAAATTAATTATTCTCTTTTTGCAATCTCCAATTATTGTCAATAAAGTAACAAGTAAGGCACATATAATTTTCCCATGGTAGGTGATACATATCCTAAGTGAAGACAATTGCATTAGCTTATACAACTTAATTTTGTTTCTCCTCCAAATACATAGCATAACAATCCCTAACAATAATTCATCGTGATAGAACCTTAAACCTATGACAAGCAATAAACTCATGGATACACAACCAAGGGAGACAGTAGCAATAACATTCTTAAGAAACTCAAGATTATTATTAATTAGTTTTCGAGTCATTTCCATTTTTGGTCCTACACTGTTATTGGGGCATTGTCAATTTTAGTCCACTTCATTAATTTCTGCCACATTGCGACCAATCTTATTTAGTCCTTGCCACTTTTAGTCCACCGTTAAAATTTTTGTCAAATAAACGCCCAAAACAAGGGTATTTTGATCTTTTCATGCTTTGATCATCTCATTTACCCTTTGCAGTGGTTTTCCTTACACATTTTCATCCAATGAAGAGGTCCAGCGAAAGCCATGGCTTTGTAATATGGCTCACATGGTTTTCGTCGGACCTCTTCATTTGAAGAAAATGTGTAAGAAAACCACTACAAAGGATCAAAGAGATGACCAAAGCATGAAACGACAAAAAATATCCCTGTTTTGGACGACCATTTGACAAAAATTTTAACAGTGTACTAAAAGTGGCAATGACTAAATAAGACTGGCTACAATGTGGCAAAAATTAATGAAGTGAACTAAAATTGGCAATGCCCCAATAACAGTAAGACCAAAAATGGAAATGACTCTTAGTTTTCGAAGAGCTTGGAAGTGGAGGGTGAAGGAGGCTTTGTGGAGGCTTTTTTCTCCCGACAAAAGCAATTGAGTTCCATGGTGGCTGCTGCAGATAATCTCGATACTTTTCACTATGATACTCCAGCTTCATGTGACGCTGAGTTTCCACCAATGATGACTAGAATAACCAAAACAGATTCATTAAGGAAGTAGAAAAAAAAAAAGGAAGTAAAATAATTGTGCAGATAACGTGTTGTAAATTATATATAGTGTATCCCCTTATTAATCTTGTGTGATTATACGCTTATAACACCGCATAGTATTTGGATCAATAATCACCAAATAAAACTATATACAAAGATAAGTGTTTCACAATACAATATAATTAACTTTGATTTACGAGAAAACTCGCAGCTAATACTTGAAGGTGCCCTCTAAGTGAAGCTAGCTTGTCTCGTAATCCTGGTCAACAAAGGACTAAGATCAATAAGCAATTCTCACATATATAAGTCAAACTTGTAACTTTGTTATTACTGATCCCTACCTCAATTAGAGTGTGAGCCATACTCGTAATTAAATTAATGAGCAAATTTCACTTTTAGTCATCAATTATTGTGACATTGCCACATTTAGTCATATTCTTTTAAATTTTTCATATTACATCCCTGACTTTGATCGAACAGCTTCTACTTTTAGTCCTCAACTATTGTACGTGACATTGCCACATTTAGTCTTATTCTTTTAATTTTGTCATAATACATCCATGACTTTGAGTAACTTTCACTTTTAGTCCTCGACTATTGTAACATTGCCACATTTACTCATATTTTTTCTTTTAAATTTTGACATATAACAAAGGAAAAAAATCCTTATACATATCGTAATTGATATTTCGAACACATTAGAAATATGGTAAATATCAAAGGATGTATAATGTCGTAACTCATATTTCTATGAAATATGAGTTACGATATGTGTATAGATTTATTTTTCTTTTTTATTTGTCAATTCTTATTTGTCACGTTATATCCTTAAATTGTTATATAACAAAGAAAAAATCCTTATACATATCGTAACTCATATTTTGATGAGTTACGATATTACATCCTTTGATATTTACGATATTTTTAATGTGTTCAAAATATGAGTTACGATATGTGTAAGGATTTTTTTTTTTTTTTGTTATATGTCAAAATTAAAAGAATATGAATAAATGTGGCAATGACACAATAGTCAAGGACTAAAATTGGAAGTTGCTCAAAGTCATGAATGTAATATGACAAAATTAAAAGAATAAGACTAAATGTGACAATGACACAATAGTCGAGGACTAAAAGTGGAAGTTGTTCAGAGTCTGAGATGTAATATGACAAAATTAAAAGAATAGTACTAAATGTGACAATGTCACGATAATCGAGGACTTGTGAAATTTTTAAATTAATAGAGTAAATTGTCATTTTGGTTCAGTGACTATTGGGGTATTGTTAATTGCAATCCACGACTTTCAAAACTGGTAATTTAGTATCATAACTATTCAATTTTTATCAATTTTGGTCACTCCAGCCAAATTACCGGCGAAAAGTAACCGGAAAATTTTAAAGGATAAAATCTTGAGAGCAATTTAGTCATTTGCTCCCCTCTTCCTCTTTAGAGTCAGAGATGTAATATGACAAAATTAAAAGAATAGGACTAAATGTGACAATGTCACGATAATCATATCGAGGACATGTGAAATTTTTAAATTAATACATAGATTACTTGTTAAATAATATAAAATGATAGATTGACTTTTGGTGTGGAGTATGTTCTGTTTATTGAACATTTGAACCAATGAGTTGTGACAATATTATATGGATGTTTCTTTAAACCTACAACTACTACTACAACTAAGTCTAACACATTTGAAAATACTTGCCAAAAAAAACTAATGGATCAAGCTGGAAGCTGAAAATTAGAAGTATTTAATTACAAGATAGTGTAAAAAAAAAACAGACAATGAATAATGTAATGAATTTGAAGGTAATGAATCTTTGCATGGTATAAAATAAAGATAATATAACTAATGAAATTATATCTTTTTTTTAAAAAAAAAATTATAATGAATTTTTTATTGTAGAAAATAAATACAATATAACTAATGAAATTATATCTCTTTTTAAATTTTTTGATAATGAATAATTTTTATTGTATAAAATAAAGACAATATAACTAATGAAATTATATTTCTTTTTTAATATTTTGATAATGAATAATTTTTTTTTTGAATAAAGTCATGGTAAACATCGAATTTTAAATTAAAGAAATGTATAAGTACTATTTTTTTTTTTTGTAGCTACTAATTTATTTAATTTAATAAGAGTAATAGAGTCTGATACTTATTTTTCAATAATATACTCTCATATTTGTAGTATATGTTTAACAATTATGCCAACTCTGATTGGGATGGGGTTCGAATCTAAGACCTTTCTTATAGAAATTAATGGGTAAGTTAAAAATTAGTGGAATATTCCATTACTAAAGTTTATACTAACGGAATGTAGGGTTATTTAAGGGAAGAAAATACTATAATTGAGGGTAAAGAATGAAAATCATAAAAAATTACTAAAATCAAAATAATATGAACCATTCATTTAAGTAAATAATTGCACCAACATTTTTTCTTCCTGTTTAGAACGCTAACTTTATTGCTCTTATTAAAATTGTAGGTATTACAAATATAATATAATATTTAAGTTCCACATAAATGTAACTTCTTTTTTTTTTTTTTGAAAACAATGTAACTTCTTTTATTTACTATAAACTAAAAATTATAAAAAAGTATAAATATACAAGAATACTAATAGAAATAATTAATACATCATCAAGAAAAAAAATAAATGTAAAATAAAAAATAAATGTACAAGAAAGTAAATGCAATATACAAATTATTATATTTAACTACACTAATAACTCAGAGGGGATATAAATAACAACAACAACAACAACAACAACAATAATAATTTTACAAAGAAGTAAAGTTAGAATGAATTTGAATGTGTACAATAAAATAAGCTTAAAGTTAATACAAGTTATTAGTAGAACTAATTTCACCAACATTTTTTTTTACCACTGGTTATAATCTTATTATCATTGACTGCGCTTTTATATAATTTTAAGATTATATTAGATTAGATTAAAACTAAAAGTTTTCAAAAAAAAGAAAAGATTAAAACTAAAAGTTTAGCCCTGGTCTGAAATTGACCAAATAGGTTGTGGAACATTACAGAAGATTCAAAATGAATTACATAAAATTTCACATTTAATCATCAACTATTATGACATTGTTATGTTTAGTTTTAATATTTTGATTTTTTTTCTAATTATATCATTGACTATTACTTGTTTTCCATAATTAGTTCTCCATTTAAAATTTTGACGTTCGATCATTTAGTAAAAATGGCTAATATATAATTTTATCATTCAAACTTTTTGCCGCAACATGTAATTCAATTCCTCTTACTTTTTGTAATCTCTTTTAATTAAATGATAAAATTACATGCTAGATCGCTTATTAATAGTGAGATCAAACGGATGACTAATTGTTGATTTGTGACAAATAAATGAAAATCAATGATGTAATAACAAAGTTTAAAAAATATGATTAAATGTGATTGTAAGCATTGGAATTTTAATGGGCCAATTTGTGGGTTATTGGGTTTGGCTTGATAATTAATTGTTTTAATTTTGTTAAATTGGAATACTATTTATTTAATTGGATTGATTAAATTGCCCAATAAATATTTAATTGATTTAATTACTTAATTAAGAGGTACTAAAAAATTACTTAATTAAGAGTAATTGGATATTAGATTGTTCGGCCCAAGATGGTAGAATATTTAATTGATCTGGACCAGGCTGTTTGGATTAATTGGGCTGAAAAATTAGCAGGTTTGACTTGAATTTGGCCTATCCAAATTATATATGGATTATATAATTTGGAAGAATTTTAGATAATTGGATATTATTTGAAATTGGATGTCATGAACCTATATGTGATGGTGCCCGGATACATTTCTAATATTTAATTAGAATAATTAAATTAAATTTGAGAATCATCCAAATGATGGAGTTTGTTAGATTTCTCCTACACACTCACCACTATAAATAGTTGTTTCATTTAGAAAAACGGGAGCTCTGAAGATATGTATATCGAAACTCTACTGGAATCTCGCTAGGATATCATCTGGAACACGTCCGCCATATATTTACATTGAAGAACGCGTCGTACCCCTTCCTGTTTGATACATACTACTTGTAACCGATACACTTTAAAATTTTTTTTATATATACAATTCAAATTTTCGCGTTTACAATAATAATACCAAAATAGTCTAAAACTAAAAGTAAAATTATCTAAAAAAATTACATACATACAAGCTCAAAATCTTCACCCTGTTACGTTTTAGCTTTAGATATTTGTTTAAAAAAATTTATTTACTACGGAGTATTTTTTTAAGCCTTTTCTAGATGAGTCTTAATTCACTTCTTGTAAGAATGATAAATTTGTAAAGAATATCACATAGACACATAGTATTTATTTTCTTAAAAATCGTATATATCAAACACAAATAATTTTTACAAAATGTGAGGGAGATAGGAATTATTATTATTTTTTCTCATCTCATGACTGATATTAATATAAAGGGGAATTAAAAACTTTGATTTTTTATGGAGCAGGAAATTGACAAGTATTCAAGACGGAAGAAACAGACAAATGTCGGCTTGCAAGACTGATTAAGAGCCACACCAATTTGGGCCCCTTATGAGAAATGTAGTCAATACAAGCGTTCTTCATAGTACCAACAACATGGATTAAATTTAATGGTTTGAAAATTCAGAGGCTTCTGGAAATACTTAAGAAAATGTTCAGAGCCTTCTGCCCAAATGAAATCAAATGTATAAGGAAATTGAAATTGGAATGGGAATTAAATGATTAGTAATGGTAATCATCTAATGGATTTTGGTGAAATTATTTTGCTTGTTTGATAATAGAAAGAAAATTGGAATTATTTTTAATAGAGAAAAGTGTCAAATTGGCCCCCTAAGTCGGATGGATAGTGCAATTAGGCCCCTAACTGAAAAAAACTTCATTCAAGCCCCCTAAACCGGCAAAAAAGTGCAATTGAGTCCTAAATGACTTGTTTATCATGTCAAATTCAGTTAGGGGACCAAATTGCACTATCCACCCAGTTTAGGGGGCTAATTTGACACTTTTCATTTTTTGTTATATTTTTCAAAACAAATATTTTTTATTTATTTCAGTTCAAAAAAATTATTTTTATTTATTAAAAAAATTATTTATTATAAATAAAAAATTTTTAAAAAAATTAAAAAACAGCCACCGGCCGTTTAATAATTTGGTCATACTGTCAAATTAATTTGTAGAATTCGTCCCCAAGTGTTGGCCATACACATTTTTCGTTCATAAGTTATAATTGATGTTGCACTTTTTGTGCCTTTATTAATAAAACATTAGAGACGAAATTTACAATTTTAGTATAATTCACGAACGAATATGTTGGCATTGCATTTTTCGTTCTTTTGCGCTCTTCTTTAGAGACGAAAAATGTAAATTTCTATTTTTTTTTAAAAAAAAAATTATTTAAAATAATTATTTTTAAATTATTTAAAATAATTTTACAAAACTTTTTTCATAATATAAAAACAATTATTTAAATAATGTTTTTTAAAAAAAAGAAAAAAAAAAGTCGGCAGTCCCCAGTTGGGATTGCCGACTTTTGTTTTGTTTTGTTTTTTTTTTTTTTTTTGTTTTTGGTTTTTTTTTTGTTTAAAAAAATTAAAAATTATTAAAATTATTTATAGAATACAAATTAATTTGACATTATGACCAAATGTGATACAAATTACAAAGTTTCTCACTTAATTTCAGTCCAAGGAGTAGTAACCTGATAAACAAGTCATTTAGGATTCAATTGCACTTTTTTGCCGGTTTAGGGGGCTTAAATGGAGCTTTTTTCAGTTAGGGGGCCTAATTGCACTATCCACCCCACTTAGGGGGCCAATTTGACACTTTTCCCTTTTTAATATTGATGTTTGGTTATGTATGTATAACCTTATAATAGTAACAAAGATTTTAAAAATACAGAAATAAAAAATTAAGACAATTGATCCTAATATTATGACATCTGAAGCACCAATATGAACAAAAAAAATCAAAACAAAAACCTAAAAGCATTAATCCAAACTTAAAATCTAAATTACCAAATGGAATGATACCCGTTTTTAATTAGGGAATGATGTTTTAATTGAAGGGGTAATCAAAACTCATAGTTGTGTTTTAAAAAGTTTTCAACCAAACACTAACTATGATTTTAATTCTCGCATTCTTGGTGTGTAAAAACCCATGAACCAAACACACCCTAAGTAAATTACGGAGTAATAACTATTGGAAAATTTTGAACATATAAGAAGAAATGATCTTTGAACATATTTTTGTCCACATGAGTAGCTTAACCATTCGTAGAGGTCAAATTTGTCACAAGAGATAAACGATCAAGTCTCATTAGGGATAGTGTGGGAGTAATCTCTCAAAATAAGGGGGCTCCTTCTTGGAAAAATGGCATAAATGGCATTTTAAGTGGTCATTTTGTGGTATAAATATATGTATGGTCCACATCCAATTTGGGCCGGGTCAAAGTGGATTCGGATTCTTCGTAGTAAGAGGAAGAGATTGATATATTATACGCTCAAAATGGATAATGGGTGAATGAGAAATTGGTTCTCAAAGTATACCCATTGAGATGGAATTTGTGTGGGAAAAGTTTTAAGGAAAGCATTTGTCCCACATTGGTTTGGGAAGAGGATTTTACCCACTATATATACAAGGAGCTTTTTAAAGCTAATTGACTTGTATGGCATAAAGGCTCTCTTTCGTGCGCAGGGTGGGAGTGCAAATCAAATCCCAAACTGAGCCTCAAAAGGCACCTGCGAGATGAGTTATCATCTTTGATTAATTCCAATATTTATTTTTTGAGTTAGTGGCCAAGTTATTACTTGGCCAGTGGGTGGAGGTTACAATGCCAGATTTGAATGCCATATTAAATGCCATTAATCCATCATCTCCTATATATATTTCTAGGTGAGCAGCAGATTTTATGATGAAGTAGTGTCAAGAACACGAACCAAAAATCACTCTGCAAAAGTGAATTTTCCACCTCGAAACTCTGCTCTCCTTCCTTCAATCCACCTGTGTTCATCCCACGTTCCCGACTCGTGCCAAAAATCAATGCGCACGAATCACATCCCAAGTATTTAAGGTTTTTTTTTTTTTTTTTTTAGTACAAGTATTTAAGGTTTATAATTTCTACAATTATGAAAAAAATTTATAGCAAGTTTTGTAACTTTAATGCATACGCGTATAGTATATGTAGCGAATGATTGAAGGAAAAGAGAGAAAATTCTATAAAATTGCTCGTTTGTCATTGACAATTTGTGTAATATATTGATTCATTTTCGTCAAATTAAATATGATGCATTTCATAAGTGGCCAAGTTAATTTGTTGGAGGGAAAGGGTGAAAATTCTATAAAATTAATCGTTTGCCATTTACAATTTGTGTAATGTAATGTTTTTCATCGAAAATGATATACATTTCATAAGTGGCCAAGTTTAAACCTCTATTTTGCAGATAATTAAATCACAAAAGTGAATAAAGCAATTTTTCAAAGACTGAGTTATATATAGAGGTAAGGTTTCCCGTGTGGTTGTGTGATTACGCACTTTAAACAATACAATGATGCACCTTAAGTACACAAATCACGCACCTTAAGCACACAAACAAAACACCTTAAAAATACAAATCACGCGCACCTTAAGTACACAAACCACGCACTTAAGGTTTTAAAATGGTGCACCTTAAGTTTCAACAACTCACGCACCTTAAGCATACAAATCACGCAACTTAATAAGAAAAACAACGCACCTTAAGCTTTAGGTTCACTCACCTTAAGTTTCACCAATGACGCAGCTTAAGCACACAAACCACACACCTTAGAAAGGAAACTACGCGCCTTAAGATGGAAAACAATGCACCTAAAGCAACTGTACAACCGCACAGGAACCCATTTCTATATATATAGGGAAGGGTTCCCGTGCGGTTGTGCGATTACGCACCTTAAGCATTACAATGGTGCACCTTAAGTACACAAACCACGCACATTAAGAATACAAACCATGCACCTAAGTTTTTAAAATGGTGCACCTTAAGTTTCAACAACTCACGCACCTTAAGCATATATACAAATCACGTACGCACCTTAAGAAGGAAAGCATCACACCTTAAGCTTTAGGTTCACTGACCTTAAGTTTCACCATTGACGCAACTTAAACACACAAACCACGCACCTTAAGAAGAAAAATTACGCACCTTAAGAAGAAAAACCACGCACCTAAAGCAACAGCACAACCGCATCGGAGAATATCAACCGCACAGTAACCCATTTATATATATATATATATATATATATATATATATATATATATATATATATATATAACTTAAATTGACAGCAACTACTTTGTACTGTGATGACATTTATGTTACCAACTAGTTTTCATGCGCACTGCGCGAATTGAATGAGATAATGCCAATATTTATTTTTAAATAAGTATTTCAAAGTATATCAATGCAAGATTATAAAGGAAATGTTCATGCATATGTAATTGAATGTTAAATTTGTTTATTTAAATTGATAATTCAAAATTTATGAATGCAAGATAATATATGAGAGATTGATTATAATTGTCACTGAAATAAATATTTGCAATTTTATAAAAACGCTAATCTTACTTAGTCTAAAAATGATGATATAAATAAATACTACTTTTTTCGTTTGAATTTCTCTAAGTATTTTAAATTCTTTTTCGGGTAACATTGTCATTGTCTTTATATTCGGTACTTTTTAAAAAAAAATTATTTATTGGTATTTGGTAATGTGTCATGTTCAACTTAGTTATTGTAGTAGTATGTGGTCATAGAATTGAACCTTGTGGGATAAAACCTTTTGAGTGTTTCAAATTTTTTTTTAACCCCTAAAAATTACATAAGTTATCTAATATAGTGATAAAATTAATCACAATAATATTTTTGTACTATACACCAATAACAATTTATCATAATAACCTCGAATTAATAATTTAACTTCGTAATAAAGAGTTGTCGATGAATGTTAACTAAGTTTTACGCCAAAGAATGGGAATGGGCGCATATTTAGTCGCCAAATGGTGTTGTGTTTGTCATAGTTTGGTAGACCATTGATGCATAGTCTAATATGGAAAATGAACATACAGGTAGTTATAAATTGGGAATATATATTAAATAATTTTGTAATTATATGAAGGGTTAATTTCAAATATGGTATTTCGCCTATTGGTGTTTTTCAATATTTATCTTCAATTCGACTTTTAATTTGATTAAAATTCGCCTTTTTTTTAAGTCCTTTAATTTGATTTTTGATTTCTGTCCAAATTTAGTATTCCACTAAGAGATCCTATTTGGAGGCATAATTATAGGACAACAAATATAAAATTTAACATTCTATGTCTTTAACTATGAATGTAAATAAAAAGCTCAGCTCAAGTTTAATAAAGGGTAAAGTAGAAAAAAAAAATATACTAAAATGAAATTAATATGAACCATTCATTTCAACAAACAAGTATACGAACTTGTTTTTTTGTTCCAGTTAGGGACCTAACTTTATTGACTTTTATTAGGTTTGTAGGTGTAAATGTATATGTTGTTTTAGATCAGTGTCCACAATATAATATACCTAGAATAATTGGTTGGAATACATCCTTAATAAAGTTCTATAAATTTTCTCTATGTAGATAATCTTTATATGGAATTCTAAAAAATGTTTAAAATTAAATGAAATTATAAAATTGAAAAAAAGATATATTTTAGGAAAAAAAATATTGGAGGAGTTATTAGATTCAACTCCAAAAAAAAAATGGAAGTACAAAAGTTAAAAAAAATTATATTTTTATATACAAATAAATATGAGTTAATTACCTTTTGCTCCCTCGACTATTGCGATGTATGTACCAAATTATTGGTCCTCAAAAGAGACGATCACTTAACAGCCAAACTGACGAAGAACTAAATTGGATACAAAATCAATAGTTGAGGACTTAATTGACCAAAATTAATACCCAAGAACCAATTTGGTACTTTTGTCATAGTTGAGGGACAACCAAAACGATAATTAACTTTAAAAAAAAAAAAAACTACTTCTTTTTATGGATTATAGGTGAATTAGCTTACCCCACTATGAGTTAATAAGGAATTTATATATCTAATAAACAGATAACACATCAGTGAGTAACTAATATGGAGTGGTAATTGTAGGAAACTTTAGCTAGCATGGTTCTAAAAAAATGACTAAATATAAAACAAAATCGTTAATCAATGCCGAATTATAGTTGAATTGAAAGGTGAAAATAATAATTTAAAAACACCAATAGACATTAGACAATGAATCATTTTTTAGAATTAACTCTTATATGAATATACTTTTATAGTAAAAATTAAATAAAATTATGTAAAATTATTGAAAAATTGTATTTTTCTCTTTTAAAATCGCATCCTAATATAGCAGTATAGCACTATAATTCTATAATTTTACAATTAATTCTTTTATTATTATTATTATTACATATAGCATATGGAAATTTCGAACTTTATAATTGCATTTGCAACTCTACTTACCAAATACCTCAATTTACTAGGTAAATTAATTTTTATTTATGCATTTTCATGATTTGAAGCAAACATATAAAATAGGACAAGGTAAAAGGAGAATATACAACAAGATGATAAAAAGAATAGTCTCCCAAGCTTTAATATCCACACCTAACATTTTTTATGTTAAGAAAGTGTAACCAAAAAAAAATTGAAAAAAAATACAAAAAATTTCTCATCTAACACGAATAGGCTCTTCAACGATTGTTTCCAACACAGGCTTTTTTGACCTACACGACGATAACCTATGTGAAAACTCCAAACCGGCAAACGCATCCGACGGGCTGACGTCATTTTCCGGCGACTCACCGGCCGTCGCGGCAGCCACGTCCGGCGACACCTTAACATTCGCGGAACCGGATATCCTCTTGGCGGCGGAATTAGCCGCCATGAGAAGCACGGCCATGTCGGCGGCGGTGATGACGGAGTTGACCCGCTTCATCGGAAACATAATATAAACGTTACCGAACTCCAAATCCTCGTCGGCGGAGAGGGCGGAGAATCTCCGCCCCATGTTCAACGACCTGGAGTTGACCAAGAAATAGGCGGGGTGTTCCAGCATGAGCTCCGCCGCCTTCACCGCCTCCCGGAACTGGCGGATTTCGCCGCCGGGAAGGATGACTCTAGCTGCCTTTGTGCTCCCCACTCTTGGACCTCTAATAGTGCACGATGCCAAATTTCCCATCTTTCTTATATCTAATCTTCAATTCACCTCTGATCTGATCTTCAATTCCTTTTCAGATTCAATTCTTTTCCTTCTTTTCTGTCAAAGCCTAAAGAGTAGAGAGGAGTTTATATATATATATATATATATATATATATAGAGAGAGAGAGAGAGAGAGAGAGAGAGAGAAAAGCAATGTTGTTGGGGGCTATGGTTATTATGGTTGAGGTTCGTTAAGTGTGTTCAAAGAGAAAAGGGGGCATATATATATAGATATGAAGATTGGCTATGATTTGTATGTATGTATGTATTTGTACATGTATATGTCATACCAAACGCGCACGGGGTACTCACATGTGAATAACTTGATTTTCCTTTTTGGGTCTAACATGTATAAATAGGAAAATATTTTATTTTCCCCTCTTAAACTTTTTCTTCCTAATTTTCCTAGCCTATATTCGTTGAGTGCTATTGACTGACCATGTATACTTGTAATCAAATACTAGTACTAAACAATCTAATAAGATAGTGTAATGTTAGGAAGGAAAAATCAGAATGATTAGCTAACTCAACATACTTGTATTTTCTCTTTATTACCGTGGCAATGTAATTAACTCTTTAAATTTATTTATTTATTTTTGAAAACTTAAATTTATTTATTTATTTGTTCATAAATTGGTCAATTACATCATGAATTACAAAATTCACTTAGGTTTCGTTCAGAAACCCAGATAAAAACTCTCGAAGGTCATTTTCAGATTTTCTTGTGTTTGAGTATTCAAAATTTCAAATAAAATAAATTCAAAGGAAAATATTTATTCTTATCAACAAAAAAGTTTCAATTTGAAGAAAATGTCTTTCTAGATTTTCATTCCAAAGATATTTTTTAGATTCTTTATTTTTCCGCATCTCTCTTCTCCATCATGCATCTTTCTTAGATTATTACTATCACCACTTATTATAATAATAATAATAATTATTATTATTATTATTATTATTATTATATTTATTATTATTATTATTATTATTATTATTATTATTATTATATGTTCAAGAAAATAAATGAAACAAAAAATAATATTAAAATTTTTTAACTTTCAACCAAACTGAAAACAAGTAAATACTAGAAATTTGAAATAATTTTTAGAAAATGAGTCATTTATTTTTCTTAAAATCATTTTCTGAAAAACATTTTTTAGATTTTCAAACGAACCCTTAGTAATTAAATACAATAATGTGAATCTACTAGTGCCACAGCACATCATGAGATAAATTAAGAAGAGAATATAGCATCACATTGTGTTCTTTTATTGAAAAGTTAAGTATGCTATTAGATGAATTTTGACATATATTTTAAAAAGTGATAATAGAGAAGTAAAGGGGGCTCAACAAATATTAATTTTTTTGAGTATATGAGAAAAGAGATAAAACGTGTTGATGAATGTTTAGAGGCATGTGACAAAATTGATCTAAGAATTGAATTGAAGTATTCATCAGCTGGATACAATACTTGGGTAGCAGACGACGGCTGAGACGACCAAGTGTCAAAGGATTTGACCAAATACACGTATTAGGGAAGTGTTTGGAAGCTGCGAATTCATTTCCGGTTTTTATAAGTTATTTTATTAAGTCACGAGAGTAATTTCGATGTTTTTGCGTGTGTAGACTGTTGATTCCGTGGGCTATGGCCGCCCACGGTGGATGCACGGTCCCACACTCCCACTTACAAGTACACGTGCCAATTCCAAGTAATTTTACTCTAAAAGTATCAACTAATAATTGGGTGTGAGATGTATATTTGTTTGTCAGCACTCAGCTGTGTGGGATTGGCTCATGTGATATATTAAAAGGAAAATACTTGGTTTACTCCCACTTTATACTCCCAATTTGTATTCCCTCTTAGACCGTCTTCAATCCTATCAATCTCTCCCTTTCTAATCTACATGGCAAGAGGAGAGAGAATGAAAAAGTGGGAGAAAAAGCATGGTAAATCTGATTTGTATATTTTTTTTTATCTTTTTTATTTCCTATTATATTATTTAGTTATTATATTTATAATATAATATTCAAATTTCAAATAGTGAAGAAATTACAAATTTGATGATGTAGAAGTGGGACCCATTTTAGAAAGTGAGAAAAATTTCTGGGTTAAGGATAGCCTTACATGTTTTTGATGTAGACACTTTTTGTGGGCCTACATGATGAAAATAACCAATGTCTGTTTGTCACTTCAGGGAGTAGAATTTGGGAGTATGTGTAGTAGAACTCATATTAAAGGTACTAGTCTTTTCACGGGCGTTGCGCGAATAGGATAATGCTCAATATTTATTTTTAAATAACTATTTCAAAGTATATCAATACAAAATTATATAGGAGATGTTCATGTATATATAATTGAATGTTGGCTTTCAAAAAATGTAATTGAATGTTAAATTTGTTTATTTATATCGGTAATTCAAAGTATATATATGAATGCAAGATAATATATGAGAGATTGATTATAATTGTCGCTAAAACAAATGTTTACAATTTTGTAAAAAAAAAAAATAGTCAAAATACTTAGTCTAAAAATGATAGTATAAATAAATACTACTTTTGGTAATAAAAATTTATACATTCTAAATCATATTAATAAAGAAATATGATTTACCTTTAAAGTGAACAACTGTGATGTAGTCCAAAAAATATTACGGGGTAGTTTCTCGCTTCAATTTATTGGGTTATTTGAATGTCTTCTTTGTCAACAAATCCTCCCTAAGTAGTTAATATGATTGGCTTCAAATTTTTTTATTTAAATTTTTTCTATGTTATAAATAGAATACTTGGTAAATAAATATATAACATTATTTTGTATTATAAAACTGATATGGAATATTTAATTACAAGATAGTGTAAAAAGAAGACAATGAATAATATAGTGAATATAATTAATTAATGAATTTCAAAGTAATGAAATTATATGTCTATTTAAATTTTTTTGATAATGAATAATTTTTATTGTATAAAATAAAGACTATATAACTAATGAAATTATATCTCTATTTAAAATTTTCAATAATGAATAATTTTTATTGTAGAAAATAAAGAAAATATAACAAACTAAACTAATCTCTGTTTTAATTTTTTGATAATGAATATTTTTTTTTTAATAAAGGCATTGTAAACATCTAAATTAAAGAAATGCATATGTATTATTTTTTGTTATAACTACTAATTTATTTAATTTAATAAGACTATGAGAGTAATAGAATGGGTACTTTTTTTTTGAATAATATACTCTAATATATTTTTAGTATGTTTAACAATTATGCCAATTCTGATTGGGATGAGATTCGAACCTAAGAGCTTTCTTATAGAAATTAATGTGTAAGTTAAAAGTTTTAACCGAATATTCCGTTACTAATGTTTATACTAACGGAATGTGGGGGTTATTTAAGGGAAGAAAATAATATAATAGAGGGTAAAGAAGAAAAATCATAAAAGATTACTAAAATCAAAATAATATGGATCATTCGTTTAAGTAAATAATTACACCAACATTTTTTCTTCCTGTTAGAACCCTAACTTTATTAACTCTTATTAAGATTGTAGATGTAGATGTAGATGTGTATTAGAAGTATACATTTGCTTCATTTTTATTGAACAAAATTATCATTATTATATTTTTATTAGATAAAACTATTCTTACCTTATTATAATTCTGTTACTATTTAATGATAAAAAAAAAGTTCAAATTAGCTACCAAACTACACACGAAAATATAATTGGGTCATTCAATTCAAAAAAATTCAATCGAGTCCCTGAACCATCTATAATTATGCAACTCGACCAAAATTAACATGTTCATTTAGTTATCGCTGACATGGCAATCATCATATTAAAAAAAAATATTTTTCAAATAAAAATTAAATTAAAAATAAAATTTAAAAAAAAAAAAACAAAAAAGGAATAAACCCACCCACCCCATCTTTGTCTTCGGCTTGAGATGAAGCTTCTTCGTCTCCAAGCCGAAGAAGAAGTTTTTCTTCATCTCCATCTTGGAGACAAATTAAAGAAAGCTCTTTGTCTACAGTTGGAGACAAAGACAGGGAGAGGGTAGATTTTTTTTTTAAATTTTATTTTATTTAATAGGATGACCGCCACGTCAATGATATCAGATGAACATGTCAATTTTTTTTTTATTAAATTTTAAAATTTTGGACAATTTAGGGACTCAATTGTAATTTTCTTGAGTTGAATGACTTAATTGCATTTTGTGTGTGTAGTTTGGTGGCTAATTTGAATAATTTTTTCTTTAATGAATTATAACTTTGATGACTCTATCATTATTACCATACACTTTAATTATCATTTTTTTTTTGTAAATATAAATTTTATAAAAATTATTTACATTATTATTAAAAAATATATAAATTCTTTCTTCTTCTTTTTTTACTATACTTTCAAATATGATAATTAAAATTTACCATTTTTACTATTTTTATTTATTAATATTTTAATAATGTGCATGATTTTTGCACATTGCCTACATACATATATATGTATACTAAAAATTTTGGGATTAGGGGGTAGGGCACCCCTACACCCCCAACAAGCCTCCACCCCGCTGTCATGGCCTTTGATTGTACGTGTTGAGAGTGTGGTATAGGTGGGTTGAATTGGAAAATGATTCTTTGATTATCTTAAATAAAATTAAAGGTGGTGAAATTCAAATAGATCATAATTAGCCAAATCTTATTATCAAAGCTATTTGTGATCTTTATAAAGGGATTAATATAGTTTGGAACTATACTATTAAGCACATTCATATATAAGCAAGTATGTTCACGAGTCGCATAACTAATTAAGAACTATGCAAATCTAAAATTGGGCTTGCATGTCCTAGAAGGAGCACCTAAGGGAAGTTTAAACAATTGTTTTTATTATACGGAGTATTGTTTTTCTTGACTTTATCAGTGTCGGATTCGTTGATCAAAATTTACCAGACTTTTTTTTCCTATATATTTTGTTTGTTATTTTTCATTTGCATGTAAAAATAAAAATTATAACCATATATATATATATATATATATATATATATATATATATATATATATATATAATTTTTATTAAGTATGATAGCCATAAAATTAAATTAGTTGGAGTATTTAAGATGCATGTGAGTTGGAAGGCTATAGACATAGACTTGATGTTTACGGATTATTTGGCAAAAGATCATAGGGCCACTTTTGGATCATTCAAATTATCATTACAGCCACCTAGAACCAGTCATTATGCCTTGGGCCACGGTCCACAATGCATTGTGGACCGTGGTCACTAATACTACAGGTCATCTCAAAAGATAGTGTCTTACATTTATTTTTATGTTATCGAATGAAACTGTAGTTATATCGAAATGTAACTGTAGTTGTGTTGAAATGTAACTGCAGTGTATATGAACTGATACTGAATAACAGTTTCACATTTGTGTTTTATATTATCGAATGAAACTATAGTTGTGTTGAAATGTAACTGCAATGTATATGAACTGATACTAAATAACAGTTTCACATTTGTGTTTTTATATTATCGAATGAAACTGTAGTTATATCGAAATGTAACTGTAGTTGTGTTGAAATGTAACTGCAGTGTATATGAACTGAAAGTGAATGACGCGAAACGGAGGTGGTTTAATCTGTCTGTTTCATTAATCAAAACGACGTCGTTTTGATGCACGGTCCACAATGGATTGTGGAGCGCGGTCCACGATTAATTTGCAACCTAGAACATAGCTAATAGCTATGCCTCGTCACAGGAATTAATCAATCAATCATGCACCTTTAGAAAATGACCCTGTGTATGATTGGATGGAAGAAATTGGGAAGAAAAGAATTGTAATTCGATAGGAAAATAATAAAGTATGAATTTAAATTACAACGTTTGGTATGCAAGAATAGATTATAGGAAATTGAAAGGAAATAAGTGATATATATAATAACTTAAATGTCCTTTGTATAATAATAATAATGAAATAATTTGTATACTAATAATAACAATAATATTCTAATAATATTATTACAATAACATTATAACAATAAATTATAATTTTTTTAGTAAATAAGTTATTACTTAAAAGTATTTATCGTTACAATATTATAGTAGAATATAGTAAATAATAATATAATATAATAAATCCTAGAGATCTTAAATCAGATGGATTTGGGAGCTTCCGGAGACGGAGCGTGGGTGTTGTCCTGCGAAATTATATCTTCCCAAATGTTTTGTCATGGTGGTTGGGGGGAAGGGAGAGGTTATAAAAAGAATTAATTTCAGTAGAGATCTCTTGTTTTTGGTAAAAATTTTAAATTTAATCTTAGACTACATTTTTGTCATTTAATGAAGTTTGATGTATTTATTATCGGAACCAAAATTGGAACATTGCAAATTCGAGGTTACATTTAATTTGCAAATTTTAATAGGATTGGAGGACCAAACAACTAGTCACAAATAATTAAGTGGTCAACATTAAAGTATGTGTTTTAGTTTATTGAAAAAACTATTCCATTAATTAGCAAAAGTATAT
The DNA here is from genome assembly GCA_003576665.1 of Ipomoea trifida. Classification (NCBI taxonomy): domain Eukaryota; kingdom Viridiplantae; phylum Streptophyta; class Magnoliopsida; order Solanales; family Convolvulaceae; genus Ipomoea; species Ipomoea trifida. The sequence continues at coordinate 10,967,075 of CP025647.1, read as the reverse complement.
ACATATTTATTGTGTTATACTTTCTTCTCGATACGCTCCTCACATGTGAGCTTAACTTTTCTTTTCTTTAAAAAAAAAAAATTTTTTTGCTCCCTTAAATTTCATTCTTAATTATATTATATTGTTTCACATCATTGTCAAATTAATTGGTTCCTCAAGCTTGTTAGAATTTTATGTTAGTAAGTTTTAGTGTCGAGTACCATTAATTAATTAATTTGAAAACAAAAATAATAATAAATAAATAAATAAAAATAAAAAACTAATGATGATATTTGCATTCACGTAATAGCAATAGACCAAATTAAATCTACTGGCCATTAACAATTGAAGGATGACAATATTTTTCCCCAGCATCTTTTATATACTTAACATATATGTTTATATTTTGACAATAAATAATTCATATATTCTAACTAAAACTCTAATTTTTGACTTTTATATACACACAAAATCCCCTCATGAATGTTTGGTGTTTAGTCAATTTATGTATGGGTGCCTTTAATTAAAAATAAAAGTTACTTGAAATTGTGAGACTAGAAAATGATGATCACTATATAAGGGTGTGTTTGGAAAGCAGGAAAATGATTTCTGGAAAATGATTTTTGAAAAATGAGTCATTTTTCGGAAAACATTTTCCTTTCTTGTGTTTGGCTACAGAGCAGAAAATCATCTTTGTGTGTTTGGTTATTTTCCAGAAAATGAAAAGAAATCCAGCAAATGAAAAAGAAAAAAAAATAAAAAATAAAAAAAATAAAAACAAACCAAACTGGTTTGCGAAACCAGTGTCGGACTGGTTTCAACCAGTCAGTCCGTCGGACTGGTTTCGACGGACAACCAGTCCGACGGACAACCACGGAATCTGTCGGAAAAGAAGCCTACGCCAAGATGAAGGCTCAGAAATCGGAAAAAATAGCGAACTGAAGAGGCAGATGATGTTCCGGAAAATGACTTCCCCCAAAAAAAAGGGGAAGTCATTTTCCTTAGAAAAGGGCTCATTTTCCATTGACTTTAGCTTATTTTCCATTGACTGCATTTTCCTCTTCCTTCCCAAACACCACAAACCCGGAAAATGATTTCCAGAAATCATTTTCCGGGTTTCCAAACACACCCTAAATTTGAATCTCAAATTTAAGGGTTTCTTGCTGTTCTTAATTAACTTTAGATTTGGTAGAGCAGATAAATCAAGAAATGTATGTGTTTCAACTAGTGTAAAAGTCTATAAATACTTCTCTAATTAAACAAAGCTTATGAACTTATTTTGAATTAATTGACCAGTTGAATTGTGTTTGGGGCTGAAGATGATTGTATAACTTACATGTGAGACAATTCACTTGTTGATACCTAATTAATCATAATTAATAACCCACCAAAACTAAACGAATTGTGGAAGCTAATTTTCAAAGTTGAAAGAGCTGTTTTCAAAAAAAAAAAAAAAAAGTTGAAAGAGCTTCGCTTTCAAACTGCCTAATGGCCACTATGGTGCGTAGTGTTATGGCCACTAAACACTAATACAAAATTCAACTTTTTAAACTCCATATAGAAACAATATAATTTTTTATGACTACTCATACATATATGAAAATGACTTGCATTGTCTTACCTAACTAGAAGAAAATTAAATGGTTGGTAATTAAGCTAGTGATTGAGTTAGACGCGTAAGTTTTTATCTATATTCTATTTAAGGAAATTATATTTTTGATCTCTTGACTATTTTTGAGTTATAAATCATGTTTATTAATTACTTTCAAAACTTTTAAATCTAATTTTTGTTGGGCGTTGGCCGCGTTGACCGAGTTCAACCCCTACTCGATTCGAGACGTGCTGTTGTGGCTTGCTATATAATATGGATAGATATGGTTAAATGGTTAATGTTCACCTACTTATCACCAATTGATTTTAAGTAGGTTAAGTGTGCTTGACTTATGAATTTTTTTTTATCAGACCACGAGATATCCTTAGCAGGCCTTAACTGTAGGAGGTACCTTTAAACTCGTACCATACTCAGATTAATCCTCGTTCGCACCAGACCGGCCAATTAAGGGAAGAATTGAGAGACTAAATTTTTTTTTTCCCATTAATTTTTCTTTCTGATTTGTTGAACGACAAACATATATAAACAAGTTGTTGATTAGAAGACCCCACAAATACATTTCAAAAAACATACTTCAATAGGCACATCACAGTTGCTCTAACCTCACGCATAAGCTAAGCAGCACGTAGGACTTCAATTCTAGCTAGCTAGCGACCACCAATACCATAATTTTATTTCTTGGTACTTTTTATTATAAACAAATACAATTACATAACACAACTAACGTTGAAGACAATTAAGCTGTTGTTTTCATGGATGGTGTAGGAATCATGGCGATGGATGTTACGTTAATGCCGGCATGGGAATGGGATAAACGTAACCAAAAACTAGATATGGAACAGTTTTAAATTTCTAAGTCAGTTGTCCAACTCTTAGATGTACCTACAATTTAGCAATAGGATTAATCGCTGTGTCTAATAATAAAAACCCTGAGTTACACTTAAAAACAACTAGCTTAGCTTCTTCTCTTCATTTTTGTCATACTACGGGTGGTTTTGCTAGCTCTAATTCTAGTTTATTTTATTTGCATCTGTTAGAAAAACATACATGCGCAGCGGAAGCATCATATAGCTTTTTCATGATTCTATGTTTAAAGAGGAAGTTAGAAAAGTTTACCCTTGAAGCGTGCTTTTGGTAGAATCAAAACCGTTCAACTGTTCGACCTCTAATCTATTCACCAGCGAGGCACGTGAGAACGTACTCCCAGAGATTTTCACGTAAAAACTCTTTTCTGAATAATCTCTCTATTACTTCTATCTCAGTTAAGAAATAGGGCAAGGCTATATATATATAGCCTGGTTTGAGCCCAAAGGTGCTAGCCTTTAAAAGTTCAAAACTACCCAATATTGAATTAATCCATTAATCAATTATTAACGTATTAATTCAATATCGATAACTCTTTATCGATTTTTTTTTAAGTTCTCAGCATTACCACGAACCATTAAGGTGTGACTTTCTAGGTTCATAGTCAATAAAATAAATAAAGTTCTTAGCATTGCCAATAAAATAAATAAAACAATTATTTATTATATTTGTTGTTGTGTTACAAATTGCTTTCTTATACTTCATAGTAATATGTACTATCTTACAAGAGCAATTTTTCAGTTTGCTTTTGATGATAATATGTAATCAAATTAATTGTATCACATAATTGTTTTGAGTTTTGATGCTCATGATGGTTGAATATTAATATTTGGTATATATTCATTCTTTTACTTTGAGAGTGTGTTCATGCATAATATTTCGATTTAGATTATGCAATTTGATTTGCTTAAGTTTTAAGTTGCAAGAAAAATAATATGATTTTGATATTGTTAGAACTTGCACCTTTTTTTCGAGTCACTTATTATGAAGATGATATTGAAACCTCTTATATTAACTTAAAGTTGAAATTTTCAATATTTGAAAAGTATATAAATGTTGAAGTATTATTTTTGTCTATATATATATATATATATATATACTTTTGATAGGTTAATATTACTGTAATCCATGTATTAAAATGGTTTGATCTATTAAAATCCCATTGTGATAAGAAATGGGAATAAAATATGTCATAAATCAAGAATTATTCTTCTTCTCTCTTCGGCTTTCAATGGGGCTATTTACGCGGGCCTACTTATTGCATATTCAAATACATGGATTTATGGCCCATTTTGCCATAATTTCAATATTAATATTGGAATATCAATTATGTTAAGAAGGCAATGTTTTTATGATTTTCTTTATTGCATTTTTTCCCGTAACATAAATCTAAGATAATTTGGCTATCCTTATCTAACCGGAGAAAGATGACATTGGCAAATTACCAACAGTAGATAAGATCCTAAGATGGCCATAAAATCATTTGACAGCAGTCTCAAAGAGGCCAGATAAGTTTTTTTTTTTCTCCAAGACAATATTTTATATAGTTATCTAATATTGCCATTGTGTGCATGATTGTATCACTATATGATATTTACTATTGCAATTTGTTTAAGATAATATATGACATACATCTAATTGACGTTTAATTTTTAGAGAACATGATTAATAGATGAAAATTATTTTTCAATCAAGTTCAATTTACTCCATACAACATTGTATGTTGAGTACTTTAATTTTTCTCTAAATCTCATGAAACCATTTGATATATGCAATGGATAGAATATTTTTTAACCAAAGCTCTAAACCTAAATCTTAATAGAGCTTTGTTCGGAAGGCAAGTTAAGCAATTATGGAGGAAATATATCTATTTTGGGGACCTCCAAATTTGAGAACCCACTATGATTATCCACTACATATCACAAACACCTAGTACGTGGTTCAACACCATGCATTTCTCTATCTGCGTTAAATATTTTTTTTTATGCAACCCTTCCTTTCCTTATATCACCACAATGATGTATCATTGCGGGCTATTAATGAGATATCAAAAGGAACGTTGATTGCATAACATATTATAAGATCATTTCTCAGCATTAGGGGGAGATTTGAGTCCGAATTTTTATAGAATGCCGAGAAAATTTCATAAAAATGAAAAAGATCTTCAAACTCATGTACTAGTTTTATTGAACCAGAAGATTCAGAAATTGAATAAAAATCTGCTAGAAATATCAAGGAGTGACTAAGTCCATAGAAATATTATTGAAATCCCCAAATATGACTAAATTTTCCTACCGATTTCCTTTATGCCGGAAGCATAGGAAATTTATCAATTTAAGAATTTGCAAAAACTAGATCTAGTGTAGAAATTCCGTCACTCTTAGAACATAAAATTTTATCTTGAAGATATTCATCTAGAAGGCGAAAATCCCCAGTAAAATTGTAGGTGCACCAAACAAATAAAATGTTGGGGAAGCGGAACAACCAATTTCAAAATACCCTTGAAAAATGCCATCTATTTGGTTGATACAAAAATGTCATGTGTATAAAAATATTTACAAAATAGTTACAGTTGTCGACAACATATTTTGTCTCTATTGCTTATGAATACTTAAAATCTGGATCCAGAAATTAAAACAATAGTTCAACGCACGAAGCATGCTAACTGCTTTAGAAAAGAGAAATTAATATATACAAATCAAAACTCACTAAAGAAATATATACACCAGAAGGTGTTATGAAAATACAAAGAAATATAAAGCTAGTTGAGGGTTTTCGCAGAAACCCAATATTGATCATGGCATTATATTTCGCTATTCAAATAAAACTAGCAGTAAATAAATTAGATATGTAATCATATTTTATAAGTCGATTACGTATATCCCTGATGGATTTTCGTAATTACAAAAGAAGTAAAGTTACGAAACTACGATCTTTCCTACATGTCAATAAATTGACTAGATATGATTTTCTCCCCAAGAAGGAATGATGAAAATATATTGTTACAATTTATTGTTATCTAACCTAATCATATCCTCCAGAAGAGAATGATAAAATATATGTTTAAAAGATTTGCTCGATTGACAAATTTGTGTTCATTGAAATCCCTACCTATAAAATATCCATAAGATTGATATGCGTAGGTTAATTTCAGGGTGAGCAACAAAAATATAATAAGTAATTTCATCAGTCCATATGAGCTCATTAAGAATATAATCAAATCCTAAAGACAATCCTGAAGATTGTGCCATATCTCTTCTCTACAACTTATTGAAACTTTAAAACCATATAGAACTTGAAGATTATTATCTTCAGAGGGAGATGGAGAGTAAATTTACTTCAAACAATCCTGAAGATTGGGTCTTAAGAGGAATATCAGGGTTACTCTTTTGCAATATATAAATATATGCATACCATGTACTCTTTTCCTCAGTAGATTCTTTTCCACAGGGTTTTTCTAGTGTGGTTTTTAACGAGGCAGTAGTATGACATAATAACATTAATAAGGGGGAGGCATTGCAAATAAATACTTAAATAGACCAATCCCAAAATTCTGAAGATTATGCCCTGAAGGTTTTTTGTTGTATCTTTTTTCCTTAACTAAGTTTTTTCCACAGGATTTTCTTAAGTTAGTGTTTTTAATGAGATAGCCAGTACTATATATGATTTCATAAATACCATGTACTCTTTTCTTCAACTAGGTTTTTCCCACGTGGTTTTCCTAGTGAAGTTTTTAACGAGGCATGAATATATTTTATACGATACCTTGCACTCTTTTCTTGTATAGGTTTTTCCCACAGGGTTTTCCTAGCAAGTTTTTTTTTTTAACGAGACAAGGTTGTGACCAAATAATGACCAAGGGGGAGTGTTATAAAGCAGAATTGATGGTGGACATTATTACATTATTTGTAACATATGTAACCAATGTAACCGATGCATTTATTAATTCATTATGTATATCATTATACATACCCATTGTATTATATATATGTCTCTACTCTTTGATCATTTGAAGGAGATGAATATAATAACAAATAATGATTCTCTTGCTTTATCTTTATCTTTCTCTCTGCAAATTTCCTAATCATGTTTGAGCTAATGGGTTTATTATAACAAAATATAATTTTTTTGAAGCTTAGGAGTTTAGTTTGTGCTTAGTCTAAGTGTTGGCAAAATTATGACTTTCTTACCTAGACGCTTGTTGATTTTGAGTGGACTTCTCTTAAGCTTGAGGCATATTCCTACTAATTTTGTATATATTGGTTTTTGGATTAACAAATTTACAATTAAAAAAGAAAAAAGAGAATCAATGTTAAATTTTTCTATGTAGCCACTTTAAATGTGATTTTAATTCGATTTATCTTGATTCTAAACCACCAATTCACAAAATCAAGAAATTGCCATATTGTGGTCGGACATTGGATAGAACCCTAACAACTGCAGTGTGAAAGTTTTTATGGATACTAGGAACTGATCCTCCCACTTAATGGGTCGTCACTATTTTGTTGGGTTGGACTATGGACGAAAATTTTTTACTTTTTGGTGGACAAGAAATGACCCCTTGTTTTGAAACTATAGACATTTTCATGCATTTATTCTAGATTTTTCAAATTTTATTTATTTATTTTTGAAAATTGAATTTCTAAAATTTCATCGGCCTTGATTTGCACTCTTAAAAAGATTCTTAATTTGCCAAAATTCAAACCAACTAGTAGTACTTTGCAAAAGCCCAAACCTTTAAATTCAGCATTGTTAACCGCTCTTTCAGCCCAAGATTTTGAAAATATAAATTTGTAGTTGCCTATTGGGCTAGTTTATTGAACTCATAACCTTTGACCCAAAAGGCCGAAACGGGCAAATTATGCTATGGGCCCGGCTCTACTTTGCAAAGTGAACCTGAGTTTATGTTCACAAATTTAGAACTTTATATTCACAATTTTAAAACTCCATATTCACAATTTTAAATTTCAATATACAAAATTACATTATTCAATATTCACAACTTTTGAACTCTATTCACAATTTTATTATATAGATTCAAAAATTGTGTTATACTATTGAACATAGGGTTTTGATACTATTGAACATAGAGTTATGAAATTGTGAACATAGAGTTATAAACTTGTGAACATAGAGTTATGAAATTGTGAATATGAAATTATGAAATTGTGAACATGAAGTTATAAATTTAAAGTGAACAACTATGATGTAGTCCAAAAAATATTATGAGGTAGTTTCCCGCTTCAATTTATTGAGTTATTTGAATGATTTCTTTGTCAAGAAATCCTCCCCAAGTAGTTAATATGGTTGGCTTCAAATTATTTTTAAATTTTTTTCTATGTTATTAATAGAATACTTGGTAAATAAATATATAACATTATTTTGTATTATAATTAACTTTGATACAGAGTATTTTATTACAACATGGTATAAAAAGAAGACAATAAATAATGTAGTGAATATAATTAATTAATAAATTTGAAGGTAAAGAATCTTTGCATTGTAGAAAATAAAGGTAATATAACTAATGAAATGATATCTCTTTTTAAATTTTTTGATAATGAATAATTTTTATTATAGATAATAGAGACAATATAACTAATGAAATTATATATTTTTTAAATTTTTTTGATAATTAATTTTTAAATGCATATGTATTTTTTTTTAAGTTGTTGACATAGGAATTTTGATAATTTTGATTATTTTCAATATTAGTATACTTAAATATATTTTAGATGGCAAAAACTTTGTGGTTAAGTTGCATAGTTGTGGTCCTCCCAAGTGAGAGGTCACAGGTTCAATCCCTAGTAGGGCGGTCCTTTCCCCTCCTCTCCCGTAAAAACAAAACACAAAACAGGTCTGGCTGGTCCTTTATAATGTTTTTCTTCCCGTTAGAACCCTAACTTGTAGATTATTATGTGTAAAATGTTTTGCAATAAAAATAAAGTAGAGTTGATCAAAATAAAGATAGTTTAGTTTTGAAGGGTGTCTAGCCATTGAGTGTAAGGGGAGGAGTGGGGGTTTAGCACTACTTTGGAAAAGGGGTTTGGAGGTTAAGGGTTTCTCGAGGAATCATATTGGTGTAAAGTTGAGTTTAGATGTAGAGGGCCCTTGGTGGGGAGTCATTGAGCTTATGGCCGTTTGAAGAGGGAATGTCATTGAGATGCATGGAATCTTTTGAGGTACTTTTCTATCTTAAACTCTTTACCTTGAGTTCTGGAGATTTTAATGATATGTTGAGTGAATATGAGAAGATGGGGAGGGTACCGCATCCTATGGAGCTTAGGGGATTTAGGAAAGCGGTGTATGAGAGCGGGATGGTGGACTTTGTCTTTGAAGGTCACCAATGTACATTGCCTTGGCTAGAAGAAAAGCTTAATAGAATTCTCGTGTAATGAAGAGTGGATGGAAATCTTTGGATAGGTTAACCCTTGTTTAGTGAAACGGTCTTCAACTGATCACATGCCTTTATTTTCACCCTGGCTCTCAAAGTTAATGTCTTTAATCATAGGAGTTTAAAATTTGAAAATGTGTGGTTAAAGTATACGTGAGATAATCTACCTGGACTTGCACCATGGTCCATGGGTTTGGACTTGAGGAGTGTTAGACTTGAGGAGTGTTAGCATACTTTGGCTAGACTAAGGAATTGTATGGATAAGAATAGTTAGCTATTGTTCCTAGAAACGCATAAGAAATATTTATCTTCGTTGGAATAACCTAATACTTTATGGAATAGAGCGAAGAAAATTTGATCTAGTATAAAAACTTTTTTTCATAATTCGGTGAAGAATTGATGGTGTAGGAACCAAATTAGAGCACTACGGAATGACCAAGGTGATTGGGTTTATTTTATCGGAATGATTTAAACGAACTCATGTTGAATTATCATAATGAATAGTTTATCTCCAAACAAGGGAATATGGATGTAGTACTTGGCTGTCTGGAGGGGGGTATTGCAGTGGAGCATAATGAAAAGTTGTTAAGGCCTATAAATAAAGAGGGGGCGAAAAGAGCGGTTAATGACGTGTACCTAAATAAGTCTCTCGATTCGAATAGCATGAGCCCGAGCTTTTATTTGAATTATTGGGACATAGTGGGGGTGGATGTCGTGTAGATATTTTTTTATTTTATTTCTTTTTTGCATAAAGGAAGATTGTTGAGTGGATTAAATTGCACAAATATTGTGATAATACCAAAAAATGACAAGCCAGAAACCATGAAAGATTTGTGTCCCATTTCATTATGCAATGTTCTTTATTAAGTCATTGCAAAGGTGCTAGCAAACTGATTGAAGATGTTATTGATGGGTATCATCTCACAAATGTAGAACAAATTTATGTCTGGTCGTTATATTATTGATAATATAATAGTGGCATATGAGAATATCACTATTCAAATGGAAAGACACAAGGGAAGGGGGCTGTAAGGGTATATTACAGTAGACCAAATATGTATAAATTGTAATAAAATAAATAATTATAATAATTTAATTTATAAATTATACTCTGTAATATTTTAATTAAAAAAATACTACTCCGTATTACTTTTATTATAATTATCATTATCATTGACTCATTGTGTAGGGCAAATTTATCTTTTTACTCATTATTTACTATTCCTCATCTAACTAAACATTTAGGCCCTGTTTGGTAAATAATCAGCAGACAATTTTAGCTTATTTGACCACTATTAGTTGATAAATAATAAACTTTTTGTAACTCCAAAATGTCAAAATTCAAAAGGCTACTCAAAGCAGCCTTTTCAATTAGCTTTTTGAGCAAAAAATTATACCAAACAGCCATCAGCTAACAGCTAATTTATCAAACAACTTTCTACAATCAGCCAATGTTATCAACAAATCATACCTTCTAACCCAAACAGCCAACCCAATCAGCCAACAGCCATTTACCAAACATGACCTTAAACAATAAAATGAAATTCTTTGTAATTTATTTTTTTACCAACCAAAAAATATAATCATTTTTCTTTTTGGGGTTGTAAGGGTATATGATATACTTCCGTAGAAATAGAGGGGCTAATTTGTAGGTTCTCAAAACAACTTCCTTGTTTTTTTTTTAATACAACTTACCCTATTACATTGTAGTATCTGTTCATCTATACTTTTCTCAATTTGTTGAAGAACAAAGAGTCAATTTCGATATCTCCTCCACTGAGGCTCGAACTCATGACCGAGAGAGGTCATTACATGCCATTTGAACACAAGGTGCGCAAACAACTTCCTTGTTAAGTTGTCAGACAGGCTCGCTAAAGTTGAAGAAGTCGAGTCTACACTAATTTTGGCTCTGTAGCCTGGCTCTTCAGTCCTCAGTTCAACTCTGCATAACCCGCAAAGATGAGCACTGTAATCAGAGAAAATGGCGAAAAAGATTTATTCGCGGAAGTAGCACTAGCTGCAGATGAGCTCTATAGCATTCGCGAGACATTTTTCCCAGTTAACCCAGATGAAAAAACCTCTCTTTTGCAGAGCAAATCCGATCTTGCCCTCCAACTGCTCGATGCAATTCCTCCTGGTAAACCCTCTATTTGTATCTTTCTTGATTTTGTTTTTGTAACACATGTTGCATTGCTGCATAAATTCTTGAATATGCATTTAACTAGAAAATACCAGAGTCGGAAATGTAAATGGAACAGTCCCAAATTTAGGAAGGATGTAATTTGTGTGTATCGGGTTGAGGGTTTACTTTGTTTGCTCAATTGGTGAGAACCCTAGTTGATACGAACCAAGTTTAGCCCAAATTCTCAGGCCGGTGTAGGAGCATCACTACTGCTCTCCTAGATAAAAGTAGAATGGAAAGGGATGTGGATGGCTAATTTTGTACTGTTTTTGAATTTTGCAGAGAGAAGGAAATTATCGATGCAGCGAGCTACATACGAGTACTTGAGGGGGAAAATATTGGATGTGTTTCCTGATTATAAGAAGGAAGCAGAGGATCACCTCTCAAAAGCTGTAAGTGAGATTGATTTCTTGTTAATTATCTGTATTGGGTTCAAATTTGGTGTTTTTATTTTTTAACTCTGTTTTATTTGCTGGGTATATGCTTTGTTTTCCAGGTAAAGTTGAACCCTTCTCTTGCAGGTGCTTGGCTATGCTTGGGTAACTGCATATGGAAGAAAGGGGATTTAGCTTCAGCCAAGAATTGTTTCATGTTTGGTTTGAGCAAGGTCTTTTTATTGGTTCTGTGATTTCTTTAGTTCAGAAGTGGTGTAGTGGGTGACTTAATTATGTAGTTGAGTAATATTTCCTAACGCTGATAGATATCTTATGAATTTCATGCTCAGGGACCCAACAAAGAAATACTTTGTCAACTGTCAATGCTTGAAAGAAAAATGGCTCAAGGTGATTTTTCTTTATATGATTGCTACTGTATCATGATCATCTAGAGCATAGTCTTTTCTTTTTCACTTTTTCTTAAGATAATTTTTGGATATCTTTATACTTTTATTAGTTATTACCCTGTAAAGTGTGTAATAAAAATTTTAACCATCTATCCTCCAAGTCTTTTATTATTAATGAGATTTCCTGTGAGTACTACTTTTTCTGGGATTAGTGCTGTGGTAGTAAATGAGTCAATCAGTGTGAAAAGTTTGAGATTTAAAAAAGAAATAGTCCTTATTCCGAATGATTCCCAATTATATTGCAGTCTGTAGTGACTATCGAAACCATAACCCACTTCAAAAGGTCTAAAACGGTTGAGAGTAGTATGCTTGATTTTGCTTGTAGAGCATTTACACTTGTCATCCTGTTTATCTATGCAGCCTACCCCTTAATTTTTCTTTAAAAAATAGAAATTCATAATGTTATTCCTGAAGCACATCGTTATATGTTATTTAGTTGAAACCATTGGTTCTAGTAATGCTAGCAAGAATGCTGTTTGCTTGTTACTTGTTTCTTCTTCTGAAACAGATTATGGGGCATAGTAATGTGTAAAGCTTCATTATAACTCATCTTCTTGTTGTTCCATTCTCCCCATTATTTTGGGTTCCATTCTGGGCTTAACTTATTAACTTACTCTATTTAAACGATCTTTTCACCTCTTTGCAGGTGCTGAAGATCAGGCAGAAATTGTTGAAGAGAGCATAAAGCATGCAAAGGAAGCTATCACTGTAGATGTCAAGGATGGATATTCCTGGTGTAGGTCTCTAACTCAAAGCTAACTTAAGGGACAAGGTTTTTTTTCTTTTGGGGTGATAAGTAAACTTAACTAATGCATGTGAGTGGAACTTAGCTCCTGTGCCTTGATAGGCTGCACTTGATATCTGTCCTAAATACTTGCAAAGCTCTAGTAAATTCATTTTTGTCTGTAGCAGTTGACATTTGACTTGACATCTTATTGTTGGGTGTGCTTAACTGCATTTCTATATATGTACATAGATGCTGTGAGAATAGAGTAAGAGATGATGGCAACTGATTGAAAAGTAAGAAAAACAGGGACTTAGCATTGTGTCTCTATGCTTAAAAGACTAAAACACTTGATTTATGTATGCTGCTTCTTTGGTTTTCTTCTTAGTTGAGGAGTTGAAGTTTATATTATTTATATTATTATCTCTTGGTCTTTTAATTACAATACTTGACTTTAATCTCCAATTATTTTCACTATTATTATTGTCCTGATATATTCAAATTATAGATCCTTAGTGAATTTTGTATCTTCATTACAGATAACCTAGGTAATGCCTATCACACATCATTTTTTGTTACTGGAGCTTGGGAGCATGGAAAACTTCTACAGTCATTGAAAGCATACCAAAATGCTGTATGTATGCATTCAATAAAGTTTCAGTTGTCAGTTACCTAATATATTGTTAATGACAAAATCCCTATATGTTCTCTCAAGTTATTGGCCCTAATTCTTTAAAGTGGTCCTTTAAGTTTTTATTTTTTTTAAATTTTATTTCTATTTCTTGCCTAGATGTATATCCATAATTTTTTTTTAAGAAAAAAATTACGTTGTACAGGAGAGAGATGAAAGAATGAAGTGCAGTCCAGACCTATATTTCAACTGTGCTACTGTAAGCCTCATTCTTCACTCATCTTGTTTTCTCATGAAAACTTCAAAGCTTGTTATATTGTCACACCTTACTGTAGTATAATGAGGAAGATACTCTCAGAATTCTGATCTGCCTGTGTTCATTGCATATTTGGTGATAATTGATCATCCAGATATATCCTTTTATGGTGCTTAGTCTTTCCATTTTCTCTTTTTTCTTTTGCATAACCTAAAAGATTGATGTTTACTAAGAACTAAATCAGGTAAACAAATATCTTGAGAATTATGAGCGGGCCCTTACTGGATTTGAAGCTGCTGCACTGAAGGATCCTGGTCTTAATGCAACAGAGGAGGTCCAAAAGGTGGTTTACCTTCTTGAAAAATTGGATAGTTTGCTAAGGGTAAGTTTATCATAGCCGTGAACACATTACATATTTGTCCATATTACATTGCAATTATCTATACGTATTTTTAGGATGATAGAAAGTAATATTTCAGAATTAGTTTTAGTAATCATAAGGATCATGAGTGTTTCAGAGATAATTCCTTGCTCATTCTTTATAAAAATAGTAATTGGACAATAGTTTAGTGTCTTAAGATGGTAAGGAAATAGCTTTATTATCTCTAGCTACCAACTGGTTATTTGTAGGAGTTCATCCTGATATGTGAAGTGTTAGGTCTTCTATCACATGTGAAAATTGATTGGGAGTCGGAATGGCCATCTGAATATTAATTTAATGCTTTAAAGTAGCAACTACAAGGTTTTGATTTAGTGGAGTCAAAATCTTAAAATCACCACTTGGACATTGCAGACGTGATTGCATATTGTGCATAGACATGCACACTCACACAATTTATACAAAATATTAAATAAATTAGAAAAAGAATGAAACGGGATTTGTTTCTATAAGACACAAGTCTTAAAAATATAGGAAACATTTTTTCATAATTTGACACTGCATTATAGCTTTGTTGCTAATGTTGTCAAAAACATCTTTCACAATATAAGTTACAAGGAGGAAATCATTCCTCTGTGGTCTCTAATTTAATATGCAATCTATTCTTGATAAAATGCGTAGAAGAAAATGGCATTTCAGCCGTTGCAACTAACAATTTCAATGCCAAGTTTACAAATATGTATACAAGAGGACACAAGCTATATTTGATAATATCATTGATTTTCTTAAGCGTTGAAATGATATACTTTATTGTGGCACACATACATCTGCCTTGAATCATTCATGCTGATCTGTGATTTCACTGAAAAAGAAAATTGATAGTTCTGAACATGAGGAAACTCTGAAGCTGGTTCTTTTATGATAACCTAAAAAATAGCTAGGAACATACCAGTCTAAAATCAAAACCCATTATTATAAAGTCTACAGAATTATGAAATGTTAAAATTGCTGCCTCTGTTAAAAACTAAAGTTATCCACTAGCTGTGCATAATAACTGGAGTATGTTTACTGCCATTTTGAATTTTCTTTCTTGAATTTCCATGGTAAACAAGAAAGATATAAATGGGCATTTAAAGTGATAGGTGAGCTTATACATAGTGGATTGGTTCTGATCTCCTCTAAAGCATTTGTTGCACAAAAACTTCTCAGGGGTACAGTCTTCTAATACTATTTGGTTTTACCAGGGACAGAACAAGTCCAAGCGGCTTTCTTCCCTGACATCATCACTCAATAGCATTAATGGTAAGCCTTCTTGTTATTTCAAATCATTTATTGATAGCAAAATTTGGATTGATAACTGAAGGAAACCTGTTATCCCTAATCTAAAGAAAGGCTACTATTTTCCCTTCTAGTGAATCCTTCTTACAGAAGGGCAACCATAGATTTTCTCTCAGAAGGTCTTAATAAAGGGGTTGTATTGATCGGGAAAGTCATGTTCTTCGTTAAACATGGGACTCCAACTCCACTGTAAGTTCTGCTCAAGACAAGCTATTGCACCAATTGTAAAATTGCTTTTCTGCATTGTTTATGGTTATCAGCAAATGTGCTGCAAATCTCTCATGTTAATCTTATATGGCCCTGTCTTTCTTTTTTTTTTTTTTACCTTCCTTACAAGAGTCAATGCATGGACATGAAAATGTATATATTTATTCATGCCTAATTTACCAATATTTTGCAGCTATTATGTTCTATGTGATTCTGCTCAAGCATGCTATGTTCTATCTGTCTATGGAGTACAAAATGAGGCTGTAAGTTTCCATCTTAAATTTGGCCCTAAGCCACGTGATATTTCTCTTATCCTCATGCTTCCACTTCCTCCTTTTTTCATCTATTTCTATTGTAGAGGGGGGTTACTGAATGAAAAGAATATATAAATGGTTAATTCTTTCTTACCATCTCCTTTGAACTTGTACTTTGAGATCACCTAAAGTAAATTAGTATGGAATTTAAGGGGGAAAAAAAAAGCATCAAACATTGTGGAGCACTCGAGCTAGTGCCTTGTCTTTGGTATAAGACAGGGAAAGTTAAAATTCCTGAATTGCCAGCCTTCCAGAAGAAAGACTAATAATTTCAAATTAGCACCCAAGTTCTCTTCAAACCTAATTTTGAATTTGGACTTTCCTTGAAAACATATTTGCATAGTTCAAGCTCACCCATTTATCAACTGAAAAGAGGTATTGGTTAAGTGCCGCTGCTTTCAGCAAATATCTCCTCTCTAGGGCTTCTGATTTGTGTGGACCAAATCTTTCATGACTGCTCTCTTTCACCAATAGAGAAAAAGAGAGGAGAGGCAAAGGTCCCCACTCTTTGCGGCTCTCTGTTGGTCTGTAGATCATCATGGCTTTTATGTTTTTGTTTTGTTTTTTAAACAGTGTGTTGGATTACTGTTCTCTTTTCAAATCCAGATATTCTAAAACATCGTCTCTTTGGTTTGCAAAATCGTAAGCTGACCATAGCTTTTTTAATGACCTTATTACACTGTCTTATATAGTTTTGTTTGCTCTCTGAGTGAACTTTGCTACACACTCTGATTTGAACATGAAAATCTATGTAGTCTGGATAGAATATCAATTCAAGCATTGCCTTGAGGCCAAGCATTTGAAAGGCATAAGTGTTTTGCATTTTACATTTGTGGTGCTCCTATTTCATGTTTAGTGTGCTTTTCTCGGAATGTGTTATTATAATGTTAACCGCTAACTATTACTTGTGTGGCAAGCAGATCAAAGAAGGAGATGTGGTCACACTGTTGCAACCCTACTACCATCATGTTGACTTTTCGTGGAAAGGAAAGGTAAGGTATCATGCATTTTATCTGAAGATTTACGATGGCATCGGTAGGAGTATGATGGAGATTACGAAAAGACCATTTCAATTCTTCACCCTCGCTTCATTTTCACACTTGTATGCAATGTGCAGCATTACCAATTCAAGTCAGTGCGTGCGGATTTCTCAGAGCAAGTGCTTGTGAATGGAAAAGCTTTGTCTCACCAACACGCTGTTCGATCATCTTTCTATTTGCAATACAAGCCCTACTGAAGAGTAAAGACTGGAGATGCACACCTTTGCTTTGTACATATATTAAACATACTTGTGATTCTTTTTTGGGTTTAGATGAATATGTGAATGAATAGGGTTGTGATACAATTGGCATATGAAAGTACCTAGATAACTGGTTTGGTTGGTTTTTTTTTTTTTTTTTTTGGAATATCATTTCGTGTTTTTGTAATTTAGTTAATTCATGTAATTTCCCTTCATTTCGTGCTTGTTTAAGCATATTCCTGTGTTTTTGTACATCTTAATTGAAAGCTAATTACTTTTGATGGACTCTAACTAATTCTATCTCAATTTAAAGTTTAAATTGATCGTTGAATTGTATATTTATATTTGTATATTATATGTTCAAATAGTCTTAATCCTGTTTCCGTATACTAGTCAAAGCATGGAACTTTGGATTTCATAAAGGTATTGGCAATCCATTGATGAAGGTTTTTAGTAGCCATGGAGACTCAATTCTTTATAGAGATTGAAGGATGTTATCTCGAAATGTAGAGGTTTATCTTTGAACAAAATAGAGTTATTTCTATATTACTCTTCCTGTTTCACATTATTTGTTCTACTTATTTTTTATTGGTCAACTCAATTTTTTGTTCTTTGTTTATTTTTTAAAATATTTTTTATTTATAATTTTTTTTGGGTGCTTAATAGTACTTTTAGTGTAACTTTTATATATATAAATTTTGTATAGTAATACTAAATTTAATATTATAAAAATTAAATTAAAAATAACTTCAGTCAAGCTTTTTTAACCAAACCTGAAGCTTTTTTAACCAAACCAGACATAAAATGAGATGGAGGGAATATGAAATTAACAAATTTGCAAAAGAGATATATACTCTACTAAGCTTGTAATCTCCAAGGCAATATATCTTGAGAAATAAAGAATTAAAATAAAAAATATTACAATAGTTAAGTGATTAATACTTGAATATTATTATTGTTGATATTAAGTACATATATAAAAAGAATAACTTAATATCGTGAAGGGGATGTAGCTCAGATGGTAGAGCGCTCGCTTAGCATGCGAGAGGTACGGGGATCGATACCCCGCATCTCCAATATTGTCTTTATATTTTTAATCTCCTGTTAACGTCATCTATATATGATCTGTCAGCTTAAATAAACACTGATTTCAAAAACGCAGAGAGAGGGTTGCCAAGGCAATTGAAGATGTGCATGTTCTCAAGCTATTATATTATCACATTATCTGTCCTGATCATGAAATCAAATTCAGTCTAAGAACACAGGCAAATTATATATATATAACTTTTTCACAATATTGGCATGGAATTAAATAAAAATAACTTACGGGATTTGTAATTTATCACCTTCATTATTGACTTTTAAACCCCGAGCATCAAACTCAATCACCCATTGTTGACTCCTTTTTTGCGACAAACAGCACCATGGATCTTCCAAATTATTAGCTACTCAAGATCGAACACGGATAAAACAAAGACTCAATCATCAACATTGTTACTGCGATTCTCTTTTGGGTTTAGATGAATATGTGAATGAATAGGGTTGTGATACAAATGGCATATGGAAGTATCTAGATAACTGGCTGGCTTGGGTTTTTTTTTAATATCATTTTTGTGTTTTTGTAAGTAAGTTAAGTTAATTCATGTGCTAAATACCTTGTAGTTTAGTGGCACTCGATTGCATCTCCACATGAAAGGAGTGGGTTTGAGCCTCGGAGAAGGCAACAATACTACATTGTAACATAGTCAATAGTACTCAAAAAAAAAAAAAGTTAATTCATGTAACTTCCCTTCATTTTGTGCTTGTTTAAGCATATTCCTATGATTCTTGACAGGCTCCAAGTAACTCCATTCCAACTAAAAATTTAAACTGAAATTTAGATTATATATTTATATTTATATATTATATTATATGCTCAACAATCTTAATACAATTTCCATACCAGTCAAAGCATGGGACTTTGGATTTCATAAACGTTATAGCAATTCATTGATAAAGGTTTTTAGTAACCATGGAGACTTAATTCTTGATAGAGAATGATGTAATTTCGAGATGTAGAGGTTTGTTTATCTTTGAACAAAATATAATTATTCTTAAAGAAATTTAATCCAGCGAATGCATGCATCAATATAATTATGATTATATATCTTGTGCAATTTATTATGAAATGAAATAATCAAATTTGCAAATTAAAAGAGATGTATATCATGAAATTACCAAAGATTCAAGACACATGGTTAATTGAAGAAATGCAAGAAGATGAACTGGCCGGCTGGAGCTTGTGACCCTCAAATTTCTGAAAATAATAAACAAATATGGAGACTCAAGAGAAGGCAATTTAGCATGAGCAGGCATAAATACCCTATCACTATATATATGGTTCACATTGTAGTAACGTTTACCTAAGGTTTATTTTTAATGTATTACAAATTCATTTTTTAAAGGTTCATTATTAGTATACTTTAAAATTAGCTTGTAATGTATTAAAAATGAAAATTTAACATATTAAAAATAAACATTTATCAATGGTCTATCTTGTAATGTATATCATAATCCACAATATAATTTGCCAAGCAGACAAGAGTAGAGCGTTTACCAAGAATACCAAGTTATTTAGATTACTCAATAGAATTTGACACAACATTAGATGTAAATTCAATCATTGATTTTGAATGGGAAAGTTACAGAAGAAGTGGAGAAGGATGGGACCCAACAAGTTGTAAAGGAGATCAGAACAATTTTAAAATAAGAAAGACAACGCTATAAGCAAAAATTAAAGTAACTTTACAGAAATAAAGATTTTATCTCTCAATAAAGAAGATTTGATTTTATCCCGTTTGAATTTTATCCCCACATTAATATTAAACATACTTTTGTAACATTATTGTACCTATAAATTATGTTATGTAAAATCATTCTCTAAATCATGTTATGTAAAATCATTCGAACCTAGCTTGCAGTCTTCCATCTCTCCTATATAAGGAGTCTCTGATAAGCTTATAATCTCCAGCCCAATATATCTTCAGAAATAAAGAATTAAATGTTAGGATTAAAATTCAAAATGTTACAATAGCTTGCTGCCTCCTTTTTCTCTCTAAAACCAAACGCCTTTCTCTGCTGCTCAATTTCGGCTTCCACCGCCGGCCTCCGGCCGGAGCTCTAATGGAGCTTTGCGCCGGCGGTTTGGGTCACCTTCTATGTTTGCTCTCGCTCTGCTTCCGCCTCGACCACCGTCGCAGCTCCGTCCGCCTCCGACCACCGCCACAGATCTTCTTCTTCCGTTTTCTCTCCCTTTGAATAAAATAATAGTAGGTAGGTATTTGGGGTTTGTGTTGGTAGTCTTGAACTCCCAGCCCTACTTTGACTTTACCCACTTTTTATTTTCTCTATTATTGTGTTTTCCTCTCATTAGTTTCACGAGCATTTTTACTCTCGTTACTTTCACGAGCTTTTCATTTTCATTAGCATAAATCGTTTAGTTTGGTTTCGACAAGTGTTGATCTTATCCTGGGCGAGCAAAAAAGAATGATGACGAAGACCCAAATCTTTGATGAAGTTTTAAGCTCTCTGAAGGAACATAGCTTCATAGTTATGAAACAGTCTACGATTCAAGTTTTCTATAGCATAGTTAGAAAAGTTGTTTCTATGTCTGACTGTAAGGAATGGTTTACCATTTCATTGATCATTGATTTAAACGTTTTATGTTATGAATTAATGGAATAGCTACGTTTACCTTCAAAAAAAAAAAAAAAAAACTTGAATGGAGGAAATTTATTATATCGTTGATGTTAATACATATATCAATAGAATAAAACATTACCACAAAGGGGATGTAGCTCAGATGGTAGAGCGCTCGCTTAGCATGCGAGAGGTACGGGGATCGATACCCCGCATCTCCATTTTTCCACGTCCTTCTGTTCATGTCATCTACCAACTTAAATAAACACGGATTTCAAAAGCAGATGGTTCTCAAAGTATAATCACATTTATTTATCTGTCCCGATGAAGAAGTTTAATTACTCAAGTATTATCAAGTGAATTATTGGCTTTTTGACAAAAATGATAAAAGACTTTTGACTCAACTACTCAAGGATGTAAGAAGACAAAGACAATAAAGATGAAAACATAATTTTAATATCATTTCACTGTACGTATTACTATAAACTTTTGTAAAGAAAAGAAGCTTATCAATATTTTTCTTTTTTTTAGCTCTACTGACTCTGTTACAATGTAGTATCTGTAGAAGCTTATCAATATCGAAAGCGATTTCAAACGCAAAGAAGGGCTTGACAAGGAAATTGAGGATGTACATGTTCAATATTACGCAACACATGAAGAAAACGTAATGTATGTGTTTGGTTCGCACATGAGAATCAAAATCGGAATGAAAATTAAATACTTGGTCATGATATGGGTTTTGGTGAGAATATTTTACATGTTTGGTAGTATGGTGAAATTGAAATGATTACTAATATTGATGTTTGGTTATGTATATTACCCTATAATGGGAATAAAAGTTTTAAAAATAGAAAAACAAATAATCAAAACAATTTATCCTAATATAATGGCATCCAAGTAGAAATATGAACAAAAAAATATCAAAACAAAAATCTAAAAGCACTAATTCAAACTTAAAAATCATATTACCAATAAGATTGAATGATACATTTTTAAATTAAGGAATGTGATTTTTAATTGACGGGTAATCAAATCTCAAAGTTGTTTTTTTTAATTGACGGTTGTTACTAATCCCCGTATTTATGATGTGCTTAGAATAAAATGAAATTACCGTGTATCTAAAGTGAAATTGAATAACATGTCTCACATATTAAATGTATATTGTCAAATGAAACTACACTTGAATCAGAATGATACTTTAGTTGTGTTGTAATGAAACTATAGTTATTTAAAATGAAATTGAGTAACACGTCTCATATATTGAGTATACATTCTCATTAGTCAAATGAAATTGTACTTGAATTAAAATGATTCTTTAGTTGATTATAATGAAACTAGTCAAACTACAGTGTGTATAAAATAAAACTGAATAATAGGTCTCACATATTGAGTGTATATTGTCAAATGACTTGTAGTTATATCAAAATGATACTTTAGGTGTGTTGTAATGAAATTATAGAGTATCTAAAATGAAATTGAATTACATGTTTCATATGTTGAGTGTATATTGTCAAATGAAAATGTATTGTACTTGAATTAAAATAATACTTTATTTTGTTGTAATGAAATTACATTATGTATAAATTGAAACTGAATAACATGTTTTACATATTGAATATATATTGTTAAATAAAATTGTAGTTATATCAAAATGATATTTTAGTTATGTTGTAATGAAATTGAATAACATATTTCACATATTTGAGTGTATATTGTCCAATAAAATCGTAATTGAATTAGAATTATATTTTAATGATGTTACAATAAAACTACACTGTGTATAAAATAAAATTCAATAACATGTCTCACATATTGAATGCATAATATCAAATAAAACAGTAGTTAAATTCTTTGCGTTGAGTTTTTCTTTTTCTTTTTATAATGAAAAATGCAGTGGAGTCCTAAAACTCGACTAGGCACCCTTCTTTTTTATAATCAAATGGAGTTTTATACATCTCCAACCCATTACACCAAATGTTATTTTACACTAAAATAATTAAATTTGTGATGTACAGAGCAAATTATTCATCATCATCATTATCACCATTATCACCATTATCACCATCATATTTTTAAAATTAATCAACAAAAATATGTAACTACATCTAACTATTCATTAAGATGTATGAGCATGTACATACCCTTCCATAATTTATTCCAATCATGTATTATATTTATAATACATACTACATCAAGCATTTAATAAATTTAAGCATTACTTATATATATAAATACTCATACACAAAAGAACTCAATTAAATATCACAAAATAACCATACAAAATTCGCTCAAGTGTAACAAGTTAGGAACTCAGAACTGTATTAAGAAATGCAGATTGGTTTTTAAAGAACGTAATGAATCAATAATGCAGAAAACCCTATACACAGGTGTACTTCAAGCATCATCTATGTAATACTCATTTACACACAACATTATGCAAATCAATGGACAGCTACTATTCTCAAATCTCGAATAAGTCTTATCTTCACCCAACTGATATTCCGAGAACTATAAGTAGCCACTATGGCAAAACTAGAAAAGGGAAGTGTCACTGTTGTCTATAGTAGCCACTCTGGCTAGGCGGTGGGTATTGAGAAGGAATGGTGTATGGAGGTGGAGGCATAGATCCGGGCTGCTGCTGCTGCTGCTGCTGAGGGGCATTATAATATGGGCCACGCCACCCGGGATAAGCAGGCTGACCATAATCGTGGCTAGGTTGAGGCTGCTGTTGGTGTTGTTGGGGAGGTGGGTACGGGGGACCAGAAGCTTGCAGATGATAAGGAGGTGGCTGTTGAGGAACACCGTAAGGGGGAGGGTTTTGAACGTATCCGGGGACAGTTGGCTGCTGAGGAGGCTGGTAAGCAGGAGTTTGGAGTCGAACAGCATTGGTGGAGTTTGCAGGGTCGGTTGGTTGAGAAGTTGATCTTGGTGTATGATGTTGCCCACCAGGAGGGTAATTATAGCCCCCTGAGTTTTTATTATCCTTAAAACTCAGGCCCGAAATTTGCCTTTGAACATCATCAACCATTTCCCGGCATTGAATATTTCTGGTCATCACAAAATCACTGCACTGCTGCTTTATATTCGTGATAGCATCCTGTTCAACAAAACAAAATAAAAAGAATATAATATGTCCTTGCAAGAGGAAGACAAACCGTGAAATTTAAATGTATTTTCCCCTTTTTCGGGTAATGGGTTGAGTGGCAGATAAACTCAAGCACACACAATTGAGAATATAAATAAATAATGAAACATGTCCGTCCAAGACGGTTGTGAGAGCATCACATGAATTGAATGAAACAGAGAAGTCCATGGAGTTTGTAATTGGAGAGTTTTTTTAAGATTTTCAGGAAAGAACCAAGTAAGGTACTAAAAATTTTTCATTGAACTGCTGTTCCAATAGCACCAGCTCGGCAGACAGCTTAATAGAAGGGGATTAACTTCAAAGGTTAATAATAAATCCAAAAGAAAAAGGACAAACCAACTTTATTATGTTGGTTTAAGACTTCAAGTTAACAATACAATTTCAATTTCACATATCTAGTGATACAGAACTGTAGTGACTGACTCAAAAAATTTGCAACCAGAGGGTTTGAATCCAGCTATTGCCCAAGAACATTCTTGCCCCTATTAATCTATTACAGTAATTGTCTACATTCCAATTTCCAACCCCTTAATTCCACTCTATTCTGCAGGTCATTAAGTCATTTAGATCACACATATCTAAGAATATATCTGTATCTCAATATCCTAAACCTAATAGCTTGGTTTTGACGTATCTTTTAAACCCACTTGTGTACCATTTCACTGGGTATGAATAATGTCCATTTAGAGGCATAGTAGTATAGGACTTACAGGTGCTACAGGATGCAGATGACTTCTGAGCAAAAAAATAAAGATCCCCTAAACAACACTTGGCCAGATAAGAAGTCTAAATGAACAGTAAAAAAAGAAACTGATACCTGAAGAGTAACGTAGAACTTCAATCCTTCATTGATATTATCCTTGATTTCTCGATATTTGGCTATGGCAGCTTCAATCTGCTTGTACATTTTCTCCCGGGATGCTGTAGAATTTAGAGGAAAAGGGGGCAATTTTCATGAATTATAGAGGTTGGAAACAACAGGTTTGCATTAGGAAAGTGAGAATAAAAAGAAAGGAATTGGCATATGATGATACAAAGATTAATTATAGCTAACAAGAAGGAAAGGAATTGACATGTAAACTATAGATAGAAAAATAAGTTCTATTATCAATCAGGTCACCTTTGACCAGGTTATGGAATATGGGCACAGCCAAAATTATTAACAATGGGGTAAAAGATATCTTCCATCATTATGAGTAACAGAAACTTAAAAACTGAAACAATGAATATGTTACAGAACTGCTTACTAGATTCATCATTAGAGTAGCAAGCACATTATGGCCCAAAGTACATTGCTACTAATAGAAAAAGCTCTCAGCTATGTGGACTCGTCTGCCTAATTTTATTGATTAGGTTATCACTAAGTTCAAAATGTGGGCATAGATGAAATTATTAACAATGGGATAACAAACATCTCTAATCCGACGAGTAACAGAATCATGAAAAATGAAACAATAAAATGTAACAAAGCTGCTTACTAATTTTATGGTACATAGCTGTTAAAAGAAAAATCAAAAAGCTGTACGAACTTGTTCACCAACTAGGTAAATCCATAAATTTTCATGGACAGATCTGTTAGTCACAAAAACTCTTCAACACCTCAGGTTCGGAAAACATCAGATTTAGCTTCTCATTACTATTACAGATGATAATGCACAAGAAAATTTTCAAAAACACGTAAATAATTAATACAAATTAACTGTCAATTCATCCTCATATTTTATTTTCTCAAAAGGACATCGAGGCATTCATATTAGACAGGCACTTCTACTGTAGCCAAGTACTCAATCCATTTGGTAGTAAAGGTTTAAAAGCTCTTTATACTCTAAGTAGGCTTCTGGTGTTGTCAGAACCCTTAGAAGGCATAAGTGTAATTAGTCAATAAGGCATTAAACTAGAACAAACTTGGAAGTTGTAATTTAGTTAAGTAGCTTCCATGGTTGAAGTGCACAACTTAATTCCATACCTTTATAATCTTCAAGATTGAAAATTGCAGCAAAATCATCATTTTGAGCCTGAATGGGAAAAGAAAGGAGTCATGTACTGTATTAAACTTTAAAAAAGAATAGCCACCTTAATGGTTTAAAAGAAGACCTGAATTTGCATCAATAGTTGTTCTTGAGCCTGAAGATTTTTTGCAATTTCTTCACAAATATTATCATACTTCCCAATCTCCTTTCTGAAAAGATCCTCATGAGAGCCAGTAATAGTCATCAGCTTAGGCAAGATATCATCCTGAAAAATAAATTAAAAAGAATCAAGACTAGAAAAATATCTATCTTAGCAAAAAGCAAGAACCTGAGAATGAACAGACATGCAAACAAGTCAATTACTCCATATAAATGCTTAAGAAAATGAGGATTGCCTCATTGCCCACATCCAACAAGCCCTTAATTTAATAAATGGTTGAACTAGAAGCACTATAAAAAGCAAGTTAGCAGAATTTCTAGTTTTTAATGGTTTAAGTCAAGACAATGTTGCCAGTAGAGAAGCAGTCTCACATTTACACATAGTTTCTTTTGGATCCAGATATAGATCCCTTGTCCCATAGAGCACTGTTTTCCATGTCTCTTTGTGATCATGAAGATCACCCAAATTAACATAATTAATTTAATTCATAAATATTTTCTGACTGCTAAAATTAATAAATTATGTATCAGACTGCACAACATACGAATATATGAAATAAGTGAAGTTAACAAGATGTGTGTGATATTAACCGGTTAACAGTTGCTTCCAATCTAGGAATTATTTACAAGATTCTATAGTAGACAGCATAAAAGACCATGCCTGCACCAATCAGATCAAAGTTGAGGTTTTGGATTCAGTAACAAATCAGTTAATGATATTGCTTAATTTTCTTGACCAAAGCCATGCAATAACTAAGCTAGCCTTGATAAAAACTCCGTATTTTGATCTTACCTTCCTCTTCATCTCTTTCAGCATGTCTTCAAGACCTGCTCTTTGAGCACCAAGACTCTCTAATTGCCTCTGCAAATGCAAGCAAAATTTTTAAAGCAAGTTTAGTCTTCATCACACAAAATTACTCCCAACAAAAAATATTTTTAAAGAAGTAATTTTATCGTAACAGTAATAGTTAGCATGACATCTAGAAAGTATAGAAAGCATATCTTTTTTGACAAGTAACTTACAGAGTTACACTACAATTTTGCATTGCCCATTATAGCAAGACAAACTCAGAAAACTTTATGAAAAGAAACAGAATTCTATAACCCAACTAATTTAGATCAATCAGTAAAGCAAGTTCTGGAGGTAGTAAAGTAAATTACCAAGCTCTGCTTCAGCACTCCCACAATAGCATCTTCATTGGCATCCAGAGACATTATTGGTCTTGCCAGGGATGGAAGTGCAGATTCAATCTACCAAAGAGCAAAATGCACAGGTAAGAATTGTGTTTGCTAGCTCCATGAGAAAGAGACCACACTTGCAGATCTCACCAGAAACAGACCCAGATCTTCTCTGAATTAGTAATAAACTACTAAGTTTTTGAATAAAAACCAGTCAAACCCAGCCAAAGATGGTGAATGCATGATCCAGATATGGTTTTGGACCAGGGTTGAAAATTTTGTTTTAATAAACTACACAATTTTTTTGAACTGGAAAAAACCAGTCATATCCAGCCAAAGCTGGTGAATCCATGATCTGGATACATTTTTGGACCAAGGTAGTTTTTTTTTTTATAATAAATAATACTCATTATTTTGGTTTGTGATAAAATATAAAAGTGTTTGCTGCCTTCCTTTTTGAGTTGAACTTGTGTGTGCAAAGCCTGAATGCACAAGTAAGCCACTCAGCAAGTGGATCAGGTTTTGCTTTTAAAAATGAAGAAGAGGTCAAGGGTGGTTGGACAAACGTAATCCTCATGATTATATCAATATATCATGCTGGTTTGATCAGTCAGATTATAACTCAACCCCAAGCAGGTCACTATTTGGTCCAAGTTAAAAACATAGCTAGCTACAGAAACACAATACTCATGACAATTGCCACATAATACAGACGCATTGATAAAAAAATTTAGAAGTGAAAGCTTATAATGCACATACAAATGACAGGCAAACTTGCTGTAAACAAATAAGTGCAAATCAAGTAAAAGGTGTTCGCAAGGTTTAGTAACAGTGTTCTCAATTCAATAATACTATATATCATGTTCAAGATTTTTCATAGATTTCTCAGAATCTTCTATTTAATGTAGTTTCTAAATTTAATCTGTTTTGTCTAATTCAATGTGTCTTCTTAGCAACTGGATCTAGGAACACAAATGAGCGCCAATCTGTATTGCTATTTAGGAACTTAATCTCAAATTCAATGAGATGAAAAATAGAATAGAATGGTTGTGCATATACATACTGGACGGCGATCAAGGATTGACATGAGTGCTGCATGATCCCTTACAGATCGCTCAATTCTGGCATCACTTTCTGCAGCTTGCTTCAAATTTGCGGCATACCGGTTTAACCTATCCTGCAGGTTCTTTGTTAGAGTACTAGATTGAGGCCTAGTCCATCGTGTTCCAAATTGGCTCCTAAATTGTGCATCTTCTGTTGCCTCTTTTTGCAAAAGCTCCTCAGTTTGCACCAACAGCTCTTGGTTTACCCTACTTAGATCTTTGAGTTGCTGTAGCTCAGCTTCCAAACCAGCTGGGCCACCACAAATTTGTACTGCCTCTACTTCTTCTTTCAGTGCGGTAGGCAGAGTGATATTTCCCTCCAAGGCAAGAATTGAATCAGGCAAGTCCATTTCCTTGAGCCTCACGCGAGCTAGTTCACTACCCTGCTGAAGTTTCTCAGCTTGAGTCCTGATTACATCATCAACCATTTCTGTATATCTAGAAAGAGATTTTGCACTGTTATCAGGAACAAGACTTGCAAACATCTTCCCCTTGCTTGCATCCAGCACCTCATTCATGGACAAAGGCTTGACCATTGAAAATGCAGGAAGAGGAGATAATGAACTGGCGGGAGGAACCCTCATAAGATAGACTCTATCGTTCTCCTTCATAGCTCTATCCAAGTTTTGATTTAGGCTGACTTCTAATTTATTGATTGCATCTAATAACTGCTGTGCTGCCCCTCTTGGTGCTGTCCTTTTTGCCTCGGACAAGGCATTGATCCCACTCTTCAACCTGGCAATCTCCTCAGCTATCTCTTCTTTCTCGTGGAGCTCTAAACCATACCTATAGCAAGCCTCAGCATAAAACAAAGCTGCCTTAAGCTGAACATGAGCCAGCCATGATTTCTCAAAGTGCTGGTTAAGAGGTGCAACATTTAAAGCTGCTAAAGCTTCCTCATAAAAGATCCCAACCTGTAATCATGTATATTTTATGGTTAAACCATTGCAGCTCTAGATATCCAAACAAAAGGTACAGGAGGTCATGCAAATCAAGCACATTAAAAGTATAAATCAGAGAACAATGTCATTCAAAATGGTTCAGAATTACTGGAAAGACCTGTCAGCAACAAAAGGAAAAATGCATTCCTGAATACAAACCTGTCTTGAAATTTTCGAACAGACACCAGGACTGCTTCCTTTGGCAATAGTATTCTCAAATACACATTCCTGAGCCTGAGCAAGCATCAGTCTTTCTAGCATCCCGGCACACTCCACCGACACATCCACGGTGGTAGAGCTCCCCATAGATGCCTTCATTGCCACATTATCTCTCAAGAAAGCAAATGCCCCAGCTGCTGCAATGAATGAGTGTGAGGCCTGCCTCCGCCCATCAACCGATGACCGATCAAAACTCAGTGCTATTTGACTGTGAGAGGCCCCCAAATTAAATAGAACTGCCGCTTTTTCTATTGAAGATGATAGGTTTTTATCAATAAAACAAAATTATAGTTATTGATTTCACCATAAGCAATATGAAAACCAAATTGGCCTAATTTAACAAAATTCGAAAACCATAAACTATATGAAGATTATCTCGGAGTCCTACCAAAATGAAATTGAAAATTTTACCTAAATGGATGTTCTGCTGAGCAGCTTTCTGCCTGGTCTTGAAGGCATCATACCAGGTAAAGGTAACCGAATTGATATGATCCTTATCGGGGGAGATTGGGAAGCGGGACTCAACAGCGCAGAGGGCTTTAAAGTAATTCTGAAGCAGATCGCGGCGGGCGGGAAGAGAGTCGGAGGAGCCACGCTCGATTTCAGAACGTAGCTGCTTAAGGGTTTCGAGGTCGTCATCGAGGTTCTGAGCCTCGCGCTCGGAGTAGTTGATCACGATGTAGTTGCGAAGGGGGCGGTAAAGGTCAACCGTCACCGTCTTCTTCTCGTAAACTGCTAGCATGATGTTCACCGACGCCGACGAGGACGGTGCCGCCATGATCAGGTGGTGGTGGTGGTGGTGGTGGTGAACAGGGGAGTTATCAGTGACAAGCAAAGGAAGGCGATACGAAGAAATCCTGCGTGTAATTTGAGGAAAATTGTTTTTTTTTTTCCTTATTTTTACTGTTTTTATTTTTATATATGGGACGCTTTTCCTTAATTGCAAAGTAAGAGTGTAAGACGCGGAAGGTTACTGGGAAAAAACAATTGGAGTGTTTGGAAGATGGCTCATCATTCAAGTCTAGTTTATTTCATCAATTTTAATTTATTTATTGATTAAACAATTAATATGAGTGGTTATTAAATAATTTTTCGTTTAACTTATTGATATCAATTTTAATAGGACGTTTGGTTGGAAGAAATTTGAATTTCATTCCCACTTAATTCTAAAGGCATCTAAATTTCTTAGTTTGGTGGAGGAAATTACAATTCTACGGAATTGAAATTCTCTCATTTTCATGGAATTAGAATTTCATGACCTCCGAGATTTTAATTCCGTGGATTTTAGAAAGAAAAAAGAATCTTAAGACAAAATTATCCTTTCCTTTTTAATCTAAAATTAATGGTTGACCTTCCCTTCTAGATGTTAGTGTGTATTATTCTAGTTTGTGTACTTTTATTTTTATGATCTTTTTGGATGTGAGCTTATGAAACTTAACATTTGATGAAATATTTGCACTTAGTTATATTATGTCTAGTTCAAGGACCTTGTGGTCTAGTGGCATTTGGTTGCACCCCATGTTGGAGGGGGCAGGTTTGAGCCTCAGTGGAGGCGTGGAGGCGATGCTGACTCTTTGTGCTTCATACTACATTGTAGTAACCGAGTCAGTAGTACTCAAAAAAAAAAAAAAAAAGTCTAGTTCAAGGATAGGTAGATGAGTGGTATTTGAATTTAATTTTTTTTATTTATTATTATTATTATTTGTGTTTGAATATGCAAATGGGTCCAAGAGATACTCGTCATCATCATATAATAATAACAACAACAATAATAATAATAATGAGCATTTTGGACTTTATACTACTTATTCCCTTTCAATTCCCATGTATACCAAACATTGAAATTGAAATTCCTAGTAATTTTATTCTTGCAAACCAAACACTGGAATTTAAATTACCACTTTATCTCACATTATTCTTTTCCCAT
>CP025647.1:10907908-10935023 GCA_003576665.1 Ipomoea trifida | reverse complement strand
ACTTTATACTACTTATTCCCTTTCAATTCCCATGTATACCAAACATTGAAATTGAAATTCCTAGTAATTTTATTCTTGCAAACCAAACACTGGAATTTAAATTACCACTTTATCTCACATTATTCTTTTCCCATGGAATTGCAATTCATTTCCCACATAATTCCTTCCCTCCAACCAAACGCCCTGTGAGTAGTTTATTGATATCAGCTTATCGCATTTTCATTTTAAAAATCTAATTTACCTTTAATAGTTGTTGGTCATTGTGGTGTTTATATTTATTCAATTTTTATTCAAATTTATATTTTTAATATCATTAGAACTGCTTAGAATTCAACATCTAAATTGACTCTTTGCATAATACACACACATATATAATTGTGTTAACCGTTATGTTTTTTTTAATATAATTGTGTTAACCATTATGTTAAATTATTATTAACAATTTATGTTTATTATATTTTTATTTGAAGAGACTCATCCATTCTTAACCAAACGTCAAGGGTTTAATCCTATTTTATTAAATTGCTACAAACTATCATATTTTTTTAATTTTATTAAATTTGTTGCTTAGTAAAAAAATAAAAATTTGTTAGGATAGTGTGTTTCATACACCTAAATACAATGGTCATGCATTTCTTTATTTGTGCTAAGTCTTAAATGTGTTATACGAGAGCAAGGTTCCTAACAAGTCATTTGAAAGTTATTAAGATGCTTTTAAAATTGAAGAATCTTGAAAATAATTAGGCTAAGATGTGAAAAATAATATTGTAAAAGTGTTTTTGATATAAGAAGAAGAATAAAATGTGAATTTCCTATTTACCCCTCATATTTTGAATATTTTTAAAATTTTTTCGTCAAATTTAATGGCCAGGGACTAAACTCGCCACTTTGCGAATAACTCAGGGACTAAACTCGGATACGGCCATAACTCAGGGACTGAGTCTACACTACCCCTATAACTCATGGACTAAATATGCAATTTTCCCTAAAAAATATTTTAAAATGCCACATCATCATCCAGGTAAGCAGACAACCTGATGAAATGGAAGGTAACCTGCTATCAGGTGAAATTGCATGCATTTGGAGTATTCAGTGGCCTAATTGCACATTTTTTTCGTTCAGTGGCCTAATTGCACTTTCAGGTTTCGTTCAGTGGCCAATTTGAACTTTATTCCTTATTATTATTATCAGAGTTCAAAATTCTTGACTGTAACCCTTGAAACATAGTGATGTTGGGTTTATTAGACAGACTCAATTAAAACTTAATATCATTCAATCAATTTTTTTTAGTACCGACTCTGTTACAATGTAGTATATGTTCATAGCTACTTTCTCAACCAAATGAAGCACAAAGAACCAATATTTGAAATCCACCCCTCCCATGTAAGAGTGCAACCGAGTGCCACTAGACCACAAGGTCTTTGGCAATTTAATTTAATTGCCAATATCATTCAATCAATTTAAACGTCCATTTTTAAATCCCAACTAAAAATAATTATCATACTTACACTATATTTTTTGAACGATAGATTGCATTAATAAACATTAGAAACAATTACAACAAGGTTCAATGAAATGTAAAGTCATTCCATACAATCTGACATAGAACCAAATTTTCTAGCTACGCTAATAAAATTTAGATTCGCAGACTGTGTTACAACAGAGTTTTGATCCGTAGAGAACCTAAAAACTTTTCTCAAATAATTGATGGCCTTGCCGAATGTAGACAAGTAGACCTCTGGATGGAACCACTTGCAAACCACCTGAGTCTTTATCTTCGTACTGAAGTCCATTGACATTATTCCCAACTAAAGGTACATATCCGGTCTTGTATCTTTGACCGATTCATCAGTGGGTATCCTACCGACTGAACTGATATTCAGATTGGGTATTTGATTGTCATCTACTTTGCCCAGGATGAGTATCACAAACGCTATGACCATATATATCTTAACACACTCCAAAACAAACCTCGTGAAAATAACGAGGGAAAAGCTCGTCAAAGAAACGAGAGTGAAAACACAATAAACTGCAATAGATGCAAAAAGAGACAAAAATAACAATAATTATTAGGAGAAAAAGCATAAAAAGAGGGATAGAGGACTGCAAAGTTGGAAGGGGAAACTGCTGCGATGGTTGGAGGCGGTTGCGGTTGGTCCGAGATCTGCGAAGGAGAAGGGAGATGGTGAGTTGCTATGGTGGAAGGACGGAGAGGCTTGATGCGGTGCGGAAGGCGGAGGAGCCACTGCGGTGGTGGAAGGCGGAGCAACTGTTACGGCGGAAGGCGAGGAAGCTGCTACTGGTGGTGGATGGCGGAGGGCTACTATGATGATGACGGCGGATGTGCGGTGAGGTGGCGGATGTACGGTGATGACCAGGATGAAGAGTGCAAGTGCCGCCTCCGCTAGTTCGGAGGCTGGGAGGAAACAGGAAGGCCACTTACACTATATAATATATGGAATAATATTTATAATAAAATTTTAATTTTTTATTATTTATTTTTATAAACAAAAATATTTTATTTTTGTAATATATTTATTAAAATTAAAATTTCATTTAAAATTTTAAATTAAAAAGGCGAGTACTAAAAATGAGCTCATCCTATAAACTTCATTTCTATAACAAAGAATAACTTTAAAGTGTTTTTAAAAAATTATAATAACTTTAAAGGGCTCAAGCTAGCCCACTAAATTCCGAATTAGACCGTGCAACCAATTTTTGTTTTATCCAAAGTCAATCCATCGTATGCGTGCTAAGATTGACTAACACCAAGGACTTCAAACTACAAATAATAAGAGCATCCTTATCAATAGAGTTATGCATCCTTATCAATAGAGTTATTTCACGGTATTTTAGGAGTTATTGGAAGTGTGATTAGGAAAGAGAAAATGGGATGAGAGAAAAAAATAAATAAAACAAATATAATTTTAATAAATAAATAAATAAATAAAGTAGTGTGACCAATCATTAAATTTCTTTTCTCTTGAAAACCTAAATAACCCTTTCTTTGCAGAAGCACCCCAATCCTCTCTCTCTTATCTTCTCTCCCCTCCATGTGGCTTTCATTCCCTAAAATACTGTGAAATAACCACTGATGTGGTTGCTCTAAGAAACCATACTTAAAGTCGCAAATGAAATTTGTCCGTGAGACTAAAAACACTCCAAAATACCGAGTATAACTCAAGAACAATGTCATTTTTCTTAGAATTGGAAGCAGAACCAGCACTCCCATCCCTCTGCGAATTGCCAGTATACCGAAGCAAGAAATGACATGTAAAAGAAAACCGCAATAATTTCATAATTTGGCAATGCAACAATTTTAAATAAGAATCATAACTAATGTACAGATATGCCTGTTCACCCCTTATTATGTGAAATCACAACATACCCAGGGGTGGAAGGGTGAAAGGGGGGAAGGGTGGTGGATTATCAAGGAGGCCGCCTGTGGCTCCGGCATCTCCATTTCTCTATTTCTCAATCCCGCAATACATGTTAAACAAAAACAGAAAATTTTGGACCACTCGGACCCATGAACGGAGGAGAGTTGGATCTCCTGGTGTTTGGCATTGTCACACAAAAAGTACTTATTTTTGCAGTTATTGGTGAAAGCACGAAAGGAAACTTGCAATTGTCTTCTCTATGCAGCAGATTCCTTGGCAATCTTCTCTGCCTTTGCAATGACCTCATCGATTCCACCAACCATGTAAAATGACTGCTCGGGAAGGTCATCGTACTTGCCATCCAAGACACCCTATATTAAAACAATTTAGACAAGTGTATTGAGAACTTCAGCATCATTGTAATGGCATATATCACAAAAATATATATATATATATAGTGACACAAGGCCCAGAAGGTAATCTAGTTGTAATTATGTTTAGAAAATCAGTGAAGAAAATGGAGGCCTACTAAAAGATGCATTTCCAAGTTTAACAAAAGGGAGTACAGAGAAATAAAATACCCATCCCATTTTACATGTTATGTTTACTATTCATTGGTTAAACTAATTATGACTTCTTTGCTTATTTTATTTAGTATTTTTTAATTTAAATTTGTGTTTTATAGTACTTTTAATATAGTTTCTAAATTTTATAAACTAATACTAAACTTAATATTTTAAAAATTTGAATTAAAAATAACTTCAGTCAAGCCTCGTTAACTGAACTCAGACACATAAAATGGAACAGAGGGAGTAGTACTTATTACTGGTCAGCATCTTAGACAATTGCATCCCAAACACGTACCCCAATAAGGAGGTACCCTACTACTGCTTTTATCTAGATGAGAAGTTTTTTTCTTGCACTTTAATAACTCCAAATGAAGGCAAAATTTTAATTCAAGAATACCAAGATTACCTGGAAGCTGTTAATACTCTCCTTCAACTCAACATACTTTCCAGGGGCACCCGTGAAAACTTCAGCAACATGGAAAGGCTGGCTCAAGAACCTTTGGATCTTACGTGCACGGGCAACAGTCAACTTGTCATCTTCACTGAGCTCATCCATACCCAAAATGGCAATAATATCTTGGAGATTCTTGTAGTTCTGCAAAACTTTCTGTACTCCACGAGCAGTGTTGTAGTGATCCTCCCCCAAAATGTGAGGGGAAAGCATTCTAGATGTTGAATCAAGTGGATCGACAGCAGGATATATACCAAGCTCAGAAATCTATCCCAACAGCATTTTAAAATAGTATCAGGTCTCAAGTCAAAAGATAAAACAAAAATAATAATAATAATAATAATAATAATAATAATAATAATAATAATAATAATAAAACCCCCGAGCATATAACATCAAAAAATGGCCACATACCTGACGGGACAACACAGTTGTGGCATCCAAGTGAGCAAAGGTTGTTGCAGGAGCTGGATCTGTCAAGTCATCAGCAGGCACATAAATAGCTTGGACTGATGTAATGGAACCTTTCTTTGTGGTGGTAATTCTTTCTTGAAGGCCTCCAAGATCAGTAGCCAGAGTTGGTTGATAACCCACAGCAGATGGGATACGCCCAAGCAAAGCAGACACTTCTGAGTTGGCCTTCAATATTAAAGAAACACAGTAATAAATACTGAACTCACTAAATATTAGACCAGCAAAAGAACACTTTAGCTGAATAAATAAATTTTATTCAAGAAATAAACAAACCTGGGTGAACCTGAAAATGTTGTCAATGAAAAGAAGCACATCCTGACCCTCAGCATCTCTGAAGTGTTCGGCAACTGTCAATCCAGTGAGCCCAACACGGGCACGAGCACCAGGGGGCTCATTCATTTGTCCATATACAAGAGCACATTTGCTCTCAGCCTGACAGCATTATAATATAATCACTGTTAGAAAAACACAGGAACTTTATTTGGACTAGAGCATGTAGAAAATAATACTAGTAGTAATGTACAGAGCACCAACTTGCTTATCACCCAGCTTAATGACACCACTTTCAACCATTTCTCTGTACAAATCATTACCCTCTCTAGTACGTTCACCAACACCAGCAAAGACAGAGAAACCACCTGAACAATAATGTAACAAAAAGTTTCTAAAACAAAAAATGAGCACACTTTAGGGACTTCATAAGGAACAAATTAAGAATCAATTACTAACCATGTGCTTTTGCAACATTGTTGATCAGTTCCATGATAAGAACTGTCTTCCCTACACCAGCACCACCGAACAGTCCAATTTTTCCTCCTCTTTGGTATGGAGCAAGAAGATCGACCACCTGTACAAAAACAGAATACATTGGAAAAATCAATCAATACATAATTAAACTCTAGTAAAAATGATGCCCAGACATAAATGAGGTGCAGTTCTTTCCAAAATAGAAGAGATATCAAAAACCACCAAATATAAAATAATCTGTCAGAGAACCTTGATGCCAGTAACAAGAATTTGTTGTTCTGTAGCTTGCTCAACAAAAGCAGGAGCTTCACGATGAATTGGCAGGTAGTGATCAGTTTCTGCATCAATTTTTAATGACAAATCAGATCAGTAGAACATGTATTATTAATCATATTGATATTCTTTTTGAGAATACCACAAAACTAATTAGGTGATATTCTTTTTTATACTAGTATACAAAACTTACTTAATTCACCCTTCTCATCAATGGCCTCCCCAATGACATTGATGATACGCCCAAGAGTGGCCCTACCAACAGGAACCTGATTCATCAATAAAAACAAAAGAAAATCAATCAATGGCAGCTTAATACCAAAAGCATGGTTTAATCAACATAAACTTCCCAGTAAGGGACAGCTAGATACCCCTGAATCTTAAGTAATTTACAAGTCCATGCATTGGCAATATGTAGTAGAAACCACCAAAAACATAGACTTGAATACTAAAAGATTTGACTTTCACTGTACAAGGACATTTCTCTTACATAAACTTTTGGTTTAAGTATATAATTCTCACATTATAATTATATATAATAAAATAGAAGGGAAACAGAAAAAAAAAATGGCTACAGCTTTGTCTTCTTTGGATTGACATGTACTTAATACTAAAATCCCTCAAACTTTGTGTGTAGGAATGTTAAAATTATATGTTCGGAATTCACAATAAAATTAGCTACTTGGTTTATTCCATAATTTCAATTGATTCAAACCCACAACTATAGGCAAATCCTCATTGCCACTCCAATCATTCGATAAGTTCAAGAGTTCACATTGCAAAGCCACCAATCGCAATTGTAATATCAAATACAGAATAAAAATGAAATAGCAAACCATCAGAATAAATCACCAATCTTTATGAATGATGAAGAAAAGGAATAGGCCAGATCACTCACAGTGATGGGAGAGCCGGTATTGAGCACACGTTGACCTCGCACGAGCCCTTCAGTACCGTCCATGGCGATGGTCCTAACCATGTTCTCACCCAAGTGCTGAGCCACCTCGAGAACAAGCCGGATCTGGTTGTCAAGCACCTCAAGCGCCGTGAGGATAGGGGGCAGCCCCTCATCAAACCTAACATCAACAACGGCTCCAATAACCTGGCAGACCTGTCCGATAGAGCCGGCGCCAGTGAACTCATCGGTGATCTTCCCGGTAGGCTCATTCCCGGCGGGCTTAGAAGCCGGCTTATCGGCAGGGGCGGCGGCGGAAGTAGAGTAACGAGCGAGCCGGTTGAGGAGAAATCCGGCAGGGGAGGATCGTGTAGTTGGCCTAGGCCTGGTTAGGGAGTTGGCAACGGCGGATCTGGAAACGGAGCCACCCCGTTGGGAGGATGATCGAAGGATTGAGGCCAGAAGCCTCCGGGAAGCCATTGAAGGGTTATGGCGTTAAACTGTGAAGAGAGTAAGAAAGAGGAGAAGGAGAGAGTGCTAGGGTTTGAGGGAATGAGAAGGGTGGTGTTTATCTAGACGGTCAAGAAAGAGCAGATCGAGAGCCGAGAGTTGTGCGCTTCGATTCTCATTACTCGGCACCTTGGCTGACAAAA
Organism: Ipomoea trifida; assembly: GCA_003576665.1. Taxonomy (NCBI): domain Eukaryota; kingdom Viridiplantae; phylum Streptophyta; class Magnoliopsida; order Solanales; family Convolvulaceae; genus Ipomoea; species Ipomoea trifida. Next base: position 10,927,581 of record CP025647.1, on the reverse strand, counting down.
TTTTTATTTATTTATTTATTTTTAAAAATGATTTATTTGAAATTTTTGAGTTGCATTTTGTTGGAAAGTAAATAATTTTAGAGGATTTTTCTATTGTAAATTCTAGAGTTAATTCCATTTTTTATTCTATATTTATAGGTGACAATCCACTTTTAGTCATTTTTTATTAGAACATCCTCATTTAATCCTAGTATTATTGTGACATGACCAATTTTAGTCTTCCAACAACAAAATCATTGAAATATCGTTAGATACAAAGACATTTCAATCTTTTTTTATACAAAATATGTTGAGCCAGTATATTTTTTATGTTTATTTTTTGAAAGCATTCATAATTGAAAACTGAAATGCCTTTGTATTTAACGATATTTAAACTGATTTGTTGATAAAGGACTAAAATTGTTCATGTCACAATAATACTAGGACCAAAAGTGGATGTTCTAATAAAAACGGACTAAAAGTGGATTGTCATCTATAAATCTAGGATAAAAAATGGAATTAACTCTAAATTCTATTCTAAATTGTTTCTTTTAGCTCATATCGTTTTTTTTTAAGTACTATTGACTTTATTACATTGTAACTCATAGCGTTCTTTCGTGAAACAAATGATTACTAATTGGACAATGAACAATTTAATGAAACAGAATTAAAAGAAAATAGAGACAAAGTAAATTGCCCAAGAAATTTTTTTATTTCAACAACCATCTGTACATAATACAAAGGACATATATTTACTAATTTTACACATTCATTGTGCGAATGTGTTAATGTCTAATATTTATATTTAAATTGAGTCTAAATACTTGATCTAAAAATGATGATTTAAAAGCACACTAAGTGGTAGGAGACTGGTCAAATGGTTCCTTATGCTTAAGGGACGAGGTATTGAACCATCACGTCAACCATGTTGGTTTCTTCCTTTTTATTGGTAGTCAATATTTAAAAAGAAAAAAAGTTTGTGCACAAAGTGAAAAACAATTTAACTCAAAGGTTAATATCAATTCAATGAAAAAAAAATTAAAAAAAATTTTAAAAAAAAAAAAAAAAAGACACACACACACAAATCAAGTACTACACGCATTCCTACTAATTCTAAAAATATGAACTTAAAAATAAACATGTGTAAAAATAGATATGAAAATTATTAATGAAACTGGACACGTTGTAACATCAATATTCGAACTACCTACAGAATTATTGTTGTTACTATCAAGTAAACAAGTTATGAAAATAGAACAAGAGGTACTACTCATGAACCTATACAAATATAATAAATATTAATATTGTATTCAATACTTCCACATGAGATATGTAGGGAAACAAACTACTACTACAAAATATCAACAGACGTTTGCAAGATGAAGAGTTCATAGTACAACTAAGATCCAGTCATATACACAACAAGGAAAATCTATAACTTTCTACATCATAATCAAATTGCATAACGTTGTCATCTATGCTACCAACAGTAATCCAATTGCAAATAACACACTACCAACAAAAAGAAATAGAGCAAATAGTGAAGATGAAGGCAATGCTAATGTTACTCAAAATAGAATTAAAAATACTTAGAAAAAATCAAACCAAAAGTAGTATTTATTTAAATTATCGTTTTTAGACCAAGTATTATGACTATCGATTTTACAAAGTTGCAAACATTTATTTTAGTGACAATTATAATGAATTTCCTATATTATCTTGGATTCATATACTTTGAGTTACATATTTAAATAAACAAATTCGACATTCAATTACCTATATATAAACTTTTCCTATATAATTTTACATTGATATACTTTAAAATATTTATTTAAATATAAACATTGGGTATTAACCTATTCGCGCAATACGCGTGTAAAATTAGTATAATTACAAATGTAACGGAAAAGAATAATAGAGATATAAATACGAGTACATATATTGAAATTTTTGAGTTGTTTTTTTGTTGCAGAGTAAATAATTTTAGGGGGCGTTTGGTTAACGGAATGTTAGATTACCTTAGGGAATGTTAGATTGCTGGGAATATTAGATAACTGGGAATGTTAGATTCCTGTGCTTGGTTTAAAATTGAAGTAGGTAAATAAGACAACGGAAATAAGATAAATTGATTAAAATGCTAAAAGCTCAATATTATGAATAAGATAAGGGAATGCGAGATTACCTAAGAAATCAGGGTGTATCTCACATTCCCTTCCAATAGTTAAAAACTTCATCGGGAGGTTATGTTACATTCCCTGGGAATCTTACATAACTTGAACCAAACATGAGAATCTTATATTACCAAGCAAATATAACCTTAGTTATCTTATATAGCGTGAACCAAACGCCCCTTAGAGGAATATTCTATGGTAAATTCTGAATAAAACGACGTTGTTTGCTATTCTTTTGTTGCTTTGATCTTCCATATGATCCTCATGAAATTTGACTAAAATGTGCATATTTTGAAAAGATTTTCTCAAAATGTATAATATTAGAAATTGGATAAAAATACGTAAAGACCCTATTTGGTAAAATAGTTACTCTATCAGTTAATTTTGGCTTATTTGACTACTATTGGTTAAAAAATCAACATAAGTGTTTGGTTAATCAACTTTTTGTAACTCCAAAATGCTAAAATTCAAAAAGTTGCTCAAAACAACTTTTTCAATTAACTTTTTGAGAAAATAAATTATATCAAACAACTATCAACTAATAGCTAATTTACCAAACACTTGTCTACAATCAGCTAATGTTATCAATTAGTTATACCCTCTATTACCCTCTAACCCAATTAGCTAACAACTATAAGCTAACAAACATTTACCAAACAAGGCCAAATTGTATTTAAAAGTGTTGAATTTTTAGGTAAACTGTATTACTACTCTTATTTATTATACACAAATTTTAAGCAAAATAGTTTTGTTTGAATCTATACCATTAATAAAAGTAAAATCCTCCTCTTCAACTTCCTCGCCCAAACTTTTCTTAATATTAATTAATTGGTAAAAGAATTAATAAAGTTTTTTTTTTTTTGAAAGCCAAAAAGCATGACTATATTAATTGGAAAGAGGAAATAGCGAACTAATACAATAAGGGGACATTGTCCCAAGTGCGAGCGCCAGATTGAGAGCATGCAACCCTTGCTAGAGTATGGGCTATCAGGTTCACTGACCTCTTAATAAAATGACATGCTAAAAATTCGAAACTAGTGATGATATTAAAACATTGGTTGATGATATATCCTGTGTAAGAAAGGTCATTTCGTTTGTAGGGTAGAGCTGAAACCGCATTAGCACAATTTGACTCCAATTTAGCAATGGTAACACCGCGACTCTTGAGCCACGAGAGGGCCTCTCTGCACGCCATAATTTCAACCATATATGTAGGGGTCCAATGCTCCAAATAAACAACCATTAGTGGTTGCCACGAACTGTCTATTATTGTCTAACAAAAAAATACCATAAGTAGCTGCATCTGGAGATGTCCATGACGCATCAACCTGGCAAACAAAATGGATGAGTGTGTCTTGTTGAGATTGACGTAAGCTAGCATGAGGTGGAGTGATTTTGCCGTACTGTCGGCAAGCCGCGCCCTACAATATGCTTCTGCTTGCTTGTTAATATTGGCAGGATTAACAGTAATATTTTTATTTTTTTTTTTTGGAAATAACACAGAAGTATATTAATTCAAATCCAAAGATAACACATTACAAATGATAGGGGGAGGGTTAGAAAATCACTCCGAGCAACCAGACATAGAAACAGACTGCCGTGCTAACAAGTGGGCTACCTGGTTCGTAAATCGCTTCGCAAAGACTAAACTAGACTGAGCAAACATACTCATTAAGTTTTTAATTTCTGACAACACTACATGAAAGGAACAGTAGTATTATTCCACAACTTTTGGTTTCGTGCATACTATACCAGATGGCGTCCAACTTGAAGGCTAGCTTATTTAATTGCTCCTTGTCAACCATCTGGAACAGATGCTATAGCCAGGAGCTCATCGTCGTTACATTTCGTGTTGGTAGCAAATCTGACGTCTAAACCCTAGAGATGGATCGACATGTAAACAATGCATGCAAATCGGTTTCGATAGGTTCATCACAACTGTAGCAATTTTGTTGAACATCAATTCCCCTACTATGGAGTTTAAACCGTGTTGGTAGGATACCCTTTACAGTGCGCCAAAGGAGGTTTTGGTAGCAAAATGTTATATGGAAGTTAACTAATATCTATTAAGTTGGTACCACAAATTAAATTAAATATATGTAATTAAAAAGGAAAAATGGTTACCAAATTTGCGTAATGAATTGTGAAAATACTGGAATCAATTTTGCATGATAATTGGTAATATTCCTTTGAAATTCTACGTAATAATAATAGAATTTCGGATACTGATTCTACGTAATGAATTGTTGTGAAAATAATGGATACAATTTTGGGTAATAATTAGAAATATTCTTTGGAAATTTTACGTAATTTTATAAAGAAATAATGATTTATTAATTGTTATTTACACCAATATTTCTTGGCAGACTATGAATTTGTGCGTTAAGGCGCGGCTGATATTGGAAGGTATATCAACTTTCAATATAATTATTTAAACAAATTAAGAAGAACTTAAGATAATATTTAATATTTTACAAAATTATCTTTCAATGCAACTCAATAATAATAAATTAAAAATGTGAGGAGATAATGTTATTACCTTAACTAGTATTTCCACTCGTGCAAGACACGGAATGGATTTGTTATAACTTGAGGAAGGAATGAACCCTTTTTTTTTTAAGGTAAACGTATAGTAGCTATTTCATTAATTCATAACATCAAACGTTTACATCAACGATCAATGAAATGGTAAACCATCTCTTACAGTCAGACATAGAAACAACTTTTCTAACTATGTTATAGAAAACTTGAATTGCAGACTGTTTCATAACTAGGAAGCTATGTTCCTTCAGGGAACTTAAAGCTTCATCAAAGATCTGGGTCTTCGCCATCATTCTTTTTTGCTCGCACAGGATAAGATCAACACTTGTCAAAACCAAACTAAACGATTTATGATAATGAAATTGAAAAGCTCGTGGAAGTAACGAGAGAAAAAATGCTCGCGAAAGTAACGAGAGGAAAACACAATAATAGAGAAAATAAAAAGTGGGTAAAGTCAAAGTAGGGTTGGGAGTTCAAGACTACCAATACAAACCCCAATACCTACCTACTATTATTTTATTCAAAGGGAAAGAAAACGGAAGAAGAAGATCTGTGGCGGAGGCGGACGGAGCTGCGACGGTGGTCAGGACGGAATAAGAGCGAGAGGAAACGTAGAAGGTGACCAAAACCGCCGGCTCAAAGCTCCATTAGAGCTCCGGCCGGAGGCCGGCGGTGGAAGCCGCAGTTGAGCAGCAGGAATTGTATTACGAATAGGAAATTAAAAAAGAATATATTTTATTAGGAATCCTATTACCACATTTTAATTTACAATTGTAGTACGAATATGAATTGTATTAACATATTTTACAATATTACGTAAACCTTAGTAGTATAGAGTGTTTTTGGGCGAAAAATTAAAATAGAAGATTTCGTTTTTATTAATAGTATAGATTACCTTACTTTCTATCTAACTCATTACATATTTCCCGTCAAACACTTTCCTTTGGGCACCTAAAATTAAGGAATGAGTTTATGCCGACGACGACGACAACAACAACAATAATAATCTTTTTTTTTTAAAGGAACAATAATAATCTATATCTATACTATTAATAAAAGTACAATCTACCTCTTCAACTTTCCCGTCCAAACTAATATTATTAATTAATTGGTAACAAATTTAATACAACCTAATTGGTAACAAAATTTTATTTACCAAATTCTGAGAACCAATATAACCGTGAAAATAATGGAAACAAATTTTGTGTAATAATTGAGAGAATTCCTTGAAATTTTTGCATACTTTTATAAGGAAATAATAATTTATTAATTATTATTTACACAAATAATAATAATTTGGATACTTATCTATACTTCTATACTATATTAATAAAAATAAATTCTCCTTTGTGAAATTCTCGCCAAACAATAGTAAATGTAAAATGAAAAAGAAAACTGATATTATTAATTGATTGAAAATATAAAAGGATTCTAATGGGAAAGGAAACGAAAATTAGGCAAATTAGAAAAGATAAGGATATTACTAATTGACTTAAAATTATTTAAAAACTTAAAAAAATTAATTACACTTTTCTATTGAAAAATTATACAAATCTATAATTCTCACTTTCTCTACCTATAAATACATTCTTCATTTTGCACTGCCTACCTCTTCTTCCCATGTTGGTGACTCTCTCATTCCCGTTTTCCTGGCCTAGTAAGAAATCATATTACAATTTTATAAATCGACATGTAATATGCATTATTATATAATAGTTCACTATATTTACTTTTAAAATTATTTATCCTTTTATTTTTTCTATATTTATTTTAATAATAATATAATTATCAAAACCATATTACAATATCGTTTTTATGGTAATAATTAATTGTCATACCAAATTAATTGATATACTTGTGGTTGTGCCAGAGTGGTTATCGGGCATGACTAGAAATCATGTGGGCTTTGCTCGCGCAGGTTCGAATCCTGTCAACCATGTTTTATTGAATTTCATTCAATTTAAAAAATTGAGAAACAAAATTAATTTAATACTTTTGATTTATACATATTTAAAATACATATATTAACCAAATGTGTATTTTCTATACGCAATGCACAAAAATTGATGTGTAATATTACTGCCCTATATTAAAATTTTAAATTTATTTAGATTTTAGGTATTTATATTATTAGAAATATTAATAATCATAATAATAATAATCATAATGATGTAAACCATTTTTTTTTTTATAAATTTGATATTTATATTTTAGGAAATGGCTTATATAGTACTCCAATATATATAATTGTAAATTTAAATTAGGCAATTATGTTTTTATGGCCTACTGGAAAGACAGAGACGTGCACAGTCTTGGAATCTCCTTCGAAGTTTAGGTAGAATGTTTGAGCTTCTATGGGTAGTCCTTGGTGATTTTAATGACCTAGCCAAGCAATCAAAGAAACGAGGGAGTAGGCAGCATTCAAATACTCTAATAGATGGTTTATCTCAGCTTTAGGGGACTGCGGTTTGTGCGATATTAGAATGACGAGTTATCCGTTCACGCGGTCACGATGAAGAGGCACATCGATATGGGTAGAGGAACACTTGGACAGCGTGGTGGCAAACTCTCAATGGTGTATGGATCATAACCGAGCAGGTGTATTCAACATTAGCATGGTCTGTTCAGATCACTCAGCGATTCATTTGGACCTGGGGGAGGCAAGTAACCAACTTTGCAATCGTTTCTTTAGGTTCGAAAATGCATGGTTGGAGGATGAAGAATGTCATACCATTGTAACAAATGCATGGATGTGTTACAAGGTTGATCTCGAAAATACAAGAAAATAATGGAAATACAACAGAAAATATCCACGAAGGATAATATTACAGGAAATTAAAACAACCTACAAAAGGTTGAAAACCTGAACTACGGTTGAGGATGAAATCCGGACGAACTCGGGTAGTTGGAAGCACGAGTCGTGTTGCCACTCTCCTTAAAACCTTATTTACCGCCTCCTGGGGTGCTGGAGCGTTGCGGTCTAGGTTTCCCAGGATAAAACGTACTACGATCCAATCGTTCGAGCACACGAACTTGGATCCGGCGAACTAGGAACGTGGGTTCAACGCAGGTGGCTAGAAGGAAATGTGAGCAGAGTTTTGAGGAGGAAAACAGTGTTTGCCGTGTGTTCTTGGTGTTGTTCGTGTTTTTTCAAACCTGCTGCTCACAACGAATATATAGTAGAGGAGAATGGATCATAGCATTAATTATGGCATTGATCATCCCTTAGTAACCTCCTCCCACTAGCAGAAATTTAATTCTGCCACTAACCAACATTTATACCCACTAACAAGTCCCATTATTCATGAAATAACTCTGAGAATAAAGATTGGAATTAATCAAATTAATTCCGTAATATCAAGAGTCATTTTTGAACGGACATAGTAGGTGAAACGTCGCGTTCGAGAGGTTACCGGAGTCGCAGTGCGAGACATGGTCCATTCCGTGAACCATCGAGACATCGCCGTGCCGCGAGACGTCGAGAAGTGCATGCTTCGAGACATCATGCCGGCAGCGAGACTTCGCACTGGTCCGCGAGACATCGGACGCGCGCGCCAGCCCGGGCCGCGCGACATCGCACTCGCACGCGAACAACCTTCGAGAGGTCGACTCCGCTGAAGTTCGAGACATCAATTTTTGATGATAGATAACATTTTCATCGCAACAGAAACATGCCATTTTTACGTAGGGAAGTGAATGGTTGCACCGGTTGGGCTGGTTTGAAACTTGATATGACGAAGGCGTATTACAGAATGGAGTGGGGTTTTGTACGGAGTATGCTACTGAATTTCGGCTTCGACAACAAGTGGGTTAGTTTGATTATGCTGTGTGTAGAATCGGCTGCATATAACTTTAAAGTAAACAACAAGCTAATTGGTCTTATTACTTTGTCACGCGGCCTTCGCCAAGGAGATATTTTTTCGCCTTATATCTTCATTTTGGGTGCCGAGGGTCTGTAAGCACTTCTTAGAGAGGTGGAAGTTAGGGGCAAAATACACAAGTGTCGTATTGCTAGAGATGTGCCTGCTGTTACTCATTTCATGTGCTTTTTTTCAAAGACAATCAAGATGAATCTGGTGTGGTCAAAGAGTATCTGGTGAATTATGAAAAAAAGCTTTAGGCTAAGCAATTAACTTCCACAAATCATCGATTGTCTTTAGCAGGAACACCCCAACAACTACTCGGGTTTAGATAAGCAGCCCTTTTTCTGTTCCAGAGGCAGGTGACTTTGGTAAATATTTTCCTCGGTGGTTGGACGAAACAAAATGGAAGTTTTTTAACTATGTAGATCAAAAGGTGCGGCATCATATTGGTACGTAGCAGAAGAAATTGCTCTCTCACGTAGGAAAAGAGACGTTGCTTAAAAGTGTAGCATATGCTATCCCAACTTACTCAATGAGTGTATACCTTCTTCCGAACTCACTTTGTGATACACTGCAAAAGTTTATTAAGTATTCGTGGGAGAGCAATGGCAGTGGAGTACATTGGCTATCTTGGGAATGTATAGCATATCCTAAAGGCCAAGGAAGCTTGGGTTTCAAGAGTCTCCAGGAGTTTAACCGAGCACTGCTAGCCAAGCAAAGTTGGCGAATCCTCACAAACCCAAAATCATTTATGGCTATAATGTTTAAAGCTAGGTGAAATTTCACTAATCTTGATATTCTATAAAGCCCGATAGGGTTTTTGCCTTATCTATACTAAGATTGTCTTTTCTAATCCTTAATTGTTTTATCGCTCAGATCATGCAACAGATCAGAGGTATAGATATTAATGTAGAATAAGAATGCAAAAACTAAATTGGCACACGATATTGTTTACCCAGTTCGATACAACAATATCTACGTTTGGGGATGACCATCAGTGCGCCCAATCCACTATACTCAACACCCAAAGTACAGAAGGTAAAAGAAACGTTATCGCCCAAGTGATCCCTTACAAAGTATCTACCCGACTGACTTATGGCTACAATAGATTGCTGAGACCGGAGATCCGTGCATCAGAAGTCCTATGAAGTCCCCTTCTTGGAGAGTCACTCTGTCGCTGTCCGTCTCGCTGACTCACTCTACGCTGCACCACATCTGCATGGCCTTTCCGTCTATAGATTAAGCATCAATGATTTGCCTTCTCAAGTTCATCAACTTAAATCTCCAGAACTTGTTTTCTTGAGAAGACGAAGTAGTTAGAGCTGATCTTTTAGAACTATATGGGATATGGTTATCTTTCAAGTCCGAACTCAATAATCTCTTGTCTATCATTCTTGAACAATCTATCACCTTTAAATAATATTCTGACCTAGGTAACATGGTAATTCTTAGTATTTGAATCCTTATAGATAATTACTGTGATACCCTTTGAGGTGTTTAGATAGTAGGGACTTTCTTGTAATCACACCTCTTTGCCGGTAACCGCTCTAGTTAGCTTAGCAAGGATAAGACAGTGAATCCCAACGGGTACATCCCAAACGCTCTGGCGTAAAGTCTGATCAATCAGGTCTTCACTCTTAACACTGACAGACTCTAGACTTAACCCTAACTAATTTGCCATAATAAATCAGTCAATTACATCAGTGGGGTTTAGACTTAAAACATTAAGACTAGGTATTTCCCTAAAGTGCCTTTCTTGGAGGCGAGTACAGGGAGTAACCGAAGCTTTATTTGGAGAAGTCTCTTAGCTGGTCATGATCTGATTAAATAGGGGGGTAGCGAAAAGGATAGGAAATGGCAGGCAAACAAAGATATGGTCAGTCCCATGGCCTTTAATCTTTTTTTCTTAAACTATGGATTTCTTTATCCACAATAACTCATTCAACAATAATGGTTGAACTAAATGAACCCCAAGCAGAACACCTAAAGGAAAGTCCATAGCTCCTATATCATAATCTCATTTGCATGACGTTGTCATTTATGCTACCAACAATAACCGAATTGCAAATAACACACTACCAACAAAAGGGAAGAGAACAAATAGTAAAGATGAAGACAATGACAATGTTATTCAAAAGAGAATTAAGAAGACTTAGAAAAATTTAAATTAAAAGTAATATTTATTTAGACTATCATTTTTAGACCAAATATTTAGACTATCGATTTTAGGTTGCAAACATTTATTTTAGTAATAATTATAATGAATTTTCTATATTATCTTGGATTCATATACTTTGAGTTAGATATTTAAATAAAAAAAATTCGACATTCAATTACCCATGTATAAACTTCTCCTATATAATCTTGCATTGATATACTTTCAAATATTTATTTAAATATAAATATTGGACATTAACTCATTCGTGCAATGCGCGTATAAAACTAGTATATAAAATAAAGGCCACAACCCATGTGGCCTTCACTTTTTTAGTTGTGCACAACGCAATTTGTGTTGTGCGCAACAAGTTTTGCTCTGATGCATAAGCGCAAAAAGTAAAAGAAAAAAATGTCATGTTTTAATCGACGGTTTCAACCGGAACCGTCGGTTCCAGACCCAGACGGGAATCGGTCAAAGAAGGTTCTGGCAATTTTGAATTCGTGAAATCAGCGATTTGAAATTGGAATCGGATCGAAACTCAACTGCAAACATGTCTGATAAAAACAAAGAGTTAATACCATTTTTGGTCCTAAATTATATTTATAGGTGACATTCCACTTTTAGTCATTTTTTATAAGAAAATTCACTTTTGGTTCTAGTATTATTGTGATATGACCATTTTTGGTTTTTTATCAACAAAACAGTTTAAATGTCGTTAAATACAAGGATATTTTGGTCATCAATTATGATATTTTTTTAAAAACATAAAAAATATAGTGGGTTAACATATTTTGTATAAACAAGGTCTAAATGTCATAATATTTAACGACATTTCAACGATTTTGTTGACAGAGGACAAAAAATGGTCATGCCACAATAATGCTAGGACTAAATAAGGATGTTATGATAAAAAAGAACTAAAAGTGGATTGTCACCTATAAATCTAGGACCAAATATGAAATTAACTCTAAAAACAAATTAATTATAGTGAATAAACACTGAAATATAAAGTAAGAGTAAATACCGGTGGAGGTCCTCCGACTTTGATGGCACCGCCACTTTTAGTCCTCAACTTTTAAATTAACCACTTTTAGTCCTACGACTTTGATGGAACTGCCACTTTTAGTCCTCAACTTTTAAATCAACCACTTTTAGTCCTCTTATTTTTTGTTTTTAGCCACCTATGGTCCTTCCTTTACAATTGGACATCTAAAGTCATTTTCAAGGACAATTTAGTCATTTGGTCCAAAATTTAGTGTTCACAAAGGAGAGTGGAGAATAGGGTTTCTTCAATTATTCTGATGAGGAAACATAATACTTAATACATTAATTATGAAAGACTGAATTGCCCTTGAGAAAATGACATTAGATGTCCATTTGTAAAGGAAGGACCAATGACGGCTAGAAACAAAAAGTAAGAGGACTAAAAGTGGTTGGTTTAAGTCGGAAGACTAAAAGTGATTGATTTAAAAGTTGAGGACTAAAAGTGGCGATGCCATCAAAGTCAGAGGACTAAAAGTTAAAGATTAAAAGTGACGGCCATCAAAGTCGGTGACCTAAATACTCCTAATTATTTTGTGCTACTCCGTGCAGTGTATTCATTAATCATTGATGCACTCAGTGACTCAGTTTTTGCGTAATTTGCTATTCTGTGTACGTGCATTCATTTTAATTTCTTCGCGGCTTTTCAATTTTCATAAAAAAGATGAAGAAGCGGTCACAAAAATCTCCCGCCAAATTAAAATGCGTCCCGTATATATAGAAAATTTCTAGACTGGTCAAAACATTTTCTAGCTTCGCCTACTTCCATTTCAAATCGGCGATTAGGGTTTTGCATTCAAGATCCGTTTATCTTTTCCCTGAAAGCTTAGGGGCTTCCGATTCCTACACGCAGGTTGCAGGGAAGGATGAGTGTCGTCAACCTCACAAATGTCACCGTTTTGGACAATCCGGGGCCGTTTCTCAATCCTTTTCAATTTGAGATCTCTTACGAATGCCTCACTTCCCTGAAAGACGGTAAACTTTCTCCTTTCTAATTAATTAATTCATTCACGTTTTGAAAATGTGAAGTTTGAATTTATCGATAGTGAAAATGCGGATAAGTAGCGTTCCACCTCTGATTTTGTGTTTTATTTGTTTTTGGTATGATATTGACCTGGATTTTGGTTCGCTACATTTCTTTTTCAAGTTAAATATGTTACTCACTTTTGTATAATTTTGCATCTCTTCATAATTCAATTTTGAGGAACAAAGGACATATAAAAGGAGTTAAATTAAAGTCTCTAGGTTTTGCAACCTTTCTGCTCAGTTTTTCATTTTAAGTGATATTGGTTGAAAGTGTTTCTTGATATCAATGATTCTTTCAAGTAGCTACCAGGTCTCACTTTGGAAGAGTGTTTTTTTTTTTTTTTAAATAAATAAATAAATTTGTATACAGGTATAAAATTCATGCTGAATTGCCTTGAAGAAGTGATATTTTGCTTTTTAAATTAGGTTATAAACTCAAATAGAAATTCTCTAAAATATTTACTTCATAGAGCTGGTGCATATAATATTTATAAGAAGTGTGTTTGAAGCCATGAAGGGATCAAAATAATCTAGTCGGTGATAACATGATATAAATGAAAACCTCTTGATCTGGAGACTTTATCTTCTAAAACACCTCACTATTTGAAAACCAGGGATGTGGATGCTTTGACAACATTTTGCTTTTGAAAATTTTTAATATTGCAATTTATTTTGTTGTATCTGTTGCTTTGAACTTTTCTCCCTCTTGTCTAACACTGGAAGGAAAAATGGAAATGGCTGAAATGTGGGGCTATATCTACATTAGTAAAGAATTCTTTTATGCTAGCTTGTTTTTTAAAATTTTGGTACACAACTTTATTCATTTGAAGACTCACAATTAATACTCTATCAACATCCTTTCCCTGGACTTTTTTGAACTAGAGTTACTTCTGGATCTTGAAACTTCTGTTAACTGGTAGCTAAATTATTCTCTCTGTTACTGCTGTTTTCCTACTTGCAACCTATTTCTTTACAAAATTCAGGGTTTTGTTGCCTCTGGAATTTTGGTCCTGTGTGTGCTTTCAACATACATTAATTATATGCTGATTTTATTTTGCAGCAGACTAGTGCTATTGATAGTTTAAATATCTTTCAAGATTCAATTTGATATGGAGGTTTGGTCACTTGGATAAGCTTATAGATAGTATTAGACAGGCATTTGAGATAGTTGCCATTATCTTTATCAAACTTAACATTTTGCCAAAAGTCAGGGCCAGAATACCCTGTATGAGACTATGTTCAAAAGGGTAAAATTTATTTCAAAACATTTAAAAACTTGAATGCATCGTTATCCTTGTACCAGAAAGGAGAGCCAATTTTAAGTTTATTTGCAACAACTTTAATTTATCTCATGTGCAAAAATACATGCAGAATTCAAAATCACATTGGTAGGTGTACTGTACATAACTAGTAAATTTATACTCCGTATTAAATAAAAATTCTATTAAGGTTCTAGAGGTAAAGGTGGTATTTAGTCTTTGAATAGGCTATCAGCTGCAATGTGTTTGCTTATTGCCCTATATGACAAAAACAGTGAGAAATTATTTAAAAAACAAAAGAACCTGAATTGAATATACTTCATTGAAAAGTGGGATTTTTAAGTATGGTAAAAAATTTGCAGTCACTCTGGAGATGGTGGGTGGATATTGTGTTTATCATTTTAAGAATGTTCTTTCAAATATATATATATATATATATATATTATTGACTTATTCTGGCTGGTTCTTCTAGTAAGTTGTTATGGTGTTCATTTTACTATAGATACCAATGCATAAGGATCACTATTGTGGTTTCGGATCAGATTTGGCAACCTTGACCATATTGTAACCTTTCTTGTTTAGTACAGATTTGGAATGGAAGCTGATTTATGTTGGATCTGCAGAGGATGAAACTTATGACCAACTCTTGGAAAGTGTTTTGGTTGGGCCTGTAAATGTTGGCAAATACCGATTTCTGCTTCAGGTAACTAACTTGTTGCTTTATCTGGTATGTATTACTTATTATTTGGGTTTGCTGCTGTGCTGATTGCTTACACGCACACTTTTACAGGCAGATCCCCCAGACCCATCTAAAATCCGCGAAGAAGATATTATTGGTGTCACAGTATTACTATTGACATGCTCTTATATGGGACAAGAATTTATTCGGGTTGGATACTATGTCAACAATGACTATGATGATGAGCAACTACGAGAGGAGCCTCCTCAAAAGGTTTTGATTGATAGGGTCCAGAGAAATATTCTGGCCGACAAACCCAGAGTCACAAAGTTCCCTATTAATTTTCAACCGGAGAATACTGAAAATGGTGAACAATCTCTATTACCTGAACATGCTACCGAAATTGATGCACATGCAGGAGAAACTGTTTCATCTCCTGACCATCGCTCTGATGTCCGGTCTCCATAAAGCTTGAGAACCAAGAGTGTGATCCTAGAAGCTCTTCTATCGAAATTTCAAAGGCAGTTTTGTCATGGTAATTGTTTAGCCTTTAAAAATGAGCTTCACATTGGATTGATCCATACTAGGTTTCTAAGGTTGTAATACAAGCTGTATACTGTAATGTGCCGATTTGGTAGAATAGTTTACAGATTGAATTCAGGTATTGTAATTGTGTCTATCTTGTGTGTTTACAGTTCTCTCTGGATATTTAAATCACATCTGCAGTCTGATTGGAGTTTTTCTTTTATGAAAGAAACAAATTAAAAGAACAAGCTAAGGATGATACAATATAATATAATAGGAAAACATACATGCATGCATATATATACCCGGCATTTTTCTTTTATTGGAGTTTGGCTCTTTAATTTGTGGATCCATAAATACTGCTAGGCTAGCAATAATCTTCAGCATAAGCTTAATTCATACTACTCTTCTTCCGATCCCTCGGGCTTTCCTTAGATTTGTAACCTTAGCTTGTCATAAGAAAGGGAATATGATAGGAGATTATATTTGTAACCTTAGCTTGTCATAAGAAAGGGAATATGATAGGAGAAATAGATAAAAGAATATAAAAAGGAGAAAATATAAAAAGAAAACCAAAAAACTTTTTTGCAGGTCATATTTTTCTCTCTCTTTGTTTCTCTTTCTTCCATGTGGCATGTTACTGTTCCAAAAACCACTAAAGATCTATTGATATTGATGCTCTAACATGAGAAAGAAAGCAAAATATGAGGCAATTTAAGATAAGTTGACTAATTAAAGTAATACTCGCCTTGAATAGGTAAGAAGAACGAACACACAGCCTATCCTTTAAGCTTCGAAGTACTAATTAAATAAGAGTATAAAACACAACATATGTCAATGACTTTGTGGTCAAGTGACATAAAGTGACTCTTCCAAATAAGAGTCTATGGGTTTGAGTTCCAATGAGAGCGGTATTGACTCTTTGTGTTGGTATGACAACTCTCCGGACTCCACCACATAAGGAGCCCCGATCGAGAGATCAGAGATAATCTATATTTCAAACTGCCCCTACCTGTAAAAATGACATTAACAAAGAAGCGAAGATCGAGTGGCCAAAAAATGCACACCCACATCCGTTTGCAGGTATATATGCTGTTAGCGAATTGAATTGGACATGATCGAGTCTCTTCATAGCTCCCAAGTGTTTCAACCACTACAGCCTGGCTTGCATTATATCTGAGCATAAATATAATATGTGCAGTCCAACTATCAGCTTAAGCTTTTAGTTGAGATGGAGCACATGCTTTAATTTGGTTTGAATCTCCGCATCACCCTCAAAAAAAGAGACTTCCACGTGTTGCGCTTGGAATCCACCGCACACGTTGAGGAGGCGTAAGCTTAGGCTTTTAGTTGAGATGGAGCACAATGCTTTAATTATATTGCCTCATATCAGCTCTATCAATATAATCTTGAACACACTATGTATGTAGTTCGTTTTGGCCTTAAACCACACCAACCCCGGCCAGATATATAGATGCAGATCGAATTTGCCTAATCATAAATATATTATTGTCATCACTTATCCATTTCTGACTCTTCTTCGCTCAACTTTTCCTCCCAAACCCTGTCATGAGTAATTGAACTCAAATTTTGCTTGCCACAAGTAAGTTGAAAACATGCAAGTGAGAAAGATCGAGAAAAGGAGACATACCCTGTATATTGCTCAATAACAACTAGTGTAGTTTCCATAGTCACGTTGTTCATCTTGAATTTTTTTGGCTAATTTCACAGCACGCACAAGGAAGACATTGGAATAATTCGATTGACTTCAATGTTAAAATTTCAGCAAAGTTATTTGGGATCTCTCTCAATTTATGGCAATTCCAAATATATAGGTGCTCAAGTTTTGAAAAATTATGGCTACTAGCTTTCTAATGCTTGAGATCACAATGATTGAAAAGTAAAGCAATTCAATTAGCGAATGCGTGAGATCACAAAATATCACTTCCCCTTGTATTTTCTATTCTTCGCCTACGCATTATGACTTCCAATGTAACTTGAGCACCTCTAACCTAGACAACTTGCTAAGAATGATCACGTCACAATAATACTAGAACTAAATGAGGATGTTAAAAAAGTATTCCAATGCACATCCGAATTACAAAACTAAAAGTACACATTACATATACTGGAAGAACTGAAATGCCTAAATCATTCACTAAGATACTTTTTCACCAATCTTCTTATTAACTCGATCTAATTCAAATCCAACACCAAATCTGCAAATATAATGAATGCATCAAAGATAGACACCAGGTTTCGGTCCTGAAAAATTGAAGATGGATCTACAGGTTTTTGGAAAAGAATATGAGGCAGCTGGGCTGTTAAGATCTTTTGAATAATGGAAGCTTACCCAACGGAAACCTTTCTGAGGGAGATTGGAATCATTTTCATGGACAACATGCAGAAGGTTTTCTTTTTGAGCTTCTCGTACACAAAAGGGATGCAATAAGTCATGAATTCTAAATGCCTTTATTTTTCCTCCACAACTACTTACCTGGCTGACAAGAATTAGGTTTCTATTGTTGAGTTCATGATGTTGATTGTAGCCTTGGCATCAAAGCTCATTTTTTTAGATGTCTTTATAAATCCTTCTGCAGCCAATAACATTGCAAGATCATTAACAACGATCTCAGCGTCTTCGGGAAAAATGCTCAAATATAGGAAACACGCTTTCAAGTTGTAAGGCAAGTGATTGTAACTTGAAACGAGTATTATTGAGCACTCCTCATCAACAGTTGTTACAGATGAATTTATTAGAGTTTTGGCCATATTCTTCCACTCATCTAGTGTGACGAGTTTGAAAAATAGACTAGCAACCACAACAACTGCCAATGGAAGACCTTGGCATTTTTCCTTTTGGGGGTTTTACCATACTAGTATAGCTAGATCTAACATAGGGAACTTCTTATTTGTTGCCAAACTATACCCCGTGAAATAAAAATGGCTTCTATACACAAACAAACAATCCCTATTAGTTAACACGTTGTCTGGCAATTATGTTCTTTAAGCTGTGGGCTTTGGTGTTCCCTATACCTTGGTGTTTTGATCTTTGATCAATTGACTGAGTAAACTTGAACTTCGATTATATTGAGGTGTCATTCTTGAATGAATATCTTCTAACATGTTTCCATCTGAACTAAATTCATGTTATGTGTAATGTAAATGAGAGAGAGTTGTTTTAAAGAGTTTGTTTAAGTGAACTAACGTTAGCAGAAGATGAAGATAGTGGAATATGATTTCAACTGGAGTACAGTTAGGTAATGCCACTGATCCGATGAGTGCAATAATTCCTTAGCTTACCCACAATTTTTTTTTTAACCAAATGAATGGGTGAAAACTGAAAACACATACAATTTGGACCACAAAGCTAAGCAACATCTTCATTATTTATTATTATTATTATTATTATTATTTTCACTCATGCGATGCACGGAATGTATTTGTTATAATATTTTAAAAATATTTGAATCAATATATAATTATATAAATTATAACATCAAATATTATATACTTATATAGTGCAATTGAAAATATGGTTTGGATCTATTATGTTTTGTGATGTTATCATTGCTTGAATTCAACTAAATAATTGTTGAATTAATAGCTAATGTGTAGATGTAAGCATCCGGGGTTGAAACTTTGGGGATTTTATATATTAGTGTTTAGGATTTGTATAACTTGGGCAAATATGCTTTTTTGAAAAAAACACATAATATTACCGATTTGAACTACACATTGTTGAAAACCTCTTTGTAGACGACATTGGTATTAGTAACAAAATCTTGTCCATCCTCGTCTAGAGCTAACACCTTCTGCCCATCAAGATGTATGAGTGACTCAGAAAAATGTCACATACAATTGGCCATGATTAAACACCGATTTTTTCAGCAATAATCCAACATGAGTTAGTGTTTGACCTTGGTTTTTGTTGATAGTCATGTCATATGCGAGCATTAATGAAAATTGTTTACGCTGGAACTTAAAGGGCAATCTCGTATTAGAAGGAGTGAGAGACATTCGTGGGACAAGAACTTTAGTTCCTTCATGTATCTCATTAACTAATTCTTGTTTTGACAATGTGATCTGCCAATCTTGTGACGATAAGACGCTACCGTTGCAAAGATCAAGAGAGTAGTCTATGTTCCGCAATAACATAACAAATTATTATTTTGGGTTTATAAAATGTAAGTGGTCGGTGAATCTAAAATAGGGAGCACCAATTGGCAAAAGACACTGCATAAAAATATGGCAATCATGACTTTTCATCCCACATAATTTTGAACACGTTGAATCAACACATTTGCTTATGTTTGAAGAAAATCCATCAGGTAATTTTAGAATTTTTAACCATTCATAAACAACAATTTGATGATCTCGGCTCAAACTGTAGCTCGCCTTTGGCATAAGATATCGCCCATTATGTTCCAC
>CP025647.1:10826480-10906167 GCA_003576665.1 Ipomoea trifida | reverse complement strand
CCATATACACAGTACAAATAAATACAAACACAAATTAAAAGCTATTATTTTTAACTCATACCTGGATTTGCAATATACTTTGTCAAAAATTACTTTATATGTTGTTACCCATACTAATTTCGAACAAATGAACAAATTTTACAGTAGAGAAGAGAGTAAAAAGAGATGGAAGTTGAAGAAAATGAGCTGAAATACGCAGTAGGTGGTTAAATATTCAAATTTTCGTCCAACAATGTTGTTGGACGGTAATTAATAATACCTACCAATTTCCGTTTCACCTACCAGTCAATTTGGTTTCCCGTCCAACACTCACGCGTTAGACAGAAATTCCGACCAACATTTAGTGTTGGTCGGCACTTCCGTCCAACGAGTGACTGTTGGACGGAATTTCTGTCCAACTTTCCGTCCAATCATATTTACGATGGAAAGTTGTGATTTTTTTTAAATTACCGACCAATATTATTGTTGGACGGAACTGTTGGACGGAAATAGTGAAATTTCCAGCATTGTTGGCAGACAAAATGTTAATAAATATGGGTTTTAGGTTTCTGCATATGTTTGTGTATATATATATATATATATATATATATATATATATATATATATATATATATATATATATATATATATATATATAAAGGTTTCTGCATATATAAAAACTATTTAATTTCACGAGGCATAGTATGGTAAAACCCCCAAAAGGAAAAAAAAAAGATTAAAAATTTAAAAAATCGTGCAAATAAATAAATAAGAAGTTGAGTGTCATCAATAGTATTTTTGAGACATAAGCACATGGCTAAGTGGTAAAGCAGAGCTTTTCACTTTATTTATTAATTTTGTGTGTATCGAAATACAACTTCAAGAATATAATTGCCAGACAGGAACGTTTAATAAAGGTTGTAAACTTGTGCATACAAATTATTTAATTCCACGAGGTATATAGTATGGGAAAAAAAGCAAAACAAAAACAAAAACAAAAAGAAAAAAAAAAAAGCAAAGCAAAACAAAACAAAAAGATGCATGTTCGTGCAAATAAATAAAATAAAATGCTAATTGCTCATATATCTCTTGCTCACAAATTTGTCATTCTTGATGTGATAAATTTTAATACATTTGTTTTATATTGTTGCTTTTTTTATTTTAAATCTTAATCTATTAAAATTTGATACATCATAGAGTGACAAATTTGTGAGTAATAGATGTATAAACATTTAGTATTGTCCATAAATAAATATGTAAAGGATTGCAAATACTTTTTTTTATTAATCTTAATTTGTTATAGTTCAAATAATTAAGAGTGATAAGAACTCGCAATCACTATTCAATAGTGTAACCCAACTCCCAAGTAAACCTCGCTATTGTATAATAGCTCACAAAGCACATAAGAAAAAGACTTTATGGGACAAGCATGATCGAGAGCATGCTAGTAATAATCAAACTTGTGATATTAAAATACAAGAATCATATTATACCCACTCAACTACTTATTTCGAGGCAAATTGAAAATTTTTTTATATGTCATATAATGTTGTATTCTATGTGTAAAGTTGTTAAACCAATTAAACCCATAAACTCTTTGTAGCTTGTAGTTCAATATGACACCTTTGTGACTCTTCCAAATGGGAGGTCACATATTCAAACCCAACATTCACTAGGTTGAGAAAGTATGTATGATCGTATGATTGTAGAGTTAATTCCACCCGAAGTCCCTTGTCTTTGGTGACAATTATAAATTTAGTCCCAGACTATCATTTTTGTCATTTAACATCCCAAAATATTATTTTTGGACACTTTTAGTCATTCTCATGACTTTTCCTATTTTTAGTAAGGGCATTTTTGTCACTTTATATTTTTCTTTTGTTATTTTTCCTGTTTAATTGGTTTAGGACTTTACTAAAAAGAGGTTGAAAAATATGGTTACTAAAAATCAGAGGTTACCTAAAGTTCTAAATCAACTAAACCGGTCGAAACTGGAAAATAACAAAAGAAAAATATAAAAGGACAAAAATACTCTTACTTAAAATAGGAAAAGTTATGAGAAGGACTAAAAATGTCCAAAAAATAATAGTTTGGGATGTTAAATAGCAAAAACAATAGTCTGAGACTAAATTTGAAATTACCACCAAATATAAGGGATTTCTGGTGGAATTATCTCTATGATGGTATGAACAAATTAAAAAAAAAATTAATAAACCCATAGACTTTTCATGACTTGTACCCATCACTTCATCAATGCTTTATATTAATATTCGTTGTAATTAGCTATTAGTTTATTGTCTGAGATGGTATTTATTTGTTAGCTTTAATTGATAACATATAAATTAAAACGACTTTTGAGGACTTGAATTTATTTCAAGAAAACGGGTTAAATGAGTCCCGACCCCTAAGTGAAATAAATAGTGCATTTGGGCTCCTAACTATAATTTTTTAAAAAAATAAAACTAAAAATTCACAGAGACACCTTATACCGGCAAAAGAGTGCATTTGAGTCCTAATTTACCTATTCATCAGCAGGTTACCGTTGATCTGGAGGTGACTAAACTTTCACGTGCGTTATTATTATGATGTGGTGATTACTTGATACTAAATGTGGCTGTGATTTGGCATAGTTTTTAAAAATATTAATAAATTAATTCCACTACTTTTTGTTCTAAATTTATAGGTGACAGTCCACTTTAAATACTTTTTTATTAGAACATTCACTTTTGATCCTAGTATTATTGTGGCATGACTATTTTTTATCCTTTATCAAAAAAATAGTTTAAATATTGTTAAATAGAAGGGCATTTCGGTCTTCAATTTAAAAAAAATAAACATAAAAAACATAGCGGTTCAACCTACTTTCTATAAAAATGTTTTTTAAAATATTTTGCATTATTTAACGATATTTCAACGATTTTGTTGATGGAGGAAGTAAAGATGATCATGCCACAATAATATTAAGATCAAAAGAACACAAACAATATAACTCAAACTCAAAGACTTTCAATAACATTCAAACTTGAACTTCTGAATACAAAGGTCTCTTTAAATAGACAATTAAGAAAATAGAGAAGAGTTGCAAATATTAAAAGTGTGCATATGAAAAGTAAAATAAACATAAAGAGAATTGCAAATATTAAGAATATTTAAAGCTAATCCAAGTTTCCAATAAAACTTGCCACCAAACTGCATGTCTCTTAGAATTCATGTATTTAATGATTATTTCCTCAATTCATGTACTGCGACAGTCCAGTACCTGGTGAAAGGTGCCCCAAGAAGTCACTCCCACAAGCGGTGAAACTCTGCACAACAACTGCTAGGCTTGATCCTGAATTATTACAAACAATTTGTCACCCAGGAACCAAATGAGCTACCGTGATTATTGTTTATCCAATTGTGTGAATGCATCACCTTGACATATGAATGAAATAATTAAATGAACAAGGAGGATATATAGGGATAGTAGACATACCCTTTTCCTTTCTTCTTTGGGTGCATCCACTGATCTACTCATCTTCTTCGCCTTCCAGAACGTGCCTTTAATGTTCCTTCTTCAATGACAAACATATTATCATTTCCTTGATCATGTTGCTCTTCCATAATTTGTTTCGCTGAATCCACCACAGAAGGAAGACAATGCTTTAATTTGATCAACTTCAATGTTACAATTTCCCCAAACTCAACTGGGATCTCTTCCAATTTGAAGCACCCAACAACGATTAGGTGCTGAAGGTTCGGAAAATGCTTACTACTGGCTTCCCAACGCTTGAACATATTCATAACAATTTCTAAATAAGTTAACTGCTTAAATATCTCATCCTCAGATAGTTTCCACTCTTCATCGATGCAAGAACATCCTCTAAGCTTTAGCACCTCAAGTTTAGGCAACCCGCTGAATCTACTAATTTCCTTCCACACGAAGTACATACCATGAAAGGTCAACTTCTTAAGGTGTTTCAAGTAATGAATACGGTTTCTAATTGGAGCCCTATGTGAACCTGCCAAAATCGAATTTCTTTCATAAATTTGCAGACTCTCGAGATATTTTAAATTGGAAAGGTCGCAATACCAATCATTCCAAGCCCTTCCCTCACTTGTAATCTGTACCTTCTTTAGGTATGGAATTTTTTTAAGTAACTCTCTTGTGCACTGTGCAGGCTGCAACCAAGAAACGTTCTCCAACCTTTGATGAACAAATTCAGGAAAACAACTAGAAATAGAGCCACAACGACAATATTCTAGGTGTGGAAACAATAAACAGTTCCTTTTATCATTCTCAGAAGTGGATAGTGTTTGAAGATTCCAAGCACAGGCTGGTTCTAAGAATTCAAAATCAGAAGGTTCAGAACCTACGTATCTCAAATGGACAAGATTTGCAATCTCGCCCTCAGCACCATAGAGTACTCTCAACAGATTGCAGACTTTCAAATCTAAAGGTGTCTTTCCTGAAAAAGAGAGGATGGATCTACAGGTTTTTGGAAAAGTATATGAGGCAGCTGGGCTGTCAAGATCTTTTGAATGGAAGCTTACCCAACGGAAACTTTTCTGAGGGAGATTGGAACCATTTTCATGGACAATATGCAGAAGGTTTTTTTTTTGAGCTTCTCTTACACAAAAGGAATGCAATAAGTCATGAATTCTAAATGTCTTTATTTTTTCTCCACGACTACTTACCTGGCTGACAAGAATTAGGTTTCTATCGTTGAGTTCATGAATTTTGATTGTAGCCACGGCATCAAAGCTCATTTCCTTAGATGTCTTTATAAATCCTTCTGCAGCCCATAACCTTGCAAGATCTTTAACATATATCTCTTCATCCTCTGGAAAAATGCCAAGATATAAAAAACAAGCTTTCAAGTTGTAAGGTAAGTGATTGTAACTTGAAACGAGTATTCTTGAACACTCTTCATCAACAGTTGTTACAGATGAACTTATTAGAGTTTTGGCCATATTTTTCCACTCATCTAGTGTGACGAGTTTGGAAAATAGACCAGCAACCACAACAACTGCCAAAGGAAGACCTTGGCATTTTTCAACAATTGGTCTCCCAATTGCCTGAAATTCTGCACCACGACATTTGCATGCCTTTTCGTAGAATAGATTCCAACTTTCATTTGGATATAACAATTGCATCTGATGAGAAAAGGTACTATTGGAACCAATCTGAGCAGCCACCTCTGCAAAGCGAGTAGTCACCAATACTCGACTACTCGTACTATCATCGGGAAGACAATTTTTGACCGCATCCCATGCCTGGTTGCTCCATAGGTCATCAATCACAACCATGTACCTTTGACCCTTCAAGCCTTGGTAGAGATGTAATGCTATCTCCTCATCTGGGCCAGTTTCTTCTTTGCCACTAATTGATTTCAGAAGACTTATGAGCAGTTGTCTCTTGTTATGATTTTGCGATGCAACAACCCATGCTTTCTTGTCAAAATTGGAAGCAATTTCCGGATCATCATAGAGTCTTCTTGCTAATGTTGTCTTACCGATGCCTCCCATACCTTTAATGGAGACAACTTCTCGCTGCTTGGATGAGTGTTCAATCAACATCTTCTTAACCATCTCGAACTCATTGTTTTTCCCAACCATTTTGTCCTCCGAGTGTGAGGAATCACCGGTCATGATAACTTCATCAGATTTGGGGAAAACATCAAGCGTAGTCATCCTTCCTTGCAAGGCTTCAACACGCTTGTCCTCCATGATTTTCTCCAACTCTTTAATGATGCTATCAATGTCTTCTATTGCTTGTTGCAATATATGACAAAGTTTGAGAGCAGGCGAAGCTCTTTCCTCTTCCTCTTCCTCTTCCTCTTCCTGGTAAAGTTGGGCAATTTGGAATTCGATTTCATCTTCTACTGCGAAAGCCACATCTCTGAGTTTTGTTTCCAAGTCTTTAATTGCTTCGGCACCATCCATCCTATTCTCATCGAATAGTTTAATAAGAGATGATAACTTTCGATGGAGAGATTGGATCAAGTCTTTGTTGGGAGGGATGAGTCCCTTTTCTTGAACGATTGGACGAGGCCGAAGTCGCAAGAGCTCGACCTCTATTGTCCTCACAAGAGAAGTTACAGCTACACAAGCCATTCTTCAATTCTCTCTCAGCTGATCTCTTTTTGAATGGAATGTAATTGTGACTTGTTTTCTGCTCACTTAACGTTTGGCTGAAGGTTGTTAGTAGCAGAAGCAATATCAACTGGCAATATAATTGCCTTTATGGTTCTAAGTTCAATAATTGCAAGAGGGAATGAAGAATTTTTAATTAGCTGCAACTTGCAATTGGTTAGCATATACTGATTGATTTTTAGTTGTTTATTATGTTATAATTGCTGTGGCTTTCTGCAACTTGTAATATATATATATGCTGTTAAATATATGAGTCGGCAATTCTTTGTCTACAAGACCATAAGCTCTTTATTATTTTATTTTAGTTTTTGTTTATTGAAGCCAGCTGGATCCGAAAGCTCACCACCATTATTCTATTGTGCGTTTTGGATGAAATTTGTCTTGTGACTCACTAACAAAAGACTACAAGAAAGTAAAATAACATAGGTTTCATATAACTGATTGGCTCAAGCCGAGTGGTTATCAAGTCAATTACCCGACTAATTGAATTTGAAAAGTTAACTTTCAAGAATTGACCCAAAATATAAATGCAATTAGGGGTTGCGTTGTAGGTAGAGATGGGTGCTATTCGGATTATTCAAATTAACACCCAAAATTCAAAGTGAATTTTAAATTTAAGATGAATCTGAATATATAATTATGGTTCAAACATTTTAAATTTTAGTATATCTAAATATGAATTGGAATTTGATTGCTATCCAAGTAAGAAATAAAATTGTACATTCACTATTAGTTATAACTTTTGCGTATTGGTAAACAGTTGATTTTGATATTTTCTTAGTGTTTTGTACTATTTGATGTTTGGTGGCATATAAAAAACACATTAGTAATATGTAAATTGTTTACTAAAAAAAATATAAATAATAAAATCAATAGTGTCTTAATGTTTGGTTTTTAAGCCAACAGTTCGGGTTCTTATATCGTGGACCGCGGTCCACAATGCATTGTGGACCGCGGATCCCCAAAACGACGTCGTTTTGATTAATGAAACATACAGATGAATTCGCGCTACTCAGTTTCTTTTCAAATATACTGCAGTTTCTTTTCATATATACTGCAGTTTCTTTTCATATATACTGCAGTTTCTTTTCTATATATACCACTCACTTTCTTTTCAAATATACTGCAGTTTCTTTTCAAATATACTGCAGTTTCTTTTCATATATACTGCAGTTTCTTTTCAACTGTAGTTTTATATGAAAAGAAACTGCAGTATATTTGAAAAGAAACTGCAGTATATTTGAAAAGAAACTGCAGTATATATGAAAAGAAAGTGAGTTGCGCGAATTCATCCGTCTATTTCATTAATCAAAACGACGTCGTTTTGGGACCGCGGTCCACAATGCATTGTGGACCACGGTCCATGATATAATTTGCGCAACAGTTCGACCAGTTTGATTGAGGTTGTCCCGATAACATCTTTAAATTAAACAAAATAATTTTGTTTTTGTTTTTTGTTTTTTGTTTTTTTTTTTTTTGTTTTTTTCAGTAGCGTTCCCCAACATGTCGTAGCACTAATTCCAATTCAAATAATTACAGTATTCAACTTTTAAATTCAAAGAATAAGGTTAGATAATGACAAAATGCTTCTTGTTGATCGAGAACATATTAAATGTTGTAGCGGTTGGCCAAGCAAGACTTTCCAGCAATATAGTTGGTTTTAATTAATATGAATGTTTTTGGTATGTTTTGTAATCTCAATAGTGGACCAAAAAAGGGTGTTAAGCTAAGTGATAAGCTAATCAACCACAAGCAGCAACTTTCTAGAGCTAGTTTTAATAGACGCATGCGTCCGTTTGGAAATATTAGAGCTAGTTCTAATACTTTTGTGCTCACTTAGGATCTGTTTAGAGATTTAGGGAAAAAAGCACTTTTGGTCCCCAATTAGTATCACATTTGAAATGTTACCCTATCTTTCAATTTGAGCAAATTTGGTTCCTCAATTATTGAGACGGTTGTCAATTTAGTCCTTCTGTTAGGTTATCCAATTAACACTGTTTATACCATGGGCAAATTTGGAATATGTAGAATGGTGCATATTTTAGCGCATATTTTCTAATATGTGTAAATAGTGTATGCTTATAATCTGACATGACGCACGTTGTGGTACATTTTAGTACGTAGAATGATGTGTTTTATTAAGTATATTGATGAATTTTAAGTGAATATGTGCATTTGGTATATTGTGTGGAATGGTGTGTTTTATTGGTCCTCTGGTGCGTTTTAGTACGTAGAATGGTGTGTTCTGTAACATATATATATTGCGCGTTGATTTGATGAGTTGATATTATCTAATGACTGAAAATAGGCCACACGACCATACCTAATGATCAGGCCACACCTGATCATGACTATATATATATATATCAGTTTTATTTGTATATAAATTAAAATGTTCAGGGATGGGAGAAGCTTTCAATTGAAAACTTGGAACTCATTTATGAAAGAAACAAATTTAAAGAGGATGATAAAATAGTTAGTCAGTAAATTTTGACTTTTTTG
This sequence comes from Ipomoea trifida, assembly GCA_003576665.1. Lineage (NCBI taxonomy): Eukaryota > Viridiplantae > Streptophyta > Magnoliopsida > Solanales > Convolvulaceae > Ipomoea > Ipomoea trifida. The sequence continues at coordinate 10,897,551 of CP025647.1, read as the reverse complement.
ACTATTATTAGCCATTTGACTTGGTTAAAAGAATCAATATAAGTGTTTGATTAATCAATATTTTGTAATTTCAAAATGCTAAAATTCAAAAAGTTGCTCAAAATAACTCTTTCAATTAATTTTTTGAGAAAAGAAATTATACTAAACAGTTATTGCTAATTACCAAACACTTTTCTACCATCAATTAATATTATCAACTTGTTATACTCTGTTTACCAAAAAAATCAACTTATTATACTCTCTAACTCAATCAGCTAGCTATCAACTAACAACCATTTACCAAACAGGACTTGTGGATCCGATCCATAAATGAAGATGATGGAGTCTGTTCATGGCTCCCAATGTTTCAACCACTGTTCATGGCTTGGATTAATGTATCTGTATATAGTTCGTTTTGGCCTTCGGCGAGTGGAAGATGATCGGTGGTAATGGTAAGTATGGCAGTAGGCAGTGACGGTGACGCGCCGACGGTCAACCACAAACGAATGATAAATTTAGAATTTTTTTTCTTTATTATTATTATTATTATTATTATTAAATAAAATTTAACAAAATATGTCATTTTAATTAAATATGTTGAAGCCACATCAGCTTGAAAGATCTAATGATCAAGTAATTTACCGGTTACCGGAAGGTAATCTACAAAATAGTTTAATTGCTCTCTTTTTGTAAGTTTGAGGTTCTGATTGGAGATTTTCTAAGTTGAAGGTCTAAATATACAAATCAATACAGTTAGAGGGCTTATTTAACCATTATCTCAATTGTAAATATGTGTATCTTTTGTTGGAGATTCCCGTGATCTCTGCAACTTGCACTACTAATTCACCTTATCAGTACTCTGTTAATAATTTTAGTTTTTTTAAGTACAAATGGTTGGCTGTTTCGAAGATATATAATAAAATGTTATTGGCTCTGTTTGGTAAATGGTTGTTGGCTGATTGGGTTGGCTGTTTGAGTTAGAAGGTATGATTTGTTGATAATATTGGCTGATTGTAGAAAGTTGTTTGATAAATTGGCTGTTTGCTGATGGCTGTTTGGTATAATTTCTTTTCTCAAAAAGCTAATTGAAAAGGCTGCTTTGAGTAGCATTTTGAATTTTAGTATTTTGGAGTTACAAAAAGCTTATTAACCAAACAACTAATAGTGGTTAAATAAGCCAAAATTGGCTGATAGGCTGATTATTTACCAAACAGGGCCATTGTCTTTGGTAAATGGCTGACCTCAATAGAGGCAACCCCACCAAGATTCAAACAATTGACTTGGTAATCACAAGATTTTTAAGTCAACTTTGTATGAGAATTGTCTGTTAGCCTTCTTAATTCGAACAATTCAACTAAAAGTCACAAGACAATTTCATTCAGAGCGTACTTTGGAACACAATTCAAAAACTAAATAATGTTATATATGATTGCTGAGGCTATCATGGGAGAAAAACAATAACATTATTGTCCCATTAATGTATCAATTATTAAAAACTAACATTAGATTTTAACAAATATTTGATTTGAGAACTAAAAAGGCTATAAAGTGAAAAGAGTTAATTCCATTTTTGGTCCTAGATTTATAGGTGACAATTCACTTTTAGTCATTTTTTATTTGAACATCCATTTTTGATCATAGTATTATTGTGTCATGACCATTGTTGGTCCTTTATCAACAAATTAGTTTAAATATCATTAAATACAAGAACATTTCGGTCTTCAATTAAGAATGTTTTCAAAAAAAAAAAATAAACATAAACAATATAGCGGTTCAACCTACTTTGTATAGAAAAGATAGGAATGTCTTTGTATTTAACGATATTTCAACGATTTTGTTGCTAGAGGACTAAAATTGGTCATGCCACAATAATACTATGACCAAATGAGGATGTTTTAATAAAAAAAGGACTAAAAAGTGGATTGTCGCCAATAAATCTAGGACCAAAAATGGAATTAAAATTCAAAGACTAAATATGGCTATATGGTTATATGGTTATGTTTTCAAAAAAAAAAAAAAGGCTATATGGTTATTATAAAAGGGCTGAAATGTATGTCCATTATATATGCAACAATTCATGAACTAAAAATGCAACTTTCTCCAATATTCAGTATATGTGTAGTATTTAAATTCAAAGATTAGGATAGATAATGACAAAATGCTTGTTGTTGGAAAAATTATAAAATGTTGTAGTAGTTGGCATCGCAAGACTTTTTAGCCATATTCCAATTCAAATTATTTGTATTATATATGCATATTTGTGGTATTAAAATTCAAAGATTAAGGTTAGATAATGACAAAATGTTTCTTGTTGGGAACAATATTAAATGTTGTTGTTGGCAAGGTTGACTTTTCAATATTATTTTCGTTTTGGTTATTAAAAGTATGTAAATAAACTCTTTATATGGGTTGATTAGATGGTGACACATATTAATTATTTGCTCATTCATTTGCACACATTTGAAGGCCTATCAGAGTGTCAAAGGAATTTACATTTAATATAAAGTTTTAAAATTCTAAAAAGAGAGATATGTAGGTTATACCAGAAGAATTAGTATCCTAAGACTAAAGGATCACTACTGTGTTGGATAAACGTACCATTGTTATACAATGGACTAACGTTAGTTCACCTTGCATTATGAATTCTAGTTCAAAAATTATACGTTTAGTTAATAAATTATGTGTCAGTAAATAAATTAATGACACATAATATATTAATTATATACCAATAATTGAAATATTATAATTGCAAGATAGGAGGCACCATTTTTAATTTAATTGCAACTTTCATTATTTTATTTTAGGAATAAGGTTCAAATTGGCCACTGAACGTAACCTAAAAGTGCAATTAAGCCATTGAACAAAAAAAAAAGTGCAATTAGGCCACTGAACATTTCAAATGTATGCAATTTCACCTAATAGCAGGTTATCATCCATTTCATCAGGTTACTTGCTTACGTGAACGGTGAATTGATATTTTAAAATAATTTTTAATAATAAACTATTAAAATAAAAAATTAAAATAATTTAAAAATTAAAAAAAAACACGCACACACCATAATAATGCAAAAGTTTTTTTTGTAAAAGAAGTTGACATTCCTTAAATAATAATAATAATAATAATAATAATACTAAATTAATTAATTAATTAATTAAATTTAATTCATCCACAGATTTCTTATCAAGGTGGCAATGGTATTATTAAATGGGTGGCCGCGGGTGTGTTTTTATTTTTATTAATTTTTTTAAATTTTCAATTATTTTAATTTTTTTATTTTAATAGTTTATCATTAAAAATTATTTTAAAATACCAACTCATCGTTCACGTAAGCAAGTAACCTGATGAAATTCATGGTAACCAGCTATCAGGTGAAATTGCATACATTTAGAGTGTTCAGTGGCATAATTACATTTTTTTATTCAGTAGCCTAATTACACTTTCAGGTTACAATCAGTTGCCAATAACTTTATTCCTTTATTTTATGCTGCACATTTTGGTGGCCTCTGCCACTTGCACTACTAATTCAAATTATATTATAGGAATATATATAGCAACAAAATGCTTGGCTACGTTATGATGTTGGAAGATAAATATATAATATTGGAATAAGGTTTAAATTGCCCACTGAACGTAACCTAAAAGTGCAGTTAGGCTATTGAACAAAAAAAAGTGTAATTAAGCCACTGAACACTCCAAATGTATTCAATTTCACCTGATAGCAGGTTACCATCCATTTCATCAGATTACTTGCTTACGTGGACGGTGAATTGATATTTTAAAATAATTTTTAATAATAAGCTATTAAAATAAAAATTAAAATAATTTAAAAATTAAAAAAAAAACACACGCACACACCATAATAAAGCAAAAGTTGTTTTGTGAAAGAAGTTGGCTTTCCGTAAATAATAATAATAATAATAATAATAATAATAATAAATAAATAAATTAATTAATTAATTAATTAATTAATTAATTAAATTTGATTCATCCACAGATTTCCTATCAAATTGGCAAGGGTATTATTAAAGGGGTGGCCACAACCTGCATGTGTGTTTTTTTATTAATTTTTTAAATTAATTTTTTAATTATTTTAATTTTTTATTTTAATAGTTTATCATTAAAAATTATTTTAAAATGTTAACTCACCGTCAACGTAAGCAAGTAACCTGATAAAATGCATGGTAACTTGCTATCAGGTGAAATTGCATACATTTGGAGTGTTCAGTGCCTAATTGCATATTTTTTTGGTTCAGTGGCCTAATTGCACTTTTATGTTACGTTCAGTGGTCAATTTAAACCTTATTCCTATAGGGTTACACTTGTGTGAGACCGTCTCACGGATCCTTATTCGTGAGACGTGTCGGGTCGGGTCGACGCACCATGCAAATGTCACACTTATATGTGCAAATGTCATACTCATATGTTCAAATATAATACTAATCAGGAATACAATTTTTGTTACTTATAAGAGAAAAAGTATTACATTTACCCGTATAAGTAACAAATTTTTTATTCCTGATTAGTATTATATTTGAGCATATAAGTATGACATTTGTGCGGATAAGTGTTACATTTATATCTTGACCCGACCCGACCCGTTACGTCTCACGGTGAGACGGTCTCATACAAGTTTTTGTCATTCCTATAATATTTTGGTTGTTGCCAAGTCTTTAATTTGTTACTGACTGTTTTTAATTTAGTTTAAGAAAACCTTCAATCATTTGCCTATTTGCACACAGTTTTGGAGTTCCGAGAACAGGTTATACTAGGTATACTTTTACTTTTTCATTTTCTATTGACATAGTATACTTTGATTTAGGAAAAGGAGTGGATAATAAGTTTTATTCATTTACTCTGTTTTTTTTTTTCTTCCAATAAAATAAAATATAGACATGTATTGAAAATTTTATCATCGTGATGGGTGCACTTGTATTTTTCCAAGGTATATATAGTATGGAAACCAGGACCGGCCCTGAAGGGGTTCAGGGTGGGCACCTGCCCAGGGCCCATCTCTATAGGGGACCCATAGGTCAATAAGATATACGGAGTATTATATATATATATATATATATATATATATATATATATATATATATATATATATATATATATATATATATATATATATATATATTCTCTCTGTCCTATATTATCTGTCCTACTTATTCATTATATCTCCAGTAAAGCCTCGTTAACCGAACACGACACATAAAATCTGTCCTACCTACTATTCATTATATCTTTAGTAAAGCCTAGTTAACCGAGCACGACACATAAAATGAGACGAAGGGAATATATATTAAAAAAATAATAGCATTAATATATATATTAAAAAAATAATAGCGTTAATTGTTTCTGGGAGTCGAGAACTAAACTCACGAAGACTAAAAGAGATGTTGTCGTACACCCACCCAAGAGTATAAGGGTCGCCGGTCGCGCTTACGCCACATCAACCACTCAAATACTCAATAACAGTTGTGTTGAAAGAAAACTGAATAACAGTTTCACATATTTGAGTATTATAATGTCGAATGAAACTATAGTTATATCGAAAAGAAACTGTAGTTGTGTTGAAAGAGAACTGTAGTGTATATAAAATGAAACTGAATATGTTATACACGCAAAGTTAACGGCGCGGAACAGAGCCGTTTCTTTTCATTAATCAAAATGACGTCGTTTTGATGCATAGACTACCATGCATTGTGGATTGTGGTCCAAAGTAAAATTACAAGGACCATTTTTTTAATTTCGCCTTGGGGCCTATAAAACCTTTGGAACGGCCCTGATGGGAACACAAAAAAAATGTATCGTGCAAATAAATAAATAAGAAGTTTGGCAAGTATACCTAGATCAAACACAGGGAACTTATTTGTTGCCAAACTATACCCCGTGAAATAAAAATGGCTTTTATACACCAACAAACAATCCCTATTAGTTAACATTTTGTCTGCCAATTATGTTCTTGAAGCTGTGGGTTTTGGTGTTCCGGTTCGATTTTGATTCTGACCCGACGGTTCCGAAAATGGCTCCAGCCTGGAATTTTTTTTTTTTTTTGGTAAAATTTAATGTTCTATTTTAAAAATGATCTAAATTCAACAATTAATTTTTTCATCCTGAAATCTTTTTAAAACGATTATATCAAATATTTAAACTTTACTTTTAAACTAAAAAAATAAAAATTATTTTTGGATTGCACTTAATTTTATGAGATTTAAGTTGCTTACATATCTTATCCAAATTTCAATAAGAATCAAAGTCCACAATTCCACGTCGTTCTCTTACCTTTTTTTGTTGTATTTTTTAAAAGAGTCATTGAATTCCCCTTCGGTAGCGATGGTTGTTGTACTAGTATAGGAGAAGAAATCGTGGACAATGATAGATTTATCATTTACCTGTTGTCTTGATCTCACCAAACCTCAATTGACTGTGTAAACTTGAACTTCGATTGATTGAGGTGTCATTCTTGATTGAATGTCTTCTAACATGTTTCCATCTGCACTAAATTCATGTTATGTGTAATGTAAATGAGATAGAGTTGTTTTAAAGAGTTTGTTAGTTTAAGTGAACTAACGTTAGCAGAAGACGAAGATAGTGGAATATGATTTCAACTGGGGTACAGTTAGGTAATGCCACTGATCTGATTTAGCTTACCCACAAATATTTTTTTTAACCAAATGAATGGGTGAAAACTGAAAACACATACAATTTGGATTTGCTATAATATTTTAAGGATATTTGAATCAATATATAATTATATAAATTATAACATCAAATATTATACAATGCAATTGAAAAGATGATTTGGATCGATTATGTTTTGTGATATTATTCCTTACTTGAATTCGACCAAATAATTGTTGAATTAATAGCTAATAATGTGTAGATGTAAGCAACCTGTGTTGAAATTTGGAGATTTTATATATCAATGTTTATGATTTGTATAACTTGGCCAAATATGCTTTTTGAAAAAAAAAAAATCATCAGTTCGAATTACACACTATTGAAAAATTCTTTGTAGATGACATTGGTAGTAGTAACAAAATATTGTCCATCCTCGGCTAGAGCTAACACCTTCAGGTCATCAGATGGGTGACTCTGGAAAAAGTCATGTACAATTGATCGTGATTAAACACCGATTTTTTCAGCAATAACCCAACATGAGTTCATGTTTGACCTTGGCTTTTGTTGTAGACGACATTGGTAGTAGTAACAAAATATTGTCCATCCTCGTTTAGAGCTAACACCTTCAGGTCATCAGATGGGTGACTCTGAAAAAAGTCATGTACAATTGATCGTGATTAAACACCGATTTTTTCAGCAATAATAACCCAACATGAGTTCATGTTTGACCTTGGCTTTTGTTGATAGTCATGGCATATGCGGGCATCAATGGAATTGTTTATGCTGGAACTTGAAGGCAATCTCGTATCAGAAAAGAGCAAGAAACATTCAGGGATAAAAAATTTGGTTCCCATGTGCCACATTAACTATTCTTGTTTCGACAATGTAATCGGTTAATCTTGTGACGATGAGATGCATATCGTTGTAAAGACCAACAGAGTGGTCTATTATAGAAATGTAGGTGGTCGGTGAATCTAAAACAGGGAGCACCAATCAAAATCATAGCTTAAACAATATAATTGGCAGACAAAATGTTAATAAATAGGGGTTTTAGGTTTCTGTATATATAAAAGCTATTTAATTTCACGAGGCATAGTTTGGCAAAATCCAAAAGGAAAAAGAAATATTAAAATTTGAAGAATCGTACAAATAAGTAAATAAGAAGTTGAGAGTCATCTATAGTATTTTTGAGACATGAGCACATGGCTGAGTGGTAGTAAAGCAGAGCTTTTCCCTTTATTTATTAATTTTCTGTGTATCGAAATACAACTTCAAGAATATAATTGCCAGACAGGAACGTTTAATAAAGGTTGTAAACATGTGCATAAAAATTATTTAATTCCACGAGGTATATAGTATGGGAAAACAAAACAAAAACAAAAACATAAACAAAACAAAAAGAAAAAAAGCAAAGCAAAGCAAAACAAAACAAAAAGATGCATGCTCGTGCAAATAAATAAAAGAAAATGCTAATTGCTCCTCATAAATTTGTCATTCCTTGATGTGATAAATTTTAGGCTGCGTTTGGTTCGCACATAGAAATCAGAATTGGTATAGGTATCAAATACTTATGGTGCGTTTGGTTCGCACATGGGAATCGGAATCAGAATGTGTATCAAATACTTGGTAATGGTAATGAGTTTTTGGTGAAAGTATTTAACATGTTTGATAATTTGGTGGAATGAGAATGATTATTAATAGTTGAGGAAGAAAGGAGGAAGGGAGATGAAACCCTTATTTAATAAGGGTATGTGTTTTCTCATTAATGGGGTATTCCAAACCCATAGTAGTATTCACAAAACTTATCAACCAAACACAAACAATCACTTTCATACCCATTCCTTGTGCCTAAACCCACCAACCAAACACACCCTTAGTAAGTAATGTGTTTTAGTGAAAATATTTTGCATGTTTTGTAGTAGGGTGGAATGGGAATGACTATCAATAGTTGGGGAAGAAAGGATGAAGGGAAATGAAACCCTTATTTCATTAGGGTATGGGTTTTTTAATTAATGGGGTTTCCAAACCCATAATAGTATTCTAAACACCTATCAACCAAACAATAACAATCACTTTGATACCATACTTTATGCCTAAACCCACCAACCAAACACACCCTTAATAAATTTGTTTTATATTTTTGCTTTTTTTTTTCTTTTAATTTTAAATCTTAATCTATTAAAATTTGATACATCACCGAGTGACAAGTTTGTGAGTAATAGATGTATGGACATTTAATATTGTCCATAAATAAATATGTAAAGGATTGCAAATACTTTTTTATTAATTTTAAGTTGTTATAGTTCAAATCCGAGTGACAAGAACACGCAATCACTATTCAAGAGTGTACCCCAAGTAAACCTCGCTATTGTATAATAGCTCACAAATCACACAAGAAAAAGACATTGTGGGACAAGCATGATCGAGAGCATTCTAGTAATAATCAAACTTGTGATCTTAAAATACAAGAATCATATTCTACTCCCTCGGATCGACTACTTATTTCAAGGCAAATTGGATAATTTCTTCTATGTCATATAATGTTGTATTCCATGTGTAAAGTTGTTATATCAATTAAACCCATAAACTTTTTGTACACCTTTGTGGCTCTCCTAAATGGGAGGTAATAGATTCAAACTCAACATTCAATAGGTTGAGAAAGTATGTATAATTGTATGAACATATTAAAAAAAAAAAAAAAAAACTCATAGACTTTTCATGACTTGTACGCATGACGCATCACTTCATCAATGCTCTATATTAATATTCGTTGTAATTAGCTATTAGTTTATTGTCTGAGATGGCTGGTAAGTATTTGTTAGCTTTAATTGATAACGTATAAATTAAAACGAGGACTTGAATTTATTTCAAGAAAACGAGTTAAATGAGTCCCGGCCCCTAAGTGAAACAAATAGTGCATTTGGGCCGCTCCTAACTATAAACATTTAAAAAAAAAAATTCATAGAGACACTTTATAACGACAAAAGAGTGCAATTGAGCCCTAATTTACCTATTCAGTAGGTTAGCATTGATCTGGAGTTGACCAAACTTCCACGAGCGTTATTATTATGATGTATTGATTACTTTGCTCCCAAAAGGCTGAATCCTCAACCCCAAAGGTCCCCCACGCCCCAACCCAACAAAGTATCTAGGAGGCTAAACCTTCATGGTAACTCAACTGAACACAGAGGCTAAATCTTTGCTTACTGCGTAGGTTGAATCCCCGAGACACAGAGGCTAAACTTTCATGATAACTCACAGAGGCTAAACCAATTGCTTACTGCGCAGGTTGAATCCCTGACAAAGCATTGCATTTGGAGTTATTATTATTATTATTTTTTTTTTTTGGAAAACAAAGCAACTGCATTACTTAAATAGAGTCCAGCTCCAACAAACGTACAAGAGAAGGAAAAGGGACCGATAAACAATCCGCGCGATCAGACATAAACAAAGCCTCCCTAGCAAGGAAATGGGCGACCCTGTTCGCAGACCGCTTAGCAAACAAAAAGCTAAGATTGGCAAAGTCCATAGCTAGTTTTCTAACATCACTAATAATAAGATCAAAGGATGTTACTGCATTACAGTTCTGTATACCATTGATAACCTTCAAAGCATCAGATTCCACTTCAACAAAATCAGCATTGAGTTCCTTCAGCCACTTGAGTGCTTCTTTTACTCCCATCGCCTCTGCTTCGTCTGGCCTGAACATGGTTGGCCATGGGAGTTGTCTGGCCGCAATGAAATTCCCGTACTCATCTCTCAAAACAAATCCAAAGCCCATTCTCTTCGTCGCATGATCTAGTGCCGCATCCACATTCAACTTTTTCCAACCCACCTGTGGTTTAATCCAGCGATCGATATGCCCAGGATTAGACACATGACCCTCCTTTCTCAGATTGACCTCTGTCCAAGCATGAAGAAAAGATTGGGCACCTCCAACAATGGCATGGGCCGAGAGAACAACATTATTCCACACTTTCTCATTTCGTGCCTCCCACAACTTCCAGCAAACAGTAATGACCAAAGATAACTGATTAGTGGTCAAGTTATTAAACTGATAGTGCAACCATTCATCAAAGTCCTGATAACCCCTGTAAGTAATACTCCCCAATAAATCCCAACATTGCCTTGCAACTGGGCAGCAGATGAACAAGTGAAGAGCATTTTCAACATCATAAGCACAGAGTTGGCATAAAGAAGAGATGGGAACTCTCTTAGCAATAAGGTGATCAGCGGTCGGGAGGGAATTGGAACATAATTGCCAGAGAAAGCTTTTCACCTTTGGTGGCAGTAGCATACCCCACATAGTAGACCAGAAGAGAGGTTGATGATTATGATAGGAGGTCTGGAGTTTGTTATAGCAGCTTTTGACTGAATAAATCCCCTTCTCTTCGTTCATCCATATCAGTTTGTCTCTATGCTGTCCTTCAACAATGGGGATACTTCTGATAAGAGCCACATCCTCCTGCTCGAATAGATCATCCAGCAGCTCCCCATCCCAGTCCGTCTTTTCCATGTTTAGCAGATTTTCAACTTTCGCATCAGATAAATGATCTGCCATAGGAGTATGAATAAAAAGATGATCATTGTTAGGTAGCCAAGGGTCTCCCCATACTTTGATAGAAGCCCCATCCCCCACTCTCCACCTAGTCCCATCCCGAAGAACGCTTTGAGATTCAAGAATACTTCTCCAAATAAAAGAAGGACTACCACCTAGATGTGCTTCAAAGAAAGAAAGATTAGGGTAGTAGCGGGCTTTGAAAACTCTAGCCACAAGGGACTCAGGATTTTGAACTAATCTCCAGGCCTGTTTCCCTAGAAGAGCAATGTTAAAATCACGGATTCTCCGAAATCCCATGCCCCCCCACTGCTTAGGAACACACAGTGACTCCCAGCTTTTCCATCGTATACCCCTGCTTCTCTCTCCCTCGCAACCCCACCAATAGGCATTCATAATCCTCTCAATTTCCTTACACATATCAACTGGCAACAGAAAGACACTCATAGCAAAAGATGGGATGGCTTGAATCACGTTTTTCAGAAGAATCTCCTTCCCTGCTTTAGACAAAAACTTAGAAGTCCAGCTCTTTATCCTACCCACCACCTTATCCTTGATGAAACCCAATATCTCCCTCTTATTACGACCCACCAAGGAGGGTAACCCCAGATAGTTACCACCCTGGATTCCTTCCCTCATACCCAACACCCCACAAACAACCCTCCTATTCTCAAGGGACACATTCCTGCTAAAAGACACAATGGATTTCTCCCAGTTAACAGATTGCCCAGAGGCCATCGAAAAGGCTTCAATGATGCCTCTCAGAATACCACTCTCAGATAAGGAAGCTCTGCAAAAGATATAGCAATCATCCGCAAAGAATAAATTTGTGATGATAGGGGCTCCCCTAGCCACAGAAACCCCATGTAATAACCCCTCTCGAACTCTCCTTTGTATGACACAATGAAAAACTTCAAGGACCATAATAAACAAGTAGGGTGATAATGGATCCCCTTGACGCAACCCCCTTCCCGGTATGACAGCCCCAATCTCCCTACCTTCAAGAAGAATTCTATACTCAACAGTGGATATGAGCTCCCATATAAAATCCACCAAATGAACAGAAAACCCAAACTTAATAAGAACAGCCCTCAGAAAATCCCACCGAACCTTATCGTAAGCTTTACTCATATCAAGCTTAACACCCGCAAATCCCACGTTCCCCTGCCTTTTGCGTTTCAAGAAATGATTAATCTCAAAGGCAAGCATAATATTATCCGTGATCATCCTACCCGGGACAAAGGCAGTTTGTGCTTCAGAAATAAGGGAACCCAAAAGAGGTTTGATACGATTTGCTAAGATTTTGGACAAGATTTTATACAGGATATTGCACAACGCTATTGGACGTAGGTCTCCCACACACTCCGGTTTAGATTTCTTCGGAATAAGAACAATATGTGTAAGATTTAGATAAGGGGGTAACTTCCCAGTACTGAAACTATGATTACAAAAATTCAACAACTCAGGGCTAAGGACATCCCAAAAGCTCTGAAAAAATCCCGGACTTAGCCCATCAAGGCCCGGTGATTTATCAGGCTTCATATCAAATAAAGCATCTTTAACTTCAGTAAGAGAAATAGGTCTATTCAGAATACCATTCTGAATATCCGAAACCTTAGTCTCAATCAGATTCAAAAGATGATCCATATTACCCCCAACAGGTTTAAGGAGATTCGTAAAATGCGAAGTAATGAGGGAGTCAAGATTATTACCTCTCTCCACCCAGTTCCCATCATCATTCCTCAGCTTAGAAATGCTGTTGTTCTGTCTCCTTCGCCGAACAGAATTATGGAAGAAAGCGGAATTGGTATCTCCTTCCCTAAGCCAAAACTGTTTAGCCCTCTGTCTCCAATAGTCATTCTGATGATGTAGCGCCCGAACATACTGTCCCTGGGCTTCTTTAAACAAAGAGATACCCAGAGAGTCCCGCCTTGTTTTAGTGGATTCCATACGTTTCCTCCAGTAGGCTAGACGTTTATCAAAGTCCTTTGCAAAAGACTTACCCCAATTCCAGATGGCCTTACCACAGCGGCCAATTCTATCCATCAGATGGAGTCCACTCGAACGAGACCAGCTCTCAATCATGATTTCCCTACTTGTATTGTCCCTTAACCACAAGTTTTCAAACTTGAATCTAGCTTTCTGGCGGTGATTATTGTTCGGGAGAACCTCCAGAAATAGAGGCAGATGATCACTCTTAGAAACTATCACTGAAGTAGCTTTAGCAGAAGGGAAAAACTCACACCAAGTATCTGAAGTCAGAATCCTATCCAATTTAGCTTCCACCCAATTAGGAGTGCCTTTAGATCGCTCCCAAGTATACTGATGGCCTTCAAACTTGAAATCCCTCAAGCCACTGGTTTCAACCGCATCACTGAAACCCTCAATTAGTCTTCTAGGTTGCGGGTTGCCACCCCGTTTCTCGTTCGGATAGAGAATATCATTAAAATCACCCAAAACAACCCACGGTAAAGAATTACGAACCGCTAGTTGTTTCAGGAGATTCCACGACTCCGACCTTCTTGCCCTCTCCGGACACCCATAGAATCCTGTGAACCGCCACTTCGAATCTCCAGAGCTCAAACATACCTCCGCATCAATGTGGTTCGCAGAGAACGACTTGATATCCACATCCGTCCCATCCTTCCACATCAAGGCTAAGCCACCTCTATGACCGCTACTATCAACCGAAAACAGGCCCACATAACCCAACCTCTGTTTAATGGGCTGAAGTCTCCTCAAACCAACAAAAGTTTCAATAAGGAACACAATATTGGGCTTCTTAGAGTGGATCAAGTCCACTAGGACCTGAACCGTCGATGGGTTCCCAAGCCCACGACAGTTCCAAGATAAACAACTCATTGTTGTGGGCGGGCCTGATCCACAGGTCCCGCCCTTGGCAAGTTTAAAGAAACAATATCAACATCATTAAGATCATGCTCCATCGGACTGGGCTGAGATAATGGGCTGCCACTCTCAACACGTCTTCTTTTCTGATCCACAATATTTAGCCCATCCTCCTCATAGAGGCCCTCAGTAGCCTCACTAGCCAGCTCTGTTACAGTTTTTGTCCCTTCTCCAACAACCATTTCATCAGACGCCACGTGTTGCTCTCTGCCGATCCCCGTACCCTGAGGGATATTCTGGGGTAGTGGGGTACCAGGTACTGTGCCTGCCGTACGGAGATTCGTACTCGATCCCACGGTCGGGGACAGGGGATTTCCGGTATTCCTCTCATGATCCAAAACCAACCACCGCCGACCAGACGCCGGTCCCGATCGCCGATTAGCAGCCCTAATCCAGGCACCATACTGCTTTTCCTCAGGTTGACCAGATTCCTCAAACAACTTTAAACAGAATTTCTCCGTGTGGCCGATAATACCGCAAATGAAACAGAAATTTGGAAGCCGTTCATACCGAAAAGAAATCCACGACCACTCCCCTCCCGGTCGGCGTATACGCATTTTACTCGTCAGTGGTTTGGTGATATCAATAGAAACCCGAATACGGATGAAGGTACTCCACCACCCTTCTGAGTTGTTTTCATCCATACAAACATAGCTACCGATGAAGTTTCCGATCGCTTTCGCGGCTTTCTCTGAATAAAAACCATACGGAAGATCATGAAGTTGAATCCAGAATTCTGCCCGGTCAAATGGCATGGACAGAGGTGGAACATCGAGCCTCATTTTTTCTAGCACCAGCAGGCTCTGGTCATAGGCCCACGGACCATCATCAAGTATCCTCTGCAAATCACGGATATGAAAAAATCGAAAGATGAAGATATTATTACCAAGATCTTCCACCGCCATTCCTTTAACAGGACGCCACACAGAGGCCAAAGTGTCACGCATGAACGTGAACTTAGCAAGCCTGTCCGAAATGAGCTTTCCGACCAACATGAGACTAACATCCTCATGCCGATGTGAGACTTGCTCATCAGACCCATCATCAGCAATTTCCAAAGCAGCATAAGCTTCCAGAAGCTCATCAGCCTGGTCCACCGAGTTGTTTTGCACTTGAGAGCCCAGAGTAGGAGATTTGACTCCCGAGGATTCACCCATTTGCTGATCCATGACAAGACAGGAGCTCGAAGAAGACCGGAGAGAGTAAACACAGCAGAAAGAAAAGGGAAAAAGGTGAAGATAGAAAAAGCTTGACACAAAGGCAAGGAAAAGCTAGCCAAGGAAGCTAGAGAGAGAAATCCTAGTTTATAGAATTATTTGTTTTCAAAATTAGTTTTTTTAAGTATGATACAAAACATTTAATATCGCACTATGGTAAAACCAGAAAAGTGTTGAGTGGAGGTGAGAATACACAAACTAGATGGAGTTATTATTATTATTATTATTATTATTATTATTATTATTATTATTATTATTATTATTATTATTATTATTATTATTATTATTATATAAGGATTACCTAACAAGGGTCAAGTTGAAATAATTCAAGGTAATTTAAGATTACCTAAAAAACGGGGTAATCACATTACCTTGAAACATTATCGCCACATCAACTTTGAGGTAATATAACATTATCAGGTAATCTCATAACTTGAACCAAACAAGGTAATATAGCATTACCAGACTCAAATTACCTAGGTAATCTCAGATGACCTGAACCAAACGACCCCTAATAGTTATAGGACCATTTGTGGTATTAACTCTTATAACATATAAAACGACTTTTGAGCACTTAAATTTATTTTAAGAAAAAGGGTCAAATGAGTCTGAATCGCTAAGTGAAATAAATAGTGCAATTAAGCTCCTAACTTAAAAATATATCATTATGGCCCCTTAAACAGACAAAAAAGTGCAATTGAATCTTAATTTACCTATTTAAGATGTTACCATTGATTTGGCGTTGACTAAGCTCTACGTGTGTTATTATTCTGATGTGGCAATGACTTGACACCAATTGTGATGGTGATTTGACATAATTTTTAAAAATATTAGTAAATGTTTTTAAAGAAATAAAAAATAATGCAATATGGCGCATAAAAACGTCATCTACTACAAATAAAATGAAAAATTAAAGTTACACTTTTTTTTTTTTGAATACAACTGACCCTATTACATTGTAGTATCTGTTTTTCTCAACCTGTTGAAGCACAAAGAGTCAATTTTGAGATCTCCTCCACTGAGACTCGAACTCATGACCTCCCATCTAAGGGTGGCCACTACATGCCAA
Source organism: Ipomoea trifida (assembly GCA_003576665.1). NCBI lineage: Eukaryota > Viridiplantae > Streptophyta > Magnoliopsida > Solanales > Convolvulaceae > Ipomoea > Ipomoea trifida. The sequence goes on along the minus strand of CP025647.1, from coordinate 10,881,199 downwards.
TTGAGCACAAGGTGCTTGGCAATTAAAGTTACACTTGATACCATTTGTTTAGCAAAAAATTTCAATTTACAATACTAATCCCCCCCCCGCCCCCTCCTCCCTTTTTTTCTTAAATTTTTTTTTTTAGAGTTAATTCCATTTTTGTCCTAAATTATATGTGGCAATCCACTTTAAATCCTTTTTTATCAGAACATTCATTTTTGGTCCTAATATTATTGTGACATGACCATTTTTGGTCCTTTATCAACAAAACTATTTATATATGGTTAAATACAAGGGCATTTTTGGTATTCAATTATGGTTTTTTTTTTCAAAAAATAAACATAAAAAACTTCAACGATTTTGTTGATGGAGGACTACTAAAAGTGAACTATCACTTATAAATCTAGGATAAAAATGAAATTAACATGTTACATTTTTTAAGGTTTAAGCTCCAGAATACAATATTAGAAACAAACACTAAAAAAGTATTCAAATGCACATCCGAATTACAAAACTAAAAGTGGACATTATATATACCGGAAGAACTGAAATAATGCCTAAATCATTCACTCAGATACTTTTTCACCAATCTTATTAACTCGATCTAATTCAAATCCAACACCAAATCTGCAAATATAATGAATGCATCAAAGATAGACACCAAGTATTGTAAAGTTGAGAAAGAGTATTTAATGTATACCAAGTATTGCAAATTAAATAGATGCTTTAAGGTCATTATTGTTTATATTTGTCCACAAAAGTGAAAACAACCCTCCCCGTAAGGGCCCTCACAAAGTTATGAGGGAGTAAATAATGGTGATTCAGTTGCACATGAGAGGGGAGGTCCTTATGTAGGACAAGGGAAACAAAAGAACACAAACAATATAACTCAAACTCAAAGACTTTCAATAATATTCAAACTTGAACTTCTGAATATAAAAGTCTCTTTAAATAGACAATTAAGAAAACAGAAGAGTTGCAAATATTAAAAGCATGCATAGAAAAAGTAAAATAAACATAAAGAGAATTACAAATATTAAGAATATTTAAAACTAATCCAAGTTTCAAATAAAACTAGCCACCAAACTGCATGTCTCTTAGAATTCATGTATTTAACTATTATTGTCTCAATTCATGTACCGCGCCAATCCGGTGAAAGGTGCCCCAAGCAGTCACTCCCACAAGCGGCGAAAATCCACACTGCAACTGCTAGGTTTGATCCTGCATTATTGCACACAATTTGTACGTCACCCAAGAACCAAATGAGCTACCCACGTGACCTGATTATATTATTGTTTATCTAATTGTGTGAATTTATCACCTTGACATATGAATGAAATAATTAAATGAACAAGGAGGATATATAAGGATAGTAGACATACCATTTTCCTTTCTTCTTTGGGTGCATCCTCTGATCTACTCATCATCTTCATCTTCATGGAACTCATCTTCATCAGGCTCATCATTTTCATCGAACTCATCATCTTCATCAGGCTCATCATCTTCATCGAACTCATCATCTTCATCAGGCTCATCATCTTCATCAGGCTCATCATCTTCCTTAGACTCAGCAGGCTGCCATATATATATATGAACCATATATTTAAAGTGAATTAAAATAAATGAAGTTTGGAGTGTACGTGAAATAGATTAATTATTTCAAAGCAATTGGGAAAGAGAAAAGGGAGAAAGACCTTTAATGTGCCTACTTCAATGACAAACACATTATCATTTCCTTGATCATGTTGCTCATCCCTAATTTGTTTCGCTGAATCCACCACAGAAGGACGACAGTGCCTTAATTTGATGAACTCCAATGTTACAATTTCCCCAAACTCAACTGGGATCTCTTCCAATTTGAAGCACCCAGAAAGGATTAGGCGGTGAAGGTTCGGAAAATTCTTATTACTAGCTTCCCAACGCTTGAACATATTCATAACAATTTCTAAATAAGTTAACTGCTTAAATATCTCATCCTCAGATAGTTTCCACTCTTCATCGATGCAAGAACATCCTCTAAGCTTTAGCACCTCAAGTTTAGGCAACCCGCTGAATCTACTAATTTCCTTCCACACGAAGTACATACCATGAAAGGTCAACTTCTTAAGGTGTTTCAAGTAATGAATACGGTTTCTAATTGGAGCTCTATGTGAACCTGCCAAAATCGAATTTCTTTCATAAATTTGCAGACTCTCGAGATATTTTAAATTGGAAAGGTCGCAATACCAATCATTCCAAGCCCTTCCCTCACTTGTAATCTGTACCTTCTTTAGGTATGGAATTTTTTTAAGTAACTCTCTTGTGCACTGTGCAGGCTGCAACAAAGAAACGTTCTCCAACCTTTGATGAACAAATTCAGGAAAACAACTAGAAATATAGCCACAACGACAATATTCTAGGTGTGGAAACAATAAACAGTTCCCTTTATCATTCTCAAAAGTGAATAGTGTTTGAAGATTCCAAGCACAGGCTGGTTCTAAGAATTCAAAATCAGAAGGTTCTGAACATAGGCATCTCAAATGGACAAGATTTGCAATCTCGCCCTCAGCACCATAGAGTACTCTTAACAGATTGCAGAATTTCAAATCTAAAGGTGTCGCTCCTGAAAAAGAGAAGATGGATCTACAGGTTTTTGGAAAAGAATATGAGGCAGCTGGGCTGTTTAGATCTTTTGAATGGAAACTTACCCAACGGAAACCTTTCTGAGGGAGATTGGAACTATTTTCATGGACAACATGCAGAAGGTTTTCTTTTTGAGCTTCTCTTACACAAAAAGAATGCAATAAGTCATGAATTCTAAATGCCTTTATTTTTCCTCCACGACTACTTACCTGGCTGACAAGAATTAGGTTTCTATTGTTGAGTTCTTGGATGTTGATTGTAGCCACGGCATCGAAGCTCATTTCTTTAGATGTCTTTATAAATCCTTCTGCAGCCCATAACCTTGCAAGATCATTAACAACGATCTCTTCGTCTTCCAGAAAAATGCCCAAATATAGGAAACAAGCTTTCAAGTTGTAAGGCAAGTGATTGTAACTTGAAACAAGTATTCTTGAACACTCTTCTTCAACAGTTGTTATAGATGAACTTATTAGAGTTTTGGCCATATTTTTCCACTCATCTAGTGTGACAAGTTTGGAAAATAGACCAGCAACCACAACAACTGCCAAAGGAAGACCTTGGCATTTTTCAACAATTGGTCTCCCAATTGCTTGAAATTCTGCACCACGACATTTGCATGCCTTTTCGTAGAATAGATTCCAACTTTCATTTGGATATAACAATTGCATCTGATGAGAAAAGGTACTATTGGAACCAATCTGAGCAGCCACCTCTGCAAAGCGAGTAGTCACCAATACTCGACTACTCGTACTATCATCGGGAAGACAATTTTTGACCGCATCCCATGCCTGGTTGCTCCATAGGTCATCAATCACAACCATGTACCTTTGACCCTTCAAGCCTTGGTAGAGATGTAATGCTATCTCCTCATCTGGGCCAGTTTCTTCTTTGCCACTAATTGATTTCAGAAGACTTATGAGCAGTTGTCTCTTGTTATGATTTTGCGATGCAACAACCCATGCTTTCTTGTCAAAATTGGAAGCAATTTCCGGATCATCATAGAGTCTTCTTGCTAATGTTGTCTTACCGATGCCTCCCATACCTTTAATGGAGACAACTTCTCGCTGCTTGGATGAGTGTTCAATCAACATCTTCTTAACCATCTCGAACTCATTGTTTTTCCCAACCATTTTGTCCTCCGAGTGTGAGGAATCACCGGTCATGATAACTTCATCAGATTTGGGGAAAACATCAAGCGTAGTCATCCTTCCTTGCAAGGCTTCAACACTCTTGTCCTCCTTGATTTTCTCCAACTCTTTATTGATGCTATCGATGTCTTCTATTGCTTGTTGCAATACATGACAAAGTTTGAGAGCAGGCGAAGTTCTTTCCTCTTCCTGTTCCTGGTAAAGTTGTGCGATTTGGAATTCGATTTCATCTTCTACTGCGAAAGCCACATCTCTGAGTTTTGTTTCCAAGTCTTTAATTGCTTCGGCACCATCCATCCTATTCTCATCGAATAGTTTAATAAGAGATGTTAGCTTTCCACGGAGAGATTGGATCAAGTCTTTGTTGGGAGGGATGAGTCCCTTTTCTTGAACGATTGGACGAGGCCGAAGTCGCAAGAGCTCGACCTCTATTGTCCTCACAAGAGAAGTTACAGCTACACAAGCCATTCTTCAATTCTCTCTGATCTCTGTTTGAATGAAATGTAATTTTGACTTGTTTTCTGCTCACTTAATGTTTGGCTGAAGGTTGTTAGTAGCAGAAGGCATATCAACTGGCAATATAATTGCCTTTATGGTTCTAAGTTCAATAATTGCAAGAGGGAATGAAGCATTTTTAATTAGCTGCAACTTGCAATTGATAGCATATATTGATTTTTAGTAGTTTATTATGTTATAATTTCTGTGGCTTTCTGCAACTTGTAATATATATATACACTAAATTCAGATATACATTGAGTTAATTAAAGGTAGATAATGACAGCTTCATATATATGCTGTTAAGCAATTCTTTGTCTACAAGAGCATATGCTCTTTATTATTTTATTTTAGTTTTTGTTTATTGAAGCCAGCTGGATCCAAAAGCTCACCACCATTATTCTAATATGCATTTTGGATGAAATTTGCCTTGTGATTCACCAGCAAAAGACCACAAGGAATTAGTAAACTAACATAGGTTTCATATAGTTGATTGGCTCAAATCGAGTGGTTATCAAGCCAATTATTCGACCAATTGAATTTGATAAGTTAACTGTCAAGAATTGACCCCAAAATATAAATGCTATTAGGGGTTGCGTTGTAGGTAGAGTGGGTGTTATTTGGATTATTTGGACAATGTGATCTTCCAATCTTGCGACGATAAGACGCTACCGTTGTAAAGACCAAGAGAGTGATCTATGTTCTACAATAACATAACAAATTATTATTTTGGTTTATAGAAATGTAGGTGGTCGGTGAATCTAAAATAGGGAGCACCAATCAAAATTAGAGCTTAAACAATATAATTGGCATACTACATGCTAAGAGTGTGTTTGGTTAGTGGGTTTAGGCATAAGAAATGGGCATGAAAGTAATTACTTGTGTTTGGTTGATAAGTTTTGTAAATGCTACTATGGGTTTGTAATACCCCATTAATGAGAAAACTTATACCCTTATTAAATAAGGGTTTCATCTCCCTTCCTCCTTTCTTCCCCAACTATTAATAAGTAGTCCCATTCCACCAAATTACCAAACATGCTAAATACTTTCACCAAAACCCATTACCATTACCAAGTATTTGATACCCATTCCGATTCCGATTTCGATTCCCATGTGCGAACCAAACCCACCCTAATAAATATAGGTTTTTTAGGTTTCTGCATATATAAAAGCAATTTAATTTCACGAGGCATAGTATGGTAAAACCAAAAAGGAAAAAAAAAGGATTAAAATTTTAAAAATCGTGCAAAAAAATAAATAAGAAGTTGTATTTTTGAGACATAAGCACATGGCTAAGTGGTAAAGCCATGTGCTTATGTGTGTGTATCGAAATACAACTTCAAGAATATAATTGCCAGACAGGAACGTTTAATAAAGGTTGTAGACTTGTGCATACAAATTATTTAAATCCACGAGGTATATAGTATAGGAAAAAAAAAACAAAAACAAAAAGAAAAACAAAAAGAAAAAAAAAAAAGCAAAGAAAAACAAAACAAAATGATGCATGTTCGTGCAAATAAATAAAAGAAAATGCTAATTGCTCATATATCTCTTGACTCTTGAATCTTGATCACAAACTTATCATTTCTTGATGTGATAACTTTTAATAAATTTTTTAAATATTTTTTTAAAAATCTTAATCTATTAAAATTTGATACATCACGGAGTGGCAAGTTTGTGAGTGATAAATGTATTGACATTTGTATTGTCCATAAATAAATATATAAAGGATTGTAAATACTTATTTTATTATTAATTTAATTTGTTATAGTTCAAATCAGAGTGACAATAAGAACTCACAATCACTATTTGAGAGTGTATCCCAAGTAAACCTCGCTATTGTATAATAGCTCACATAGCACACAAGAGAAAGACCTTATGGGACAAGCATGATCGAGAGCATGCTAACACTAATCAAACTTGTGATCTTAAAACACAATAATCATATTCTACCCACTCGACTACTTATTTCAAGACAAATTGGAAGATTTTTTATATGACATTAATGTTGTATTCCATGTGTAAAGTTGTTAAACCAATTAAACCCATAAAGTCTTTGTAACTTGTAACTCAATGACACCTCCTGACTCTCCTAAATGAGATGTCACAAATTCAAACCTAACATTCAATAAGTTGAGAAAGTATGCATGATTGTATGAACAAATTAAAAAATAATAATAATAAACCCATAGACTTTTCGTGATCTGACTTGTACCCATCACTTCATCAACGCTCTATATATTAATATTCGTTGTAATTAGGTATTAGTTTATTGTCTGAGATGGTAATTATTTGTTAGCTTTAATTGATAACATATAAATTATAAATTAAAGACTTTTGAGGACTTGAATTTATTTCAAGAAAACGGGTTAAATGAGTCCCGCCCCCTAAGTGAATTGAAATAAATGGTGCATTTGGACTCCTAATATAAAAAAAAAATTTAAATAAAAATTCATAGCTAGAGACACCTTATTATATCGATAAAAGAGTGCAATTAATCTCTGATTTACATATTCAGCAGGTTACCGTTGATCTAGAGGTGACTAAACTTCCATGTGCGTTATTATTATGATGTGGTGATTACTTGACATTAAATGTGGCAGTAATTTGGCATAATTTTTAAAAATATTAGTAAATTTTTTAAAAAAATAAAAAATAAAAAATGCAATGTTGCGCATAAAAATGTCTGTCTACTAAAACTAAAATAAATTAAATTAAAGTTACATTTTTTTTTAGTACTATTGACTTTGTTACATTTGATAGCATTTGTTTAGCAAAACATTTCAAATTACAAAACCAATCACACCTTTTTATTATTTATAAGAATAAGGGTACGTAAAATAGACCATCCAACTGCACAATAAACTATAATTGACCATCGAACTAAAAAAAAAGCTACAATTAAGTTCCTGAACAATGCAAAATCATACAATTCAACCTAAGATGACCTATTGACCCGGTAATATGCTGACATGGTGATTATCAAATTTAAAAATATTTTTTAAAATTTTATTTTAATAAATTTAAATGAAATAATTATTTTTTTAAAAAAAAACCTTGCCTTCTCCACTAAGAAGGCAACCTCGCCTTCTCACTAGAGAAGACGATCCGACCCAGTTGCCTTCTCCTGTGAGAAGGCAAGTTTTTTTTTTTTTTTTTTTTTTTTAAATAATTATTTTATTTAAATTTATTAAATTAAAGTAAAAAATATTTGTAAATTTAGTAATCGCCACATCAACATATTATCATGTCAACATGAGTATTACAAAATCTTAATGGAGTACTATTTGTGGTAAAAAATAGTGAAAGTCAATGTATGTATTTTGGTCGAAATGAAAGTTGAGAACTAAAATAAGTATTACCACAATAGTCAGAGGATCATTTGTGATATTAACTCTTGATAACATATAATAAGACTTTTGAACACTTAAATTTATTTTTAAAAAAAAGGGTCAAATGAGCCTGAATCGCTAAGTGAAATAAGTAGTACATTAAGCTCCTAACTAAAAATAAAAATAAAAAATCATTGAGCCCCCTTAAACAGACAAAGAAACCCTAATTTACCTATTTAATATGTTACCATTGATTTGACGTTGATTAAGCTTCCACGTGTGTTATTATTTTGATGTGGCAATTACTTGACACCAAATGTGGAGGTGATTTGACATAATTTTTAAAAAATATTAGTAAATTTTTTAAAGTAATAAAAAATAATGCAATATGGCGCATAAAAACGTCATGTACTACAAATAAAATGAAAAATTAAAGTTACACTTGATACCATTTGTTTAGCAAAAAATTTCAAATTACAATACTATTCAAACCCCCACCCCCCCCCCCCCCCTCCTTTTTTTTTTTTTAGAGTTAATTCCATTTTGTCCTAAATTTATAGGTGACAGTCTACTTTAAATACTTTTTATTAAAGCATTCACTTTTGGTCCTAGTATTATTGTGCCATGACCATTCTTGGTCCTTTATCAAAAAAACAATTTAAATATTGTTAAATACAAGGGCATTTCGGTCTTCAATTTTTTTTTTTTAAAAAAACATAGCGGTTCAACCTACTTTCTATTTAAAAAAAGATTTAAATGTCTTTGCATTTAATGATATTTCAACGATTTTATTGATGGAGGACTAAAAATGATCATGCCACAATAATACTATGACCAAATAAGAATTTTCTAAAAAAAAGGACTAAACGTGGACTGACACTTATAAATCTAGGATAAAAAGTGTAATTAACATTTTTTTAATATGTGACATTTTTTAAGGTTTCAAGTTCCAGAATACAATATTAGAAACAAACACTAAAAAAGTATTCTAATGCACATCCGAATTACAAAACTAGAAGTGCACATTACATATACCGGAAGAACTGAAATGCATGCCTAAATCATTCACTCAGATACTTTTTTACCAATCTTGTTATTGACTCGATCTAATTCAAATCCAACACCAAATCTGCAAATATAATGAATGCACCAAGTATTGTTTAGTTGAGAAAGAGTAGTTAATATATACCAATCAAGTATTGTAAAGTGGATGCTTTAAGGTTATTATTATTGTTTATACTTAAGTGGATGCTTTAAGGTCATTATTATTGTTTATACTTAAGTGGATGCTTTAAGGTCATTATTATTGTTTATACTTGTCCATAAAAGTGAAAACCCTCAAGATTGTAAGGGAGTACACATTAGATGGGAGGTTATGATGTAGGACAAGGAAAATCAAAAGAATACAAACAATATAACTCAAACTCAAAAACTTTCAATAATAATATTTAAACTTGAACTTTTGAATACAAATGTCTCTTTAAATAGACAATTAAGAAAATAGAAGAGTTGCAAATATTAAAAGCATGCATAAGAAAAGTAAAATAAACATAAAGAGAATTATAAATATTAAGAATATTTAAAACTAATCCAAGTTTTCAATAAAACTAACCACCAAATTGCATGTCTCTTAGAATTCATGTATTTAACGATTATTGCTTCAATTCATGTACCGCGTCATGAATTACCACACAACAAGTGCCAGGCTCGATCCTGCATTATTGCACACAATCTATTACGCGGAACCAAATGAGCTACCCATGTGGTCTGATTATTGTTTATCCAATTGTGTGAATGAATCACCTTGACATATGAATGAAATAATTAAATGAACAGCGAGGATATATAGGGATAGTAGACATACCCTTTTCCTTTCTTCTTTGGGTGCATCCACTCATCTACTCATCTTCTTTGTCTTCCCGAACGGGCCTTTAATGTCCCTTCTTCAATGACAAACATATTATCATTTCCTTGATCATGTTGCTCTTCCATAATTTGTTTCGCTGAATTCACCATAGAAGGAAGACAACGCTCTAATTTGATCAACTTCAAGGTTACAATTTCCCCAAACTCAACTGGGATCTCTTCCAATCTGAAGCACCCAGAAAGGATTAGGTGCTGAAGGTTCGGAAAATGCTTATTACTGGCTTCCCAACGCTTGAGCATATTTGTAACAATTTTGAAATAAGTTAACTGCTTAAATATCTCCTTCTCAGATAGTTTCCACTCTTCATCGTTGCAATAACATCGTATAAGCTTTAGCACCTCAAGCTTAGGCAAGCTGCTCAAAATACTAATTTCCTTCCACACAAAGTACATACCATGAAAGGTCAAGTTCTTAAGGTGTTTCAAGTAAACAATATGGTTTTTAATTGGAACCTTACGTGCACTCGCCAAAATCGAATTTCTTTCATAAATTAGCAGACTTTCGAGATATTTTAAAATGGTAAGGTCCCAAGTGCAATCATTCCAAGCCCTTCCCTCACTTCTAATCTTTACCTTCTTTAGGTATGGAATTTTTTTAAATAACTCTCTTGTGCACTGTGCAGGCTGCAACCAAGAAATGTTCTCCAACCATTGATGAACAAATTCGGGAATACAACTAGAAATAGAGCCACAACAACAATATTCTAGGTGTGGAAACAATAAACAGTTCCTTCTATCATTCTCCAAAGTGAACAGTGTTTGAAGATTCCAAGCACAGGCTGGCTCTAAGAATTCAAAATCAGAAGGGTCTGAACATAGGTATCTCAAATGGACGAGATTTGCAATCTTGCCCTCAGTACCATAAAGCACTCTTACCAGATTGCAGAATTTCAAATCTAATGGTAACACTTTTGAAAAAGAGAAGATGGATCTACAGGTTTTTGGAAAAGAATATGAGGCAACTGGGCTGTTAAGATGTTTTGAATGGAAGCTTACCCAACGGAAACCTTTCTGAGGGAGATTGGAATCATTTTCATAGACAATATGCAAAAGGTTTTCTTTTTGAGCTTCTCTTACACAAAAAGAATGCAATAAGTCATGGATTCTAAATGCCTTTATTTTTCCACCACAACTACGTACCTGGCTGACAAGAATTAGGTTTCTATCGTTGAGTTCATGAATGTTGATTGTAGCCACGACATCAAAGCTCATTTCTTTAGATGTCTTTATAAATCCTTCTGCAGCCCATAACTTTGCAAGATCATTAACAAAGATCTCTTCGTCTTCCGGAAAAATGCCCAAATATAGAAAACAAGCTTTTAAGTTGTAAGGTAAATGATTGTAACTTGAAACGAGTATTCTTGAGCACTCTTCATCAACCGTTGTTAATGATGAACTTATTAGAGTTTTGGCCATACTTTTCCACTCATCTAGTGTGACGAGTTTGGAAAATAGACCAGCAACCACAACAATTGTCAAAGGAAGACCTTGGCATTTTTCAACAATCGGTCTTTCAATTGCCTCAAATTCTACACTCCCACATTTGCATGCCTTTTCGTACAATAGATTCCAACTTTCATTTGGATATAACAATTGCATCTGATGAGAAAAGTTACTATTAGAACCAATCTGAGCAGCCACCTCTCCAAAGCGAGTAGTCACCAATACTCGACTACTCGTACTATCATCGGGAAGACAATTTTTGACAGCATCCCATGCCTTGTTGCTCCATAGGTCATCAATCACAACCATGTACCTTTGACCCTTCAAGCCTTGGTAGAGATGTAATGCTATCTCTTCATCAGGGCCAGTCTCTTCTATGCCACTAATTGATTTCAGAAGACTTATGAGCAGTTGTCTCTTGTTATGACGTTGCGATGCAACAACCCATGCTTTCTTGTCAAAATTGGAAGCAATTTCCGGATCATCATAGAGTCTTTTTGCTAATGTTGTCTTACCGATGCCTCCCATACCTTTAATGAAGACAACTTCTCGCTGCTTAGATGAGTGCTCAATCAACATCTTCTTAACCATCTCGAAATCATTGTTTTTCCCAACCATTTTGTCCTCCGAGTGTGAGGAATCACCGGTCATGATAACTTCATCAGATTTGGGGAAAACATCAAGCGTAGTCATCCTTCCTTGCAAGGCTTCAACACTCTTGATTTTCTCCAACTCTTTATTGATGTTATCGATGTCTTCTATTGCTTGTTGCAATACATGACAAAGTTTGAGAGCAGGCGAAGTTCTTTCCTCTTCCTCTTCCTCTTCCTGGTAAAGTTGTGCGATTTGGAATTCGATTTCATCTTCTACTGCGAAAACCACATCTCTGAGTTTTGTTTCCAAGTCTTTAATTGCTTCGGCACCATCCATCCTATTCTCATCGAATAGTTTAATAAGAGATGTTAGCTTTCGACGGAGAGATTGGATCAAGTCTTTGTTGGGAGGGATGAGTCCCTTTTCTTGAACGATTGGACGAGGCCGAAGTCGCAAGAGCTCGACCTCTATTGTCCTCACAAGAGAAGTTGCAGCTACACAAGCCATTCTTCAATTCTCTCTGATCTATGTTTGAATGAAATGTAATTGTGACTTGCTTTCTGCTCACTTAATGCTTGGCTGAAGGTTGTTAGTAGCAGAAGCAATATAATTGCCTTTATGGTTCTAAGTTCAATAATTGCAAGAGGGAATGAAGAATTTTTAATTAGCTGCAACTTGCAATTGGTAGCATATATTAATTGATTTTTAGTTGTTTATTATGTTATAATTTCTGTGGCTTTCTGCAACTTGTAATATATATACACTACATTGAGTTAAAGGTAGATAATGACAGCTTCATATATATGCTGTTAAATATATGAGTCGGCAATTCTTTGTCTACAAGAACATAAGCTCTTTATTATTTTATTTTAGTTTTTGTTTATTGAAGCCGGCTGGATCCGAAAGCTCACCACCATTATTCTAATGTGCGTTTTGGTGGCATATAAAAAACATATTAGCAATATGTACATTGTTTACTATAAAAAAATATAAATAATAAAATCAATAGTGTCTTAATTTTTGGTTTCTAAGCCAACATTTCAACCAGTTTGATTGAGATTGTCCCGATAACATCTTTAACTTAAACAGAATAATTTCTTTTTTGTTTTGTTTGTTTGTTTGTTTTTGTTTTCTTCAGTAGCTTTCCCCAACATGTCGTAGCACTAATTCCAATTCAAATTATTACAGTATTCAATGTTTAAATTCAAAGAATAAGGTTAGATAATGACAAAATGCTTCTTGTTACGTTGATCGAGAACATATTAAATGTTGTAGCGGTTGGCCAAGCAAGACTTTCCAGCAATATATTTGTTTTAATTAGGCAAAAGGGTCAAATAGACCCATGTACTACCATTAATTGTCCATTTAGCATCATGAACTAAAATATGGTCCGTCTAGGTCATTATACTCTTAATAATTTTTCATCTAGCATTTTTAGCCCATTTCTAACAAGTTACTCATCTAATTTGATGACATGGAAAAATAAAATTAGAAAAAATGATGACATGTTATTTATGTGGATATTTTGGATGATTTCTACCCTATTTCATTAATGAAAAAAATAATTTCTTGCAATGAAATAGGGTAGAAATCAAAATTGCTATATAAAGTTTTAAGAATTAATATCACTTTTGGTCCCACGACTTTTGAGTTTTATCAATTTTGGTGCACAACTTTAAATTTTTTCAATTTTGGTCCCTAACTTTATAATTTTTATCAGTTTTGATCCTTCCGACCAAATTGACGGTGAAATGTTGTCGAATTTTATATTTTAAGGGTAAAATCGTCATCTCAATGAAGCGTCTTCATTATCTAAACAAAATCACTGTAAAATCATATTTATAGGTGTTTTATCGGCGCAAATAATGGGGAAAACAGACAGAAACTAGATAGAGATCTATGAGATTTATAGCATCGACGATGGACAAATCTTTATTTTTCTCTTAATATGATTTTTCTTTTGTTTAGATATTGAAGATTTTTCTTTGGGCTAATGATTTTGTCCTTAAAATATAAAATTCTGCAACATTTTGCCATCAATTTGGCCGGAATGACCAAAACTGATAAAATAACAAAGTTAGGTACCAAAATTGAAAAAATTTAAAGTTGTGCACCAAAAGTAATAAGACCTCGAAAGTCGTGGGACCAAATATAGCGGGGTATTCACTATCGTTCGGCAATGAGATTTCATGGAAATCGATATATGAAAATTAAATTATTTTTATAATAACTTAAGATATTGTATTGGGTAAATTTTATTTTATTTTAAAAATATATTAATATTTTTAGATTTTTGGATAATTGAATAACTTAAAATATTGTATTTTTGGATGATTTCTTGCAATGAAATATGGCAGAGATCAAAGTTGTTATATAAAGTTTCAATTACAGTGTACTGTGTATGTATAGCGGGCTATTCAATGTCGTTCAACAATGAGATTCCATTAAAATCGATATATGAAAATTAAATTATTTTTTAAAAAATAATAAAATTTACCCAATAAAATATCTTAAGTTATTATATTTAATTTTCATATATCGATTTTCATGGAATTTCATTGCCGGACAATTTTGAATACCCCACTATACATACACAGTAGTGTAGTACACTGTAGTTAAAACATTATATAACAACTTTGATTTGTACCATATTTCATTGCAAGAAATCATTTTCTTCATTAATGAAATAGGGTAAAATCATCCAAACATCCACATAAATAACAAATCATCATTTTTCTAATTTTATTTTTCCATGTCATCAAATTAGATGGGTAACTTGTTAGAAATAGGCTAAAAATGCTAGATGAAAAATTATTAAGAGTATAATGACCTAGATAGACCATATTTTAATTCATGGTGCTAGATGAATAATCAATGATAGTACATGGGCCTATTGGACCCTTTTGCCTTTTAATTAATATGAATGTTTTTAGTGTGTTTTGTAATCTCAATAGTGGACCAAAAAAGGGTGTTAAGCTAAGTGATAAAGCTAATCAACCACAAGCGGCAACTTTCTAGCTAGAGCTAGTTTTAATAGACGCATGTGTCCGTTTGGAATTATTAGAGCTAGTTCTAATACTTTTATGCTCACTTAGGATTGTAACAGAGTCAGTAGAACTCAAGAAAAAAGGATCTGTTTAGGAATTTAAAAAATATTTTTTTTGATATAAATATATATATATATATATATATATATATATTGATAAGCTCCCAAGATACCCATTACTTGAGTGCAAACTAAGGTGTTTTATAGCGTTTTTAGCATCTTCTAATGATAATTTTGCAATGATTTGTGCTTTAAATTCGTTAACCACACACAAAGCTACCTTTAGTATGATTTAATTTGAGACAGAACGGAGGTCCCGGGAGCTACTAGGAACAAAGAACGAGCTTAAGGAGCAAACCGAGCAAGTCTGGAGCCCCGAAGGACCCGGAATGAAGCCCACACGCGTGTTGGTGCGCGTGGCAACATTCCAGTAGCCTACCACGCACGTCCACACACGTGTGGGAAACGTGGTTGGTACTTTGTGCGAAAATTTCCCTAGGGCAAGATTTCGGAGACTATTTAAGCCCATTGATAGAATTTCAGAGGAGTCCTTCTTTTTCCATCTTTGGAATTCTTCTTTTGCACTTTTGGGGGAGAATTCCTCTTTCTTGCAATATTTTCATTTCTTTGTTTTTAGAATAGTTTAGCTTAGCAATTTCTCTTTGTAGCAAGACAACAAGTTTGGATTGAAGGAACACTTCAAATATAGGTGATTCCTATTACAGCTTAATCTATTTTACTATTTTGTTCTTGGATTGAATTAGCTATTGTCTTGAATTTTTTATCATGAGTGGCTAGTTTAATCTAGGGATTTGGATTGTGTGATGATATGTTGCTAGTGTGATGATCTTATATCTTATTTTGGATTTAAATGCGTGGATTGTTAGAATAATATCTATTCTTGTCTATTGATTGTTGTTTTGATGATATCTTGTTTGGATTTGGCCAATCTAGATGAGAGATTGAGCTCTTGACTCTTTCATGCCTTTGATTAGAGTTAGGATTGAAAGCTTTGTAACAATCATAGATCCTGGTAACATGTTCATTTGAATGATTAAGTTATTCATCATTGACCTCGTCTCCTCATCAATAGGTTGGCTTGCTTGTGGAGGTTCTTGATAAAATGACTCTTGAGGTTCTCATTGATTATTGACATATTCTTCCTCACTTGGTCTCATGGGATATCCATCATCCTCAATATCATCATTGAGTACAATAGTGACTCCCCAACGCTTAGCCAATGCCAAGGTTTCCTCATCTAATTCATACTTCCCAACACTTGGTGAATGAGTGTGATGCTCATATAGAGGTTGAGTGTTTTGGGGGTATGATGTGTAATGAATAGGTGAGGGGTATGGATTTGGAGAGTAATCTTGTGGTGGGTAAGGACATTGTGGTGGATTGAAATCTTGTGAAGGTTGTGGGAAGGAATTTTGGTGTGAAGGTTGGGAAAAATAAAATGGGTTTTGGTAAGGTTGTGGTGGGTAAGGATTTTGGTAGTTTGGAGTGTATTGAGAGTATGAGTTTTGGGGGTAGAATGGTGGTGAATGAAAATTTTGGGATTGAGCATCATAATAATGGTTAGGAAGTGGGGTTTGAGTTGTGCAAGGATTTCCATATCCATCATATTGGTTGCCCGGCCCTCATAAGATTGACAATCATAGTATCCTCCTTGATCCATCATGGGACATCCCTTTCAATCAAATCAAAAGATATAGACTTGTAGGCACATTACCAACAATTTTTTTTTTAAAAAATGGTGATTAAATAAAAGAAAAAAAAATTGATCTCCTAAGAATTCACTAACTCTAATGCTAGAAATAAAACAATAACACAATACAACCAAATAAACCAATGCCCGGCAACGACGCCAAAATGTGATGAGTAAAATGGTGATAGTGAAAAGAGGGTGTAAATGTCGTTCCGCTAAGGATTGGGACTATGACACGTACTTGTATGATATGTAGAATTCTAGGCACTAAAGTATTGGAATTCACTAGAACCCAAGCAAGCTAAGATTAAGGAATGGAAATAAAATAAAAGATGCAAATTAAATGAGGAATAAACTATATGATAAAAGAATGAGTCATATTAGGGATATTGCAATCTTGATGTTCTAACAAGCTTAGAATTAGGGGAAAAACAATTAACCAAGAGATTTATTGACAATGCACTCAAGAATTCAGTTCAGCTACTTTCGTAATCAATAAACTAGAATTAGGCTAAGATTGCTCCACTTTCATGATGCATCAATCTTAACCTTAAAACACAAAAGCATTATAAGCTTCCAAATTACCCCTATTCTCGTAGTAGGAAAATTGGGTTGAAATTGGTTAGGATGAGTCTTTCACCCAACTTTCGTTGTGATGAAATCCTCTCCAAAACAAATCCATAAAAGATGCGCATCAATTATCAATAAGAGAAATTTATAATCCAATTCAAACATAAAACCCTAGGGAATCAATTTATCCCCTTTATGCAATAATCATAAACCTAGCATCAAGAATAGCAATAGAACTCTAATCCAAACCCAAAAGCTAACTACTCATGCATCATAAAAATAAACAAAGTAAAACAATAATAAATAACTATAAACATTGCAAGAAATCTGAAAAGAAAGTAAATAAAGGGAAAAGAGAACTTTACTAATGATGAAGAACAAATCCAACTTCAATCCGAGATTCCAAACTTGAAATTAAATAATTTAATGTAAAAAACTAATCTAAACTATTATAGGGAAATATAAAGAGAAGAGAAAAAAATAAACTAAAACTAACTAGAGTTGGGAAATCCTTAAATTGTAGAGAATATGTAGAATATATAGGAGATAGATGGGCCGTGGGCCCATGAAGCAATTTCCAATTCTTTTCCAATTCTTATTCTTGGTTCGTTTCCTTCATTAGGTAATTTCCTTTTCTTCCAAAACTTATCCAAAATGTTCCAAAATTCTTCATTCCTTTGTTGCTCCTTGTGGATAATTCAACTCTTGGAACAATATAACACACAAACAATTCTCAATTTCACTAGGATAAAGAAAATAAGCGTCAAAACAACTAAAATAAGGAGTGAATTATTGTACAAAATAGTAGATATCACCTATATCAAACATGTGTAGCGTAAAGTCCTTCTTATATTGTCAATTCTGTACTAGTGAGAGAATTAAATTGAAGAATACTTGAGTTCTTCTTCTCACCAATGTCATCAGACAATTCAAATTCAAAACCCAAATTGATGTCTTAAACTCAAGCCTTAAGCCCCCTTAAATACAAAAGGTAGCAATGGTAATAAACAAACAGCACAAAAATAGGAAAAAAAGAAAACAAACTTAACAGCTAAAATTTGGAAAAGGAGAAATGAGCTAGTATAAATACTTCATGTAGTAGGTGGTTTGTTCTTCCATTGAATGCATCATCGCCAAATGCGGTCCTTTGCATTTTTCAACTACCGGTCTCCCAATCGTCTCAAATTCAGCATCACAAGATTCACATGCCTTTTCATTAAATAGTTGTCAACTCTCACTTTGTTCTAACAAATGCATTTCATGAGAAAAGTCATCTTTGGAGCAGGTATGATTAGCCGCCACCTCTCCAAGGCGAGTTTTCAACAATAATACTTTACTACCATTTCCATCATCGGGAAAGCAAGTTTTGACAGCATCACATGCCTCTTTTGGTAGAGTCGTAAATAAATTATATACTATTTATGATTTAAATAGTATACAAAATAATATATAGCCTATTTATGATTTATAAGAAATTATAAACTATAAAATAAATAATGAAAAAACAAAGTCATAATATGCAGAATAGGGACAAAATAAGTTACACGTGAACGTAGTATACAATATATACTAAACTGAATCCTTAAACATAAGAACAATCTTGCATCATTAAGAAAAATGTTCATCAACCATGCATGTAGTTCTAATCATGGTAGAAAAAAGTAATACATATGTGATTTTCTATAGACTAAGCATAAAACAAACTGTAAAAAAAAAAAAAGTGTTAAAACTAAGGTATAGTAGATGAATTTACTGCGGTTGTTGTGGAAGAATATAAGTAAGGTTTCGGAGGAAATGGCAAAGAATCCGTATTGCTTTCTAACATTTCCAACACCTTACTTATTGATGGCCTGGTTGAGGGATCAGTATGAATGCACCACAAACTAACCACAACCATCTTTCTTGCACATTCCATATCCTCTTCATTGGCAATTCCTTTCAATCCTAACTCTCTATCAAGTTCAATTTGGCGGTAAATCCAATGCGGAAAATATATTTCACTATTGTTATCTACATCAACCTCAACATTCTTTCTACCACCAACCATCTCTAGTACCATCATCCCATAGCTGTACACATCAGACTTATGAGAAATCGCTCCAATGTTTCTACAAGCAACTTCTGGGGCAACATATCCAATTGTTCCCCGTGCTCCCATTATTGACACAAAGCTCTCTGTTGTTGTGTGCAACTTTGCAAGACCAAAGTCTGAGATTTTTGGACAAAAGTCTTCATTTAGAAGAATATTATGTGGCTTTATATCAAAATGTAAAATTCGTGTCTTGCAGCCACGGTGGAGATACTCAAGTCCCCGAGCAATACCAATTGCAATTTTGTACAATGTTGGCCATCCTAATTGGCGATTTGTTTGAATTGTTTTATCATAAATGAACTTCTCAAGTGACCCATTAAGCATAAATTCATAAAGTAAAGCTCTTTTGCGACCTTCAAAACAAAACCCTAACAAAGTCACAATATTAACATGAAAAGTTCTACTAATGCTTGCCACCTCATTGATAAATTCCTCTCCACTACCTTCTGCTTCCTTTAGTAACTTGACTGCCACAATAGTTCCATTGGGTAATTTTCCTTTGTAGACACAACCATAACCTCCTTGACCTAGTTTATTTTTGAATGAATTGGTGAATTTTTTGACTTCTGAATAGCTATACCTTTTTGGAGAGAGCGCCTCATTGTTTTTTAGAAAGACTTCTATGTTTCGTTCATCTTGAGTTTTAAGATGGTAAGAGAAAGTCTTTCCAAGACAAAGAAGTAAAATCATTAACACCGCGACTCCAATTCCAGAAGAAGCTGCAATTATTGGAAAAATGTGGACATATAATTACTCAATTTTTAAAATAGTTTTAGTAGTAAAATCTAATACATTGTTACACACAAGCACATATATGCCTTATTGATAATTTTTAGTAAAATAACATTACTATTTTTTAATATGTTGTCTTTCATATGATAAATGTTTATAAGATAAAAATATGCTGATAATACAATAATTATTTTATCAATATATAATTAGCATATACACAAATATTCAATATGCTTTGTGTGTGTGTGTGTATAGAGAGAGGATTTGTATCAGATAGGAATTTGGACGCACAAAAGAACTATGAACTAATTACAGTTGTTCATCTAAGAAGATATAACAATTTTAAAGCAAGGAGAAAATGAAAAAACATTGTGACATTTTTATAAATAATTAACTGAAACTTTAAACGCAAATAATTAACAACACTAAGAAGTGTACTTATCAACCCTATATAATCCATCCCATGATATATAAAAGTGCAATTAAAGGGTTAATATTTTTGAGTTTATGGTCTAGTCTCTTTTATTGTTTTGTTTTGTTTTTGTTTTTGTTTTTTTTTTGTTTTTGTTTTTTTTGTTTTGTTTTGTTTTTTTTTGGAGTCGCAGGTCACGCAGAGGAGTCGCCCCCATGCTCGCAGAGTGCGTCTTTGAGCTCGTCTCCGCCCCATTGTCGAAAAGCTCCAAGTCGCACAGCCGCCACCGCTGATTGTAGAATTTTTTATTTTTTTTTGGGTAGAAGTTTTTATTTTTGCCTTTTATTTTTCTTGCAGGACTCGCCCCCATCCATTCAATTTTTGGGTAGATGGATTTTTTGCCTTTCATTTTTGCCTATCCGGGTATTGTTATTGGGTAGAAGTTTTTTATTTTATTTTTTATTTTTTTAATATATTGTGTTTTTAGTTTACAATAAACTTCTCAAAATTCCTATTCAAGAGTTACTTGAATGAAATAAATCAAGGTTGTGGAAGAAGCTATTGAAGAATTGAGCAGGAGGTGTGCTCTAATAAAATGACGTTTTTGCCCCTCAAAATAACGGCAGATAGATGGAAATTGTAACGGAGGGCCAATTTGAGTACCGTTTTAAAAGTTTGAGAACTAAATTGGGTACTAAAAATACTTTGGGACTAAATCTAGTATTAGCTAATAGTCGGAGGACCATTTTGGGTATTAACTATATATATATATATATATATATATATATATATATATATATATATATATATATATATATATATATATATATATATATATATATATATATATATATATATATATATATATATATATATATATATATGGAAAATGTATGGTGTTAATCAGCATCATGCGTCTACTATTGAAAAGACATTGTCTGTGTACCACGTACGTATACATTCAATGCAGTTACTATTCACTTTAGAGTGGTACGTACTAGTGTGTGCACGTGCGTGCAACGAAATATTACATAAAAGATAACCTATTATAACATATACTACGTATATCTTATGCATAGAGATGAAGTAGTTAAAATTATTTGACCATAATTGTCATATATTTGTAAAAAGAAAGTATTTGGCAATAACAAATTGTGTTAATTGTTTTAACTAGTGTGCAATATAAGTGGTTTATAAAATGATTATTTTATAAACATGTAAAATTACATATAAGCATATGGGTATACTATTTTATTTATTTCATTACTCTTAAACTATTTGATATTTTATATATAAATTCGAATTGAAATAATTTAATTTTTAATAAATTATTGTTGTTACGTTGTTGCTGCTGCATGGAATTGGTTGACAACTCAAAGGCAAACTTGTGTGCTTATGATGTGATTAAAATGAAGAAATAGAGTAAACAGGTTTTAGATTTTAGATTTTTAATTATTATTTAGGTATAAATAAATGTTAATATAAATATAAAGTAATAATTATCAAATAAATTAGTGGTAATATACATTATTATGTAAATAAAAAAATAGTAATAATTAATTGGCATAATAGACTTTTGCATTATTAAATGAATGTAATTTGCTAACCTTAAAAAAAAAAGTATTAGTTTTTAACATTTTGGCCACAATTTGCTATTTATCAATAAATGCTACTAGTTTAGCCATTTAACGAAATCAAATGGCTAAAGTCTGAAATTTTGTAAAATTTTTTTGACTAATTTATCATTTACCACACACTTCAAAATGTGATAGAGAAGAAAGTATATACCTATTATTACAATCATCTTCCTCTTATTTTCTCCCCCAACCGTATCTTGTCCTGCAAATGAGGCCATCAACATAATATTATGGGTCAAGATAAATTTTGCATGTAAAAACCAACTTCGTAAATTTATTTTATTTTTGGAAAAATTGTAATTAATGCCCCTAAAAAATATGTCAATTATCAATACCGCTCCTGAATTATTAGTGGTGTAAATGTTGCTCATTAATTTTCAAAACGCGGCATATAGGAAGAAGAATAAACATTGTTGTCGGTGGAAGGAGAACAAATGAAGAAAGATAAATAGAGGAAAAAAACATGGCCTTCGAACATGAAAGACGGCGGGTGTTACACCACTAATAATTCAAGGGAGGGGCAATATATGTCACGTTTTGAGCAAATATCTCGGACTTTATAGGCATACATTTTTGAGCAAATATCTCGGACTTTGTAGGAAAATAATACTATTATTTTCCTACCCTCGTTCTATACCTCTATACCCCGTTCTAATAAAACTATCTGTTTTTACTTTTTATAAACTTACATCCTATCTATAATATAACATAAACCTTGGTCCATTATGTAATATGCCCCAACTTCGTTGTAAGAGCAAGATGTGAGCTTGGCTTTTGATCGATGGTCAACTCTTAAAGCAGAGGAGGCAATGTTAAAAGATTCTAAATTTGAGTAAAAAGAGCACTATCTGCTTATATTATTTAAACTACTTTTTTTGTGGATAATCTTTGTGGTGTATACTAAGGTTCTGTTTGGCAGAGCTTATTTAGGAGCTTATAGTTTATTTTAAGCTACTAATAAGCTATAAGCTCTGTTTGGTAATGTTCTCTAAATAAACTAGTAGCTTAAAATAAGAGCTTATTTTGAAACGCTACTTGAGATAGCTTCTCAAAAATAAGCTAGTAGATTTTTAACTTTTTTCCATATTTATCCTTATTATTTTAAATAAATGACATCTTTTACCCCTCTCAATTAAAACCCTTTTAATGTTTTCTTATCATTATGTTTGGGTGTAATTTCAGTTTGACATTTGTGTTTGAACATTAATTTGTATGAACTAATCTTATGAATTATAAACATTCTTTTACTTTATATATTTTCAAATATATGTTTTTACTTTATATTTTATTTAAATATATTGATTTCATTATTTTATATTTTAATATATAAACAAACCTATTTAAATTTAAAATTATTTAAATTGTATGAAGATGTCCCTTTTAGTCTTTTTACATTTATCATCTTATCAAAAAGCTAATTTTACCAAACACTTTTAAGCATAACAGTTACCTTAACAGCTCTTTAGATTTCAGCTTCGAGTTTATAGCTTTTCAGTTTTCAGCTATTTTTCAGCTTTCAGCTACCTTTTCAGCTAGGTTTGCCAAACATAGCCTAAGAGGTTGCCTCCGAACCATGTTAATTTTAGTGTCCGTTTGAAAATCCGTAAATGACTTTCAAAAATTACATTTTTTTTGTGTTTAGAAACACAAAGAAAATAAAGTCAAAAAGTAAATAAGCATTCTAATCTATAGAAAAAAAATATATAATTTGGCAAAAATTGTCTCCCTATAGTTTTAGTCGAAGACATTTTCCACATAATTTATTTTCTCATCTCTCATTTCTTTGTAAGCTAGTTTTTAAATTATTATTATTATTATTATTATCACCACCACACCACACTAACACCACCACCATCCCAACTTATTATTATTATTATTAGTATTATTATTATTATTATTATTATTATTATTATATAACAAATAATAGGTTCATTTTCCAAAAAATGAACCAAATAAAAAAAATACAATTTCTTAACTTTTAGCCAAACATAAAAATATATGGAGTAATGTTCTGACCTTTGCCAAACACTATAAAGCTAAAATATTTTTTTCAAATAAATAATATCATTTTTTGAAAAAAAAATTTTGGGCTCCCAAACGGACCCTTAGTGTTATTTATTATGATTGTTCAATGTGCAAAAGTTGGTACAATAATGCGTTCTATATATCGCCGAAGAAATGATGAAGAAATGAAAGAGAAGTAGCAAAAGATTAAATTGCCTTCATTATTTTACCATTAAAAATTTTTAGTTACTTTTTGTGATAATGTGGCCATAGAGACTGAAATTGAAAAAAAAATAACATTAAATAGTTAAACTCATGGACTGCAATTAATAACACCCTAGAAGTCATAGGACTAAATGTAAAATTTTCTCCTTATTAACATCAAAAGTAATAGTTCAATTGGCTAAATGACACTTTTTCTCGTTGAATTATATGCTTGTAGTGTTTTTTCCCCTAAATTATTCATATATCCACATTAATTCCCGCAATTATTTTAAAATTGAATTTTTTTCTCCTTTTACCTTTAAAATAAATATTTCATTTATTTTTTCTCCAGTAAATTATTGATTATATCAGTAATCAAAATAATTGCAAAAAAATAATAGACACTATTTACAAATATTATAATTATAATTTTAAGTTAATGCTAATAGCATAATTAAGACTTAGACATAAATAATTTATTAATGCTAATTAATCTATAATTATAATATTTACAAATAGTGTTTGTTCTTTTTCGCATTTATCCTGATATAATTCACATATACAAGCAATAATTTGTTAGAAAAAAAATAAATAAAATACATATTTTGTCCTTAATTTTTAAAAGTAAAAAAGTCTATTGAACAGAAAAAGATGAGAAATTGTTACTTTTAAAATAATTGAGGTGCTAATATAAATACATGAATATCTTAGTAGCGAGAAACGCTATAAGCATATGACCAAAAGAGAAAACCCATCAACTTTATTGTGGGTCAAGATAAGAATTTTCTAAATAAGTTTCATGAAAAAGTAGTTTGGATCGGTGTATACGTTTACCTGTTATTTGATTCAGGTTTGGCTTTCTTCCTTTTACAATCCCCTTTCTTTTTCCTACAATGAAAGTAAATCAAGGGTTAACTGAGCTTTTTTTTAAAAATATAAAAATAAAAAACATATAGTTTAACCGACAATTTCGATCAATAAATTAATAAACTATCTTAAAAGTTTAGAATAAAATATAACATGCCTTCTACCTCAGTATTAGAGCATAATAGTTCTATAGTAGTTTCAGTTTAGTTTATATAGCATACCTTCTACTAAACACTTGAAATTGTTGTTGCTATCAGATTGGCAGTGGCCCCCTCTATCGTGACACTCTGAACATTTTTCGGACACTTTCCAAAAGAAAATAATCTCAGGAGATAACTTCTCAAATAAATCATTGCTTTTGGTTGTGTTGTCAAATGGCAATTGAACAAGCGAACACTCTTTAGGAACTTTGTTTTTGGGAATAATATGATAATTTTCTTTGTAGTATAGAGTGAAGTTTTTACAATTACGATAGCTCTTGTATCCGGTAAAATAACTATCCATCTTCTGCCGACTATGGCGAGATGAGCCTTGGTTGCATTTGAACAAGAAAAGGAATTGGGATTTGGGCACTTCAAATGAAACGGAAGGAGAATTGGTAAAGGAAGTAGATGAATTCCAATTGAAAGAATCACAACTTCGATTCTTCAAGTGATCACTGAGAACTGGATCAGAAAGCACCACTAAATCCTCTTCCCCGAATGCCAGAGTGTTATACAACTTACCATCTAATTCTAGTGTAGGAGGACTAGAGACAACATAACAACCCAACACTAACAACCCACAATGAGGCAGTGACTGATTTGTGAAAGGAAAAGTAGGAATGCTCCGGTTGCTACAGAGGAATTCTTTTGGGCACATAGATTGGGCAAGGTGAAGAAATATTATGAGCAAATAAGACAGAATGAAAGAAACTGAAATGGAGGGTGTGGCCATACTGGACGACTGATCTCCCATTTGGCTAAGCTGCTCTCTTCCTATTTATGCTCCCATTTCTTTAATTTCGGTATGAGCACTTTAGACACGCAATGGAATTTTAATTTCTTAACCAAATTACGCTCCACGAGTCAACGTTTTCACATTCACCTATCAACAAACACTGGATTGAGCATTATAATTATATTCTTTGAATCAAACTTTGAAAAAAAATTAATAGGACTAGTAATAATAATGGCATAATTATAAAAGGATAACGTTAAATAAATTATTTAACTTTTGTGAAATATATAATTAATTTGCAAATAGATATTTAAATTTGAAAAAACTAAATGCAATTTGATCTATTTTATCTCTGAAAAACATTTTTTTTTATATATTTTGTATTATATAATGTTTTTATGAAATTATATTTTAAAATTATTTTATTTCATTACTTAAATTTATTTTAATTTAAAAAATCAAAATCAAAATTATAATTATAAAGTTGAAATTATTAATATAAAAAAAAATATAATAATAGATAATGTGTATGAATGTAGAGCCCACAAAAATTAGAGAAAAAGGGAAAAGGCTCCAACAACAAGTATTGGGGTTCGAGTCCCATTAGGAACATGGAAGGTCATTGAGAGATCTCGATCAATCAGAAGTGAAGTAATGAATTGAAAATCACTTGTGTGCCAAGTATATAAAGGGTAGAACATGTGGATTAGTGGAACGACTTGAGAAATTTCAGTATGAGCACTTTAGACACGCAATGGAATTTTGTTAACCAAATTACGCTCTAACGTTTTCACATTCACCTATGTTAACCAAATTACGCTCTAACGTTTTCACATTCACCTATCAACAAACACTGGATTGAGCATTTTTTTTTTGTTTGAGTACTACTGACTCTGTTACAATGTAATATATGTTCATAGCTACTTTCTCAACCTAATGAAGCATAAAGAGTCAACAGTTGCCTCGACTGAGGCTCGAACCCACTCCCATCATCTATGTGAGAGTGTTAATCGGGACATCGGATACCACTAGACCACAAGATCTTTGGCCTGGATTGAGCATTCTTTGAATCAAACTTTTAAAAAAATTAATAGTGACTAGTGTAATGGCATAATTATAAAAGGATAACATTAAACAAGTTATTTAACTTTTGCAAAATATATATCCTGGATAATACACTAGGCCTGGGCTACATGGACCGGCCCAAGAGAGCAAGTATACTTTCTAGAGACTTCGTATCCACAAAGTCTCAAGAAAGTGGGGGACTGGATGATGGATAATACACTAGGCCTGGACTACATAGGCCGGCCCAAGAAAGAAATTGGATCAAGAAAGCCCAAGAAGGACCCTCAACACAAAGCTACATAAGAGTTCGATAAGGATTGGACTTAGCACTTGTAATATTAGCAAGATTAGGGCTTATTAGTTATAATGTAACATGGACTCCCAATATGAGGCGGTCTAGGATTCTTATTCCTTATAGGGCTCTAGGCCCAAAATATGTATAAATAGACCCTTCACACACGGAGAAAGGGACAAGCAATTCTGAGCAATACAATACCTATATTCTCTCCATATATTTTTCCTACATATTTCCTATATTCTTGTTATTCTAACAGGTAGTGTTGACCTGCCTTTGACTATCCAAAAGTCATAAAACCAACATTGGCGCCGTCTGTGGGGATCGAACCCACGAATAGTCTCGTGATCTCTACTTTTCACCATCAATCCTCAATTCAAATCATTCGGACCTTCACTAGTTCCGACTTTCCTAGTGACGTGGTCTCCATATCATCAGGAGGTAATTAAGGCATACAGATTAGAGAGGTGAAGCATTATTGGTTATTCAAGTTAGATATTACACGGAACCAAGTAAGTCTTTATCCTTATTCTTGTTTTAATTAAGGATCCATGATCATGAATATTGTTTAGTTGACACTTGATTGAGTTGATTTACATGTGATTCATTGTTAATTGTGCTCCCGCATTCAAGTTATAAGCGCATAAAGGTTTTAATTAACATTCGGTATAAGAGCATGCTTATAAATTGATTAATCACTAAAATTAGGGTTCATGATATTTGGGGATTTTTAATTATAAAATTTATTATCACTGCCGTAAGATTTGGTTTGTGATTGTTGATGATTTGGAATCAATAAAATCAAAATCGCATGCTTATGTTTCGTTAGTTATGAATTTATACATACGTACTGTACATTAATGTTGGAATCAAACATTGCTATGTTGAAGTGCATATATTTTGTCCGTACTGTATGTTAATGTTGGAATCCATGATCCATGTATGTACGTACTGTTTGTATATATAAATTGACTTGAATATTTTGTGAAATCAAATTCAATTAACAAACATATATGTCATGCGTGTACATACATACTGTCTATATATGCATAATATATATGTATATTATACTTGTGGAATTAATAACATATATGTTATAAATGTAAGTACTATTATATACATTGATTCAAGCCATGTACCTGCTATTATGTACGTATTATTTTGTATTCAATGTATATATAACTTGTTGCATGATTTATATATTATATGGTATGCCACTATTAATCATGTATTATATGTTATAAGAGAATGACATATAAATTAAGATTTGTTTAATCATGTATGATATGTTATAAGAGAACAACATATAAATTAAGGCTTGATCACATATAAGTTGATTTGGTTGGTTTCTGGAATCGAATATTACGTGTGTGTACTCCTATTGCTGGATTATTTGTATGAATATTGGAATCAACTACTGCAAAGTCTGCAATGAAATCAAACTTGGAATCATGAATGAAAAAAAAAAAGAAAAAGCCAGTGGCAGACTCGTATTCCCACCACCGTGTGGAAGAAACGCATAGTCACTAAGCAATGAAAAAAAAAAAAGTCAGTGGCAGACTCGCATTCCCACCACCGTGTGGAAGAAACGCATACTCACTAGGCAATGAAAAAAAAAAGCCAGTGGTAGACTCGTATTCCCACCACCGTGTGGAAGAAACGCATACTCACTAGGCAACGAAAAAAAAAGAAGAAAATCCAGTGGCAGTCTCGTATTCCCACCACCGTGTGGAAGAAACACATACTCACTAGGCAACGAAAAAAAAAAAGAAGTCGGTGACAGACTCGTATTCCCACCACCGTGTGGAAGAAACGCGTACTCACTAGGCAATGAAAAAAAAAAAAAAAAGCCAGTGGCAGACTCGTATTCCCACCACCGTGTGGAAGAAACGCATACTCACTAGCAAGGTTGCAAAAATCGCTAGGCGCCCTCTAGGCGCCTGGGGGGCGCCTAGACGGGCGCCTAGGTTTTTTTTTTTTTTTTTTTTTAATTTTAAAAAAAAATTAAAAAAAATATAATAAGTGTTAATAATTGTAAAGTGTTTAATATTGTAAGTCTTTACACTTTAATAGTTAAATATTTAATACTTATTAAGTTATTAATTATTATTTATTAATTATTAGTGTATTACTTATTAGTTTAATTTAGTTATTACTTATTATTTTATTAAGTTATTACTTATTAGTAATTACTTATTATTAGACTATTAGAGTATTAGTTAATACATTATAACATTAATAGTTTAAATGTTTCATATTTATAATTTTGTTTAATTTTTTTTTTTAAAAAAAAAACACCAGCCGACCGGCCTAGGCGGCCAAGGCGCCCGGCCAGGCGGGCTAGGCGGCGCCTAGTCGGCCGGCGGTCTAGGCGGCCCAGGCGGCCTAGGCGCCGCCTAGTCGGCCGGCTAGGCACCCGGCCGCGGAGGAGGCCGATTTCGGCTTCACTCGACGCGGCCGGGCGCCGCCTAGCGCCTAGGCGCCGATTGATTTTTGCAACACTGCTCACTAGGCAATGAAAAAAAAAAAAGCCAGTGGAAGACTCGTATTCCCACCACCGTGTGGAAGAAACGCATACTCATTAGGCAATGAAAAAAAATCATACCCATTAGCCAGTGGCAGACTCGTATTCCCACCACCGTGTGGAAGAAACGCATACTTACTAGGCAATGGAAGACATATACCCACCACCGTGTAGAAGACATATACCCACCATCGAGTGGAAGACATATACCCACCACCGAGTGGAAGACATATACCCATTAGCCAGTGGCAGACTCGTATTCCCACCACCGTGTGGAAGAAACGCATACTCACTAGGCAATGTAAGACTTATACCCACCACCGTGTGGAAGACATATACCCATTAGCCAGTGGCAGACCCGTATTCCCACCACCGTGTGGAAGAAACGCATACTCACTAGGCAATGGAAGACTTATACCCACCACCGAGTGGAAGATATATAGCCAGTGGCAGACTCGTATTCCCACCACTGAGTTGAAGAAACACATACCTCACTAGGCAATAAATTAAAATAAAATAAATTAAAAATAAAAATACAAGAGAGCAAGTATACTTTCTAGAGACTTTGTATTCACAAAATCCCAAGAAAGTGGAGGACTGGATGATGGATAATACACTAGGCCTGGGCTACATGGACCGGCACAAGAGAGCAAGTATACTTTCTAGAGATTTCGTATCCACAAAATCCCAAGAAAGTGGAGGACTGGATGCTGGATAATACACTAGGCCTGGGCTACATGGACCGACCCAAGAGAGCAAGTATACTTTCTAGAGACTTCGTATCCACAAAGTCTCAAGAAAGTGGGGGACTGGATGATGGATAATACACTAGGCCGGGACTACATAGGCCGGCCCAAGAAAGCAATTGGATCAAGTAAGCCCAAGAAGGACCCTCAACACAAAGCTACATAAGAGTTCGATAAGGATTGGACTTAGCACTTGTAATATTAGCAAGATTAGGGCTTATTAGTTATAATGTAACAGGGACTCCCAATATGAGTGATGTGTAGCAAAAATGAGTGATGGTGAGTGTACGGGTGTGAAATGTCGTTCCACTGAGGATTGGGGGTTATGGCACGCAATATGCAATCACAAAACTAGGCACTAGCACAAGGAAATCAACAAGAAGCTAAGCAAATGATAATAAGGTAGAACAAACACATATAAACAATAGATAAGTGCAAAATAAAGAAATAGGACTCAAGTTAGGGGCATTACCATCTAGATGCTTTAACACTTAAGTTTGGGGGAAGAACATTAACTCTAGGTTCTCAAGGCTAGCACAAAGGAATCCAAGTTTTCACAAGGATTAGAACAAAGGTTGCCCCATTTCCATGGTGTACCAACCTAAGTTCTTAAAGAACAAAAGCTATTTTGCCCCAATTCTACCCCTATTTCCATGGAAGAGAAAATGGGTTTGAGATTGGATTGGCTTAAGTCTTCCATCCAACTTCCATTGAAATGAAAGACTTTCCAAAGACAAGCAATAATCATTGGCCATTAACTATTGAAAGATAGAAATAAATCCAATTCAAACTCAAGAACCCTAGGTTGGTGTTCATCCCCTTTTATGCAGTAATCACATACTAAGCATCAAAATAGATAATACAACCCTAACTCAAGCCCATAAACTAACTACTCATGATTAAATAGCATCAAGAACACAAAAACACAAGTAATAAACATAAATCTTCCAAAAGAAAAGAGATGAAGGAAAGAAAACTTCTCTATTGAAATAGGAGGAAGAATCTTGAAATCCAAGCTTCAAATCCAAGATTACAAGCTCCAAAAGTGTTAAAATACATAGATCCAAGCCTAATCTAACCTAAAAATATGAAAGGGAGTGAATGGGAGTGTTTAGGGTTCAACCATGGGTCAAAACCGTGTTCAAAATGCTCAAAACGAGCTTAAATAGTGAGCAGAGCAGGTCCCAAACGGCCTGGTAAACGGCCATTTGTGTGGCCATATGACTCCTCTTCAAAAACAGCATTTTTGCACTATAATTCGGCCTAAAACAAACGGCCATGCATACGGCCGTATGCGTGGCCGTATGCCAGCTCTCCAGAAATTGCATTTTCGAACTCTGTGCAGCTGCTTTGACTTCTAGGCTGTTTTTCACCATTTTCCGTTCAGAATTACGAAATGTGTATTTCTAGAAAAGTTGTATCCCTTGAAGTCTTCTTTCCAATGGTCCAAAGATCACATAATTTGAACATTCCTAGGCTGAGATATGATCCAATTACTAAGATGTCGACGTGCAGAAATTTCAACACCTTGATCTTTTGCTTCTCTTTTATTTTAGTGTGCCCAAATGACCAAAACCATTGCAAATACAAGTCTTAGGCTCCCTTGAAAGTGTTGCACTCATTTCCATAGCTTTTCCTTGACTCCCATTGACTCCAAATGCATCCAAAATGCATAAAAATCACCGTCTTTGCTTCCAATGCTTTCCAACTCATACTCCTTGCAAAATAACACAAATAAGCACTAATTCTCATGAAAATTGGAATGATCTATAAACAAAAAGACTTAGTGAAAGGGAGAAAAATATAGACAAATGAGCACTTATCAATGAGGCGATCCAGGATTCTTATTCCTTATAGGGCTCTAGGCCCAAAATATGTATAAATAGACCCTTCACACACGGAGAAAGGGACAAGCAATTCTGAGCAATACAATACCTATATTCTCTCCATATATTTTTCCTACATATTTCCTATATTCTTGTTATTCTAACAGGTAGTGTTGGCCTGCCTTTGACTACCCAAAAGTCATAAAACCAACAATATAATTAATTTGCAAATAGAAATTTAAATTTGAAAAAAATAAATACAATTTCATCTATTTTATCTCTGAAAAACATTTTTTTTCCTATACCAACCATTGGTTTCTACAAATTTCTAAAATATTTCATACATCTCTACTACTACTAATGTTATATATATGCTTCTAGAAAATTCTATAAACTATGAGACGTTATGTGAAAATACGAAAATAAAAAAATAAAAAAATCTAGAATGATGTAGCAACATTCGGAAACGTATAGCAATTAGCAAGGTGCACATGCGTTACATGTAGTCATATCTAGCCCACAAGACCAAAATGTCCTTTTCGCTATTCCTTTTCTCGGGAAGACTACAAGCCATATACTTCTTTTCTACATTTTGAAAATGACAATGGGACGTACAAGTGAAGTTTCTTTTAACTTATGAGTTAATACCCAATTTAGTTCTGGACTATAGTGGTTTTACTCAATAGTTTTACTTAATTTAGTTTTAAGTGACTTTTTGTACTCAATTAAGTCCCAGACTTTGATAATTTTACTCAATTAAGTCATCCGTTAACAATTCCATTAGTTGATGGCTAAAAGTAGGGTTAATATGGTAAGTTATCCTTCATCATCTCTTTTGGTAAAATTGCCATCTTCTTCCTCATTTCTCCTTCATCTTCTTTCTGACTGTAATTAAAAAAAAAAAAAACTTAAACTAGCTTAGCAAGAAAAATTGTGAAAAAGAATGGAGTCAAGGGCGTTTGAAGTAATGTAATAGCCTTTGATCATGGTGTTCCACAAATGGGCATTAGGTTCTTCGATCAGAGTGAAGAGAGAAAACGCATGGGAAGAGGTCGGGGAACGCATGCAGAGATATGCAGTGGTCGAGTACTTTCTTGAGCCATGAATTTTGGTGGCAAAGACCACATGTGATAAACAGAGAGTGAATTTGCATGAGGCGGTTGGAGCTCCATTTTTTCTGTGTAGTCGTGCAGTGAGTTTTGAGGCCAGAAGTTCAGCGAGCTCATCAATGGTAGGCTATGTCCTCTTTCCCTTGACCACTTTCTTCTTCTACCACCATTTTGAACTTTGCATCTCCTCCCCAATCTCCCTGCCATCAACTTTCCTACAACTTCCATCATCATAACCACAAGCTAAAACCCAAAAAATAAAATCCCACCAACCCCTCTCCCCCCCCTCAGCCCCCTCTTCTCTATGCATCTATCTTTCTTTGATCTTTTTCACAATTTTCTTTCTACTTTTTGTTTTTTGGTTTTTTTTTTTTTTTTTTTTCTTTTTTTTGTTTTTGTTTTTGTTTTTTTTTTATGGCTAGAAAGAAGACGCAGGAGAAATGAGTCGAGGAAAAAGATGGCAATTTGACCAAAAGGGAAGAGGGAGGATAAATTATCATATTAACCCTACTTTTAACCATCAACTAACGGAATTGTTAACAGATGGCTTAATTGGGTAAAATCATCAAAGTCCGGGACTTAATTGAGTACAAAAAGTCACTTAGGACTAAATTGAGTAAAACCACTATAGTCGAGGACTAAATTGGGTATTAACTCTTTAACTTATTAAATGGGCAATTTGAATGAGTCTACCGACATTCTCATCTTAGTAGGTACAAGTTACCATCAATACCGCTATAAATACCGCATTTAATGCTAGAAGGTATGACTTTTGACATTTTCAATTATCACATTTAAGTTCGGAACTATCTTACTCCGCGTCGTTTACGAGGCTTGAGACTTAACCAACAAGCAGACTGTTACACCACTAGTGTTAACAAAATACACCACTCAATGTTAGGAAATGCACAACACAAATATGCATAATTAGGTATTTATGTACGCATCACTAAAAAATAAACCACTAGGTATACAAATATACACCACACGATGTTCAGAAATGCACAATTTGGGACATGAGAGTTATGTGGTGTTTTTGTGCATTTTCGTTATTGTGCATTTTCCTAACACTAGTAGTGTATTTTGTTAATACTAGTGGTGTATACCACACCGACCGCACTGGAAGGCACAACTATGAAATTGTAATCGTGGGTCTTGAATGTACGACAACTAAAAGTTCTACTTGTTTTTAAAAGCAAATTATCTTATCCTTTAATTAGTTTGATTTAAACATAAAAAGATAAAAGATAAAGAGAATAAAACCAGGACACAGTAAATGATTATGCAGTTCGGAGCCAAATTTCCTACGTCTGCGGGGCACCCACGACAGCCCAATCCATTAGATGTTTGCCAAGATTATAGGGAGATGAAATGCTAAACATACACAAGGTCCAAAACCTACTACATCAACATTCATCAAACAATCTTCAAAACATCTTCAAGTGATTGGATTCGTGCAGCCTCAACACGCTGAATCAGCACCAGGCCATGAACAAGGAACCAAGTAGAAAGAGCACAGATTTTGTTGGAACAGTGTTAGGAAACTCTTTAGCTCAATATATCTCGAAATTCTCACTTCTCAAGTTGTGAAATGAAGCTTCAAAACCCATCCTTTATATAGTTAGTCAAATAACAAACTTTCTCAACCATTAGCTTAATATTCTCCCTTGAAAAGATAATATCCACTCATTTAAAACCAACTCATGAATAAAACAGATTTTGTTAGAGAAAATCGCTGGGATCACTGAAGCTGTTCCAGAAAACGCGATTTGTGATCCAGGAGCATAATGAGCATTGAAAACGTCAACCTAACTTATATGCATGGTTGCAGTAGGCGCTAGGCGCTAGTCGGGCGGTAGACTAGCGCCTAGCGCCTAAGCGGTCTAGGCGGCGCCTAGGCGGTACCTAGGCGGTTCTAGGCGGCGACCTATAAAAAAAAAAAATTAATTCATGTGTGTGGGTGTATGTCATATATTATATTATATATTACATATATATATCTCTTACTTCTCTTACATATATAAATAAATAAGTTTAAATACATATAAATATAATAATAAAATTAACAATGCCGACTCGCTCGAGTTAACTCGG
The DNA here is from genome assembly GCA_003576665.1 of Ipomoea trifida. Classification (NCBI taxonomy): domain Eukaryota; kingdom Viridiplantae; phylum Streptophyta; class Magnoliopsida; order Solanales; family Convolvulaceae; genus Ipomoea; species Ipomoea trifida. The sequence goes on along the minus strand of CP025647.1, from coordinate 10,845,784 downwards.
CTAACTCTGTCGAGTTGGGCGAGTTAACTCGGCCAAATTCGGCCTAGGCGGCCGCCAACTCGGCCTAGTTGGCCGAGTTAGGCGCTAGGCGGCCTCCTAGGCGGCCAGCCACCTAGGCGGACGCCTAGGGATCAATTCGCCACGGTCTAGGAGTGTCTAGCGCCTAGGCGGGTCCCTAGGCGGCCTAGGCGGGGATTTTTGCAACAGTGCTTATATGAACTAACTTCTATAAATAAAAAAGAGTAACCTAAGGTTTGTCAAATAATTAAGCCAATTCTAATATGCATCATTTGTGCACTTACAGGCTACATTTGAGCGTGTGTGTATATATATATATATATATATATATATATATATATATATATATGAAAAAAATGTAATATATCTGACTGTGATTTTCTATAGATCAGATGAAGTATGAAACAAATTAAATTATTAAAAGACAATGATAAAATTAATGTATAGTAGTAGATATTTTGCTATAGTTGTGGAAGAATATAAGTAAGGTTTAAGAGGAAATAGCAAAGACCCCTTTATTGTTTCTAACGTTTCCAACACCTTGCTTATTGATGGTTTGATTTAAGGATCGATATGAATGCACCACATGCAAACTGACCAAACCCATCTTTCTTGCACATTCCACTACTCATTTCTAGTGCCATTATCCCGTAGCTATACACATCAAGCTTGTGAGAAATTACACTAATGTTTCTATACGTAATTTCTGGAGCGCAAAATATATAATGTTGGATAAAATTTCGAAAAGAGGACAAAAAGGAGAGGAAATGAGATCTTCAGGCGTGATATCACTTTCCTATAAGCTTTTAATCTTCCTCTACAAAAGCAACGAGGTATCAAGATTAAATCTTATGGGATACAAGAAAATGAAACAAAGTTCTTAGGTTGCTTTGATAAGAACTTCCTGGAGAGTTTTTGTACTGTGATATATTAAGATATCATGCAAAAATATTGCGTTCATATCAGATGCATCTCCTACTATTTTATAGAGACTGTTAAGAGAAGTTACTGGAAGTTTATAGCAGTTTTAAAACCAACTTCCAAAAATATATATGAAATATATTTGATTTTAGATTAGTTTGCGTATAGTAGGATTATGTTAATATGCATGTAATATAATTCAATCAATTATATTAATACTTTAATATTTCAAATGCATGAGTACATGCCAATATGAAATAATAAATGTGAAACTACATGCATAGTAACAACCTCACTGCCTCATTCGAGAGGTAAAAACCTTTTTACGTAAAAATTCTAAATCTATGCATGCAATATAATTCAAACAATTATATTTGTATTTTAATATCTCACATGCATGTGAACATGCAAATCAAGAAATATTAAAGTATATAAACACATGCATAGAATTAGAGTGAACTTTAAAGGGAAATGTTCATGCTTGTACGAGAGGTGACTGCCCTTTATATTCAACACGCGAGACATAAATCAATTGCTATGCAAGTGATCTGCTTCACTAAGCAGTTTGCTAGACATCGTTGCAAAGCACTTAGTGTGGAACATCAAAGCTTCGAGAGATAGATTCTCTGCAAACTGACCTCTCGCAAGACATTGATTTCCTGCGAACCGATTTCTCGTGCACCTCTCGCGACCTCTCGAACATCCAAAATCATCTCTACCAAACTAAGTAATATTTATCACTCCTCAACTCCATATATTATTTAAGCTTTACTTGGTAGACATCTGAAAGTTAATTTCATTACTACATAAATGTCCAACATTCCTCCTCCATTTATATAGTAAAAATTAACACTGTATCAAGATAAATCTAAAACTTATGCATAAATAAAAGTTTCTTAAAGATTGAACTTTCACTTAGTATAATACACGATACATTAATTCGGATTGCAGTGATGGACGAACCTTGAATCACGCAGTCACTTTGAAAAAATGTAGGTAAAATACACACAAGTTTTACCGTCACAACAACTCAATAAACTTGACAGTATTTAAAGTCATGTGTCTGTATCCTTTCATGAACATATCCAAGCCAAAACCCAAAGCTCTTTGAAGCGGCCACACCTCATGTTCACATAGGCTAATCTTTTAATTCATGCCCTGCACCTAGCATTTTCTCAAAAGATTAGTTAAGAGTAAATCTCATCCCTACAACAATGCAGACCAAGTACTGACTTTAGGGATACCTTTTATTTAGTACTTGCAGCCAATTAATGAAGTACTCATCAACATTGAACTCAAGACCTAACGTGATAACTTAGGCGTGAGTTAATGAGTTTTCCTTCACCTCTCGACTAGATGCGGGTTTTAAACCTATCCCTTCCGATGTTTTTAACACCATGTCCCTTGCCAAGGCTTTAGTAAACGGATCTGCTAAATTGAACCGGGACCGTACAAAGTCAAGTGCTACAACACCATTAATTAGGAGCTCCCGCACATAGCTATGCCGCATGCCTATGTGCCTTGACTTGCCATTATAAACATTATTATATGCTTTGGCTAGTGTAGTAGCGCTATCACAATGTACCAAAATTGGTGACACCAGTTTCGGCGAAACAGGAATTTCCATAATTAAATTCCTTAGCCACTTAGCTTCTTTACATGCAGAAGCTAAAGCAATAAATTCATATGCCATAGTTGAATCAGAAATACAACTTTGCTTTTTAGAAGCCAGGAAATAGCACTTCCTCCAAGTAGAAAAACCCATCCACTAGTTGAGGAATAATCTTCCTGATTTGATATCCAACTAGCATCAAAATATCCTTCTAGGATGGAAATATCTTTTGAATATACCAAACCATAATTAATGGTTTTATTCAAATATTTTAGTATCATTTTTAATGCCATCCAATGTACTGCACTAGGATTACTAGTGTATCTACTCATCTTCCCTACTGCAAATGCAATATCAAGACGAGTACTTGTCATTGCATACATTAGGCATCCTATCACTTTAGAATACTCCAACTGAGAAACCGGATCACCTTCATTTGGAATTAATTTCAATGAAGGATCCATAGGAGTAAAAACTTGAGAACTAGTTAAGTGATTAAAGCTTTTTAACACTTTCTCAATATAATGAGATTGTGTTAATCTAACACCATCCTACACCTCAGTAATTTTTATTCCAATAATTACTTCTGCTTCTCCTAAATCTTTCATGGAGAAATTGGAACTAAGAAAATCTTTAGTTTCCTTAATTAACCTTTTCCAGACTAGTTCCAAAAATCAACATGTCATCTACATACAAGCAAATAATAACCCCTTGTCCTTGGTTATTAAATTTACTGTAAATGCATTTATCAGACTGATTTATTCTGTACTCATTAGCTAGCACCATTTGATCAAACCGATCATGCCATTGCTTAGGGACCTGTTTTAAGCCATAAAGTGACTTAATTAATTTGCAAACTTTATGCTCTTGTCCTGCAACTACGAAACCTTCTGGTTGCTTCATGTAAACCTCCTCCTCTAATTCACCATTTAAGAATGCAGTCTTAACATCCATTTGATGAATTACTAGATTGTGTATAGCCGAAATGGCAATTAACAATCTAATAGTAGCAATCCTTGCTACTGGCGCATAAGTGTCAAAGAAGTTAACTCATTCTTTTTGTTTAAAGCCTTGTGCGACAAGCCTGGCCTTAAATTTTTCGATTGAACCATCAACTTTCATTTTCTTTTTGAAAATCCATTTGCATCCTATTGGTTTACAGCCATTTGGTGGATTAGTCAAAATCCACGTATTATTTCCCATTATGGAATCCATCTCATCATTAATTGCTTCTTTCCAGAAAGCAACATCATGAGAATTTACAGCTTTCTCAAAAGTTTTAGGGTCATCTTCTATATTAAAATAATATAGATTTTTAGTCTCTGTAGACTCCCTTGATCCTTCAATTAAATACATTTGGAAATTTGGACGAAATGTTTTTACCTTTCTTGTTCTTTTACTTTTTCTAATTAAGTTCAGGTTCCTTTAACACTGCATGATCATGAATTTGATCATCAACTTTGGACCCACTAGAACTAGGAATTAAATCCTTGGTTGTATTTATTGATGAGAATCGATTTTCATCAAAAATAGCATCCCGGGACTCTATTACGGTATGAACCAAAACAAAGTCATTTGGTTCTATAACATAGAACCGGTATGCTTTACTGTGTATTGCATATCCTATAAAAGTAGAATCAATGCCTTTTTCTCCCAGAGCCTTTCATTTAGGATCGGGCAACCGTACCACGGTCCTATATCCCCATATTTTCAAATAATTCAAATTGGGTTTTCTGTTGTGCCAAAGTTCATAGGGTATTACCCTATTTCTTTTATTTGGAACTCTGTTGAGTACATAACATGCAGTCAACATGGCTTCTCCCCAAAAATCTTCACTCAGACTGGAAACTGATAACATGCAGTTTAATTTACCATTTCCTTGAGCACTCTATTTTTCCTTTCTGCTACACCATTTTGTTGTGGTGTGTAGGGTGCTGTGGTCTCATGAATGATACCCACAGATTGGAAAAATTCAGGGTCATAATACTCACCACCCCTGTCAGTACGTAAAATTTTTACTAACTGACTAGTTTGCAATTCCACCTCCAATTTAAATATTTTAAATTTTTCTAAGGCTTCATCGAGGTACACATAGCAGTACCTTGAATAGTCATCAATGAAAGTGATAACATATTTTTTATTTCCCTGCGAAGGGGTGCTATGAAAATCACACAAGTCACTGTGCACTAATTCAAGTAAATTTGAATTTCTTTTTATACTAGGAAAACGATTCCTAGTTATTTTATTCAACATGCATGCACGACATGGTTCTTTGTTTAATTCCAATGATGTAATTAATCCATCTTTAGCTATGTCAAATAAACGCACATAATTTACGTGACATAATCATGAATGTCATAAAGATGATGAACATACTGTGTAAACAGAACCATCAACTTTATTGATGTTTAATTTAAACATATTAAAGCATAGAAATCCTTAGCCTACAAACGTACCGGCCTTGGATAAAATAAAACGATATGCTTCAAACACAAGTTTAAAACCACACTTGTTTAATACAATGCCAGAAACCAAATTTTTCCTAACATCTGGGGCATGATACACATCTGTGAGTGTTAATTTCTTTCCAGAAGTAAGCAACAACTCAACTTGTCCAATCCCCTTGACTTTCACCATGGAATCATTTCCCATGTACAGGCTTGGACCATTTTCCAGACTCTTATAAATCTTATAAAGATTTATATCTTTGCAGACATGTCTGGTTGCGCCAGTGTCAACCCACCACGAGTCATCAGTCTGCATGACACCAATTTCAGATATCATAGCAATGAAATTTTCAATACTATCACTCTATCAGAAACAAGATTAATAAATTTACCTTGTTTCCATTGGCCACTTCCTTGGCCATGATCACCAGAAGATATAGGGGTCGTTTACTAAAATGGAAAAATGAAGGATTTTCCAGAAAAATAGAGAATTGGAGAAGTGGAAGAATGGAAAATGGAAAACTTGTTTACTAAAATCAATTTTCAAATATATATCTCCATTTCCATTCTTCCGCTTTTGTGGAAAATTGGAGAGAGCCAATTTGATGTTCTCCATTTGGAGGATTGGTAGAAACACGGGTGAACAGTACCAAAATAATTAGAGGTCCTTGGTTCGAAACTTGCTAGTGCTTGTTTTTATTTTCTCGCCTCTTCTTCTTCTTCTTCTTCTTCTTCTTCTTCTTCTTCTTCTTCTTCTTCTTCTTCTAATTACTATTTCTATTTTTATTGCCTCTTCATATGCTCGCCTCTTCTTCTTCTAATTATTATTTCTATTTTTATTGCCTCTTCATCTGCTGATTATTATTACATTTTTTATTATTATTATTATTATTATTATTATTATTATTATTATTATTATTATTATTATTATTATTATTATTATTATTATCTTTATCTTTATTTTTATCTTTGTTATTATTATTATTATCATCATTATTATTATTATTATTATATTATTATTTTCTTTTCCTTTTCTTGTTCTTCTCCTTTTTTACTACTACTACTACTACTATTATTATTATTATTATTATTATTATTATTATTATTAGTAGACGCCACCCTCTTAAAGATAGCTTCCTTTTTTATTTTTATTTATTTATTGTTATTATTATTATTATTATTATTATTATTATTATTATTATTGTTGTTGTTGTTGTTGTTGTTGTTGTTGTTGTTGTTGTTGTTTTTGTGGTAGAAATATACAAAAACTATATGAAAGATTGTAGCCAATGAGATTTTGCGTATTTCGTTCGTAATTAAACTAAGCTCTAACATGAATAAAATAGCTATAATTTATTTAGTAATATGTGTATATTGATTTTTGTAACATTTTACACATTTAGTATTATTGTATTGAATTTATTTTTATTTCAAAGTTGAACTTGTAAAATAAAATCAAAAAATTGAAGAAATGAAGAATGAAATTTGGAAAACTGGAGAAATGGAAAACTGGAGGAATGGAGAAGGAAAACTGGAAAAATGGAGAAATGAAAAACTGGAAATGAAAAAATAGAAAAATGAAGTAAACGACCCCATACCTTCCATTTGTGCCTTTCTTTTCTTCCAAACTTCAAGTCTTTTTTAAAGTGTGGACCGTTGCACACCCAGCATGTAACAGATGCCTTCCCTTTTCCTGTTCCATTCTTCTTAAACTTAGAAGATTTGGTAGCCTTTCCCGGTTTCCCTTTCCCTTTGCGGTTTGATTTGCCTTCATCAACAAAGTTGATGGTAGAACCCGAGGCCCCGGTGACTTTTGCACCGCCTTTATTCTTACTTTCCTTCAGTCTGATCCCTTCCTCAACATAAAGGTGGGAACCCAGTTGCTCCATGGTAAGTTCTTCCTTCTTTTGCATCAAGGTACGATGTACCTTTTTCCATGATGGTGGCAACTTATCTATGATATTGGCAATGGCTATGGCGTCATCCATATTCATGCCATGTTGCCTTATCTGTCCAAGGATTCTGACTTACCAGGAATTTCTTGCTAGAGGCATCCTCATATATATATATTTTACCTCAAGCACATCCCATGGGTCTTTAGACGATTCTTCATATTGATAAATATCAAATAGGGTGTCAGACATACCGTTCAGAATATGGCCACAGCAAGCGAGATCATCGTTTTCCCATTTGAGTCGGCGACGGGGAGCTTCGAGAATCTCATTCTCTTGCTCTACTGGCTTCGAGGTGCTCAGCACATATGCCACATTCAGGGTCGCAAGCAAGAACTTCATCTTCTTTTGCCATCTACGAAAGCCCACGCCTTCAAAGTGTTCCAACTTTGGGATGTTGATTGCAAAGTCAAGGAACCCAGAATTCATTCTTCCTCAGAAACAGAATTAAAAGCTTATAGAATGTTGGATAAAATTTCGAAAAGAGGAGAAAAAGGAGAGGAAACGAGATCTTCAGGCGTGATATCACTTTCCTATAAGCTTTTAATCTTCCTCTACAAAAGCAACGAGGTATCAAGATTAAATCTTATGGGATACAAGAAGATGAAACAAAGTTCTTAGGTTGCTTTGATAAGAACTTCATGGAGAGTTTTTGTACTGTGATATATCAAGATATCATGCAAAAATATTGCGTTCATATCAGATGCATCTCCTACTATTTTATAGAGATAAAATATGACTGTTAGATGAAGTTATTGGGAGTTTATAGCAGTTTTAAAACCAACTTCCAAAGATATATATGAAATATATCTGATTTTGGATTAGTTTACGTAGGATTATGTTAGTATGCATGTAATATAATTCAATCAATTATATTAATACTTTAATATTTCAAATGCATGAGTACATGCCAATATGAAATAATAAATGTGAAACCACATGCATAGTGACAACCTCACTGCCTCATTCGAGAGGTAAAAACCTTTTTACGTAAAAATTCTAAATCTATGCATGCAATATAATTCAAACAATTATATTTGTATTTTAATATCTCACATGCATGTGAACATGCAAATCAAGAAATATTAAAGTATATAAGCACATGCATAGAATTAGAGTGAACTTTAAAGGGAAATGTTCATGCCTGTACGAGATGTGACTGCCCTTTATATTCAACATGCGAGACATAAATCAATTGCCATGCAAGTGATCTGCTTCACTAAGCAGTTTGCGAGACATCGTTGCAAAGCACTTAGTGTGGAACATCAAAGCTTCGAGAGATAGATTCTCCGCGAACTGACCTCTCGCGAGACATTGATTTCCTGCGAACAGATCTCTCGTGCACCTCTCGCGACCTCTCAAACATCCAAAATCATCTCTACCAAACTAAATAATATTTATCACTCCTCAACTCCATATATTATTTAAACTTTACGTGGTAGACATGAAAGTTAATTTCATTACTACATAAATGTCCAACATATAATTCTTATTCATGCTCACATAAATTCTTTTAGCATATTTTTGGCATTTTTCCTTCCACCACAATAATATTTTGAGGACTCTATTAGCTTGTGAGGGATGCCAGTTTCAATTCTTTTACATTATTAACTGGATTCTCACAAGTTCAATTGTATTATAGAAGTGTGAGCAGGAACCACCAAGAAGTCGCTTTTTTGTACCAATCTCTATCACACCATTAATCATGGATCTGTCCGACTACAAAATGTAACAAAACATGACCAAATTCTTTATATCCAACTCACAAGTCATATCATAATATCCGCAAGTTATGCTGCACAGCCACTAGGTTACGACTTAAGGACAACCATGCCTATTGTCCATGATTGCATAGGACCAATTGGTCTAATGACGGTTAAGGCCTGAAGATATATTGACAATCTAATCCTTGGAATTAACTCAATTAAAGGCATCGGAAAATAATTAAGCTAATAGTTACACATAAAAAAAAAAGAAGTAATAAATGGTTGATCCTGCAATTATAGAAAGCCAACCATTCAACCTCAATTATCTCATCATCCTACTAATCAGGTTATCATCCCAATTGATGGGGTATTAAAGGTTGGGCCTAGCCAACTTAATTTTGTGCACGGCCCGGGTAAAGAAGCAAGAGGGCATGGCGTGCGGTGGCTGAACCGGGCACGGCATACAGCGGCTGAACCGAGCATGGCATGGGTGTGGCTTGTAGCGGCTGAAATGGGCATGGCAGGGGTGTGGCGTGTGGCGGCCGGACCAGGCGTGACGCGAGGCGGCTGGATTGGGCATGGCATGGGCGTGGCGTGTAGCGGCTGAAATGGGCATAGCCAGGGTGTGGCGTGTGGCGGCCGGACCGGGTGTGACGCGAGGCGGCTGGACCAGGCATGGTAGCCGGTAGGGGTGCGGCGTGTGGCGGTCGGACCGGGTGTGATGCAAGGTGGCTGGACCGGGCTTGGCAAGTGGCTGGAAGGGTGCCGATGGTCGTGCCACTCACTCCTCTCAACACCAGGCCCAGCGAGATACTCACTTATGACGAGGAATGCCAGGTGGTCAAGATCCCTGAGACCTATCCACGGGATTTCCCTGGTCAATCGGCTCCATCTTCGATACGAGCATAACACAGATGAATTCCAGGCTGGGAGAAAAGAAATAGAGGCCCTCATCCAGTCTTGGAAACTAGGGAATTTCATTGACTGGAACATAATGCACCTAGGAAATGTATGGAGAAAGGAAACAACCGATGGCTCGGGCAATCCCACCCCCTCAAAATACAAACCCAGAGAAAACACCAATAAGGGTAAGTGCCCGGTGATAAACATAATATTTGGGGGTTGGACGCCGGGGAAAGACGAAGGAGGATACTTGGGGTCGGTAAAAGAAACACCTGCCGAAAAAGGCGGCCACAGGAGGTTATCACCTTTTTAGATAGCGACTCTTATAAAATTGTATGCAAATTTAAGTTGAATTGGATTTTTGTACTAAATTACTAAATTTAAAATGTTTAGTTAGAATTGTCAAGAATAAAGACTGAATTATTTTTCTCTTTAAATTTGATATCCGAGCTGCCAGGCAGGCCCGGCGCAGGGCATCTCTGCCTAGGGCCGTTGCACAGGGTCCCCAAATTTTAGGGGCTCCATATTTAAAAAAAAAAAAAAATTTATGCATATAGAGGAATGAGGAGAGACAATGTGCATTACAACATTTTCGTAAGAAAAGGATTTAAATTGCCGGAAATCCTTTCTTACCAAAATCCTTTAAATAATTAAATCCTTTCCTTACCATTACGCAAGGGGCTAGTCGGCAATTTAATGCATTACGGCATTACGCAAGCGCAACTAGTACTGTCAAAGCGGGCCGGCCTGCTCCATTAGGCCCGCCCCACCGCGGGCCTAATTTTTGCCAACCCTAGCCCGCACCCGCGGATTTGCAGGCCCCGCGGGTCGGCCCGCGGACTTTTTTATTATTTATTTTTACTTTCATGTTAAATTAATTAAAAAACTATAACCCGCGGACATATATTTTTATGACCCTAACCCGCCCCATCGTGGGGCTGGTGCGGGCCGGCCAGCGGGCTTTGGCCCACTTTGACAATACTAAGTGCAGCACCTAATTGGCTATTTAAATCCTTTCCTTAGCAAAATTATTAAGCTTATATGTACAGAAATCTCACAAGGCATAACTAGCCTAATTAGGTATTATGCAATTTTTTAATTGATGCAAACATCACTCAGCAGACGACGAAAGCAGTAACACAAAAGCAAATATACAATTGACGCAGTAAACGATAGATCGTAGACGCACTCAGAATTCTTCAATTCTTCTTGATTACTCAAGTTCTTCAATTCTCTTAATAGGTAATTAAAAGTATTAAATATTTCACAATTCTTATTTATTGTTTTATTTACATGACTTAATAATTCTGATTTTAGAACAATATATTCAAGAATTTGTTTTTTGATTAATTATTTATTCATAGTTTCTAAATAAATTCTTATTTTTTTCTTTGATTTTATAATTATGTCTTCTTGAAAATATTCATCTGGCTTTGAGAAGCATAAAAAGAATTGAGAAACTAACTCAATCTCAAAAGGGAGCTCTTGAAAAATTCATTATAAAAGAAACTCAAATAGATGTGCAAAAAGATGATGTCCAGGAAAAATTGTTAGATGCTAATCTTCGTTTAGAAGATCAAGATGATTGTGAGATTGGAAAAAAAATTTAAATGATAGTGTGCAGAACAATGATAAGTATCATTGTGACAATGAAAATAATAATAATGTTGATGGTTGTTGAAATTGTTGAAATCTTACTTACGATCAAGTATGTTGCAAGAGAGACTGAATGGATTAGCTTTAATCTCTATTGAAAATGAGATTTTGGAAGAAGTTGATAAAGTTTGGTAGATGATTTTGCATCTAAACGTGCATGACGCATGTTACTTTTTAAATGAAATTTAGATGTATTTTTTATACAATATTTATATTTTCATTTTTTGACACAACTTTTTGAACAACTATTATTTATATATAAAAATTACTCCATCTGTCCCATTTTATCTGTCCTACTTACTATTCATTGGTCAAACCAACTTTTTCTTCTTTGTTTATTTATTTATTTTTACTTACTTCTTTGTTTATTTATTTATTTTTACTTATTTTAAATTTGATTTTTTTTTTGTGTTTAATAGTACTTTTAGTGTAGTTTTTAAATATATAAATTTGGTATACTAATACTAAACTTAATATTATGAAAAATTGAATTAAAAATAACTTTAGTCAAGCCTCGTTAACCGAATCAGACACATAAAATGGAACAGAGGGAGTACTTGAAAAAAAAAAGGGACTCAATTTAAGATATTGCACAGAATCCCAATTTTTATTGGAACGGCCCAGCTGCCAAGCATGCATTAGTGACAGATACCATGTGTGGTTATCATTACAACATATTCAAAGCTCACCATCTCTAACCATCACTCTTAATAGTTTAGGCAATTAACCACGGTGCTTATCAGTTGTCGTTAGAAAGGGTCATTTTTGTGGACAATATCGTTACAATGGTATTGCAATGCTGAGACTATACATATGATAATTTGAACAGTTAATATACTTATATACCTAGAAACTGTACGGCCGAACAATGATATTTACCTCCTCACTTGGTCTTAGAAAATTCTCTTGCGGGGTTTTTCGTAACACTAGATTCAAGCAAGGCAGGCGGCTTTTTGAATCTTCCATGTTGACGCAATAGCTGCCACAAATGAGATGTCTTCACTGCCTTCTTGTTACCATGTTTCCCCTTCTTTGACTGTAGGTTGCCATGTTTCAGTGACTTTGAATTCTTCAACCCCTGTACAAGAGCATGAAAATGGCTCCCATGTTGGCTTTTGCCACGTTGATCACATACCACAGGTTTACCGAGCTTTTGCACAGCCTGTTGTTCTTCATGGACCTCATGTTTTCTTGGAGGACAGGGACTTTTTCCTTTGTGCTTTGGCAAAGGTGTTTCATGGTTTACCTTGGTTCTGTGATTAGTAGTATTCTCGTCTTTCTTATCGTTATTGTGATGATGGTGGTGATGGTGGTGGTGATGAAATATAATTCCTAGCTTGTCTTTGAACTTCGTCCAACGTCCAACTTGTTTCTTAGTTTTCTCCACATTAGCAGATTTATATGCCCTAACAGGACTGCAAGTCTTTGACGAAGAATCATTAGAGTAGGAATTAACTGGCTGGCTGAATTGCGAGGATGCCTCACTCTCGCCACTGTGTGTAGAACTCCTTCGAAGAAAGCTAGCACTGTCTGGCAACGATGACGAGTAAACCTCATTCTCACCACTGCTTGAGTCAATTATGTAACGGCCTCTTCTTCTGACGTGATGTGAAGGGTATAGCTCGCTGTCGCTGCAACTGCTGCTAACCGGTGCATCTGTATGATTCCGATCACTGATGTGGCCTGATTCTGAATAGTCTTCGGTATGACTACCATAAGTGCTTCTCGGCTGGCTTGAGTATGAGCTTGACACTGTAGCCTCTGGTTCCTGCTCTAGTAGATACCTTCTTTTTGGATAGTTTGTAAACTTCTCCTTCCTTGACAATCCAAAGTGATTTAGATCCTTCAGACTTTTATACAAGTTTTTTCTGGCCTCTATTAGGTGGCCATGCTTGGAATCCAACCAAGTCCGCCTCGTAGTTTTATGATGTTGCAAATCCTTTTCACTGTCCTTCAGCTGCACAGTTGATTTGGGAATTCTCGGTTTCCTGGGATTCGGATTCAAAGGCACGAGATCTTGATCCCGGTTTATAGCAGGCAAAGCAGAAAGAGCATTTACTGTCTTGTTTTGGCCTTGTGAGATACTATAATAACCCTTACAATCAGGAATTGTCCGGTTTGCAAAATCATGACCCGAGCTGTTTGGTTCACGCGCAGACTCCAATTTGTTGAGAATGGTCTTGATGTCCTGAAGAGCAAGCCAATTTCCTTTCAGTATCTGCATCTCGTGGTCATCAATAGGCTCTTCGCCCCGACCTGACACATTATGTTTTGAGACAAGACCTGCATTTCTCATGTGTTCACGAGTCATCGTAGCTTGATTAGCAGCCAAATTTGGAGATGTTGAATCAGTTAGTTGATTCATCATCCTATTAGGACCCTGATATAGTGAACTGGAGGGAGTTATTATAGGCTCCACAGAACATTGACGGTCCAAATGATAGTGTGAATCGTTTACAACTGCACCAGCTTGATTTGGATCGCTACTGGGAACCAATCCTTTTGTCCGCTTAATGGCACTTGAGATATCCATTTGCAGAAAACAATCAGCAACTGTATCACGTGACTCAGATTCAATGACATTTGTACCCGATTTGGCTTCCAATTGCAGAGCTGAAATATGCATTTCAATTTGCTTGATGGCGTCTGAAACTTCTTTAGATAAACAACTGTTGTCCTCGGGTATCCCCTCGGTTTCAGGAGTAAACTCATGCCTAACTTCTGTTTTAACAAAATCAAACTCCGGCCTATTTGAAGAAGAAGCCACAGATCCAATGCCACTTGAGACACCACCGAGAAAAACTCCATTCTCATTTCCCCTTTCATTGCTTCCTGAAGTGAAGCAAAAATGGCTACTTTGATTGCTTGGCTTATCCTGCAATGTTGCAACTCTTATAGAGCTCGGTCTTCCATGATCAGAAAACTTGGCTTTCCCTATAGGCTTAAATTGCTTCACAGTTTTGGGGCGTTGGCAAACCCTGCAGCGTTTCCTTCTATTTTCAGATTCAGTTGCAGAGAAGACGAGATTTGGCATCTCTATCACACCTACCTCAGTTGCTGGCTTAACAACTCCTTCCAACTTTAATCCACCGGTTTCTGAGCTAACTGATTGCTTTTCCCAACTTTGCTTCAACGCATTTGATAATGCAAGATGTTGTTCTTTCACCGAGTCTTTCAACCGGTGTGGCTGTCCAGACGTACATTTTAAAGTTGCATCAACCTGACCAGATACAATCGGCAACACATTTAAGCAAACAAAAAGGAGGAATTACACAAAGAAGTTCCTTGATAAACATTAACATATTGTGAATACCTAAACTGCCAAGACTCTAATCAAAATTCATGAATTGTTCAAGAAATCTTAAACCTACAGAAAAGTGGAAAAATTACCCGTGAATGGGCCTTTAAAACCCTTTCAGTTGCACTGTCGAGTAAACTTTTTAACAGAAGCCGCGCTTTATTATCCAACTGCTCCAAAAGATAAAAGCAAAAGGCATCAGAAGTAGGCCCTGACTTGGACAAAAAGTATTTTTTGATTCTATTGCTATGTTCCACACAAACAGCGGGATTTAAACGAGCTTCGGTTTCCCGTTGAGAAGGAAAATTTCTGAATAGCAGAGATGATAGATCATAGATGAACCAAAAGGTAAAAGCTTGGCCAAATACTAAATTATAAATCAGATTTTAAGGTTGATATGGGAAAAAAGTCTCTTTATCAAGAATGAAATGCTGATCAAAAATTCAACATTATAACCACAAACATAGAAGAAAACAAAGGAAACTACTGGGAATTAGTTTGAAAGCATGACTTCAGGAAAAGTTAGATAAACTAGAGTTGCAGTAACAATGAAGTGCAAACAATTAAGAACATTATGAGTATTGATGTCATCTGCTTGTTATCTAACCCACTTTAATGGGTAATTCAGGTTCAACTAAAACCTCAGAACTGTTAATTTGTCTAAAAATCATATATACTTTTTTCCAGGGAGTCATAAAATAAAAAAAAGAGAACTTACAGTTTCAGAGGTCACATTTGGCAAGCCATCCTCATCCTGTTTTAAAAGTCCATATAATTGCCTTAAGGCATGGAGACTTGATTGAATATCTTCAATATCCATTACTCCATTAACATCCTACACAAATAAATATCAGCAAAATACTCATCCAACAACACTTGCTAACAGGTCATTCCAACAACATTTGTAATCTCGAACCCCAAATTTGGATTCTTGCCCTGCTCGTGGTTGAAATGCTCAAAATTTTTGAATTTCAAACACCAAATGAGAATACAACAATACTCCATTAATGGCCAAAGTGGCAAAGACGATATCAACACTATCTTCCTCAATATATATACAAAATCATTGTACAGTAGAAAATAGTGTTTTATCGACATTTATAAAGAAAATTCCAATTTCGGAAGTAAAAAAATCTGCGAAAGAAAGCAAAATTTAAGGACCCTGTTGATTCTTACATGCTCTATATAGAGAGAACTTTTCGGCAACTCAGACTCGTCACTGGAATTCAATTCTTCGTACCTCCTTGAACACGAGAAGAGAGAAACGTCAATGGCAGCGAAATTTGGGCGGTTGAATAGAAATCAAATTGAGACTTTGTAAGAAATACTAAACTGTTATATGGTATTGATGGCCAAATGGTGAAATCACTGAAATGTGTATAACATAATACATGAGGGTTATGAATTAGGTGTTTGACAATGTATTTTTACTTGAGAATCAAAGTCAAGGATGTTTGAAGTTTAAGACCCCTCTATTATACTCATCTTTAGAGAAGGAAATACACTATGTATTGGTGTTGGAAAATTAGTTATTTTTTACAAATAAAACAACCATTTTGAAATAAAGTTGGGTGGGGTCCACTTTCAATTTGTATTGGGTCAACGAAGTGAGATGTTTAATTTGATATATTATATACCCATCAAAACGGATAATAAGTGAAAGAGAAAATTGATTTCAAAGTATACTCGCTTGAGGCTGAAAAGACTTATATGTCTAAGCCAATTAGCATAATAGGTAATAATGATTAATTGATTTTTTTTTTTAACTTAAATGTTTATAAAAAATATTTTTTTAAAAAAAATGAATGGTAGAACTTTTACAAATTAAGTTTATTTGGCCGTTTTTTTCTTGCTAATTACCTAAAAATAAACATTCAATACATTAAAAAATAAATTTTCAATATTAAAAATCAATACTTATTCTTGTTTCACAATATAATTTAGTGAATGAAATGTGGATTTAATGAAATGGCAGGATTTTAAAATTAATTTCCTAGTCCAGATAGGAGCGGGAAAATGTATATCAGGATTCATCTTCTATCATTAATGGCTAAGTAGTTTCCTAATCCCACCAGCATTAGAATTAGGGTTTTCCCAGGCCCCTATAAGTATTCAATTCCTCATAGTTTCCTAAAATGCAATTTCATCCTTTACATACACCTACTCTGAAAATAGCACAATGGAGAGCGTGTCTTCAAATTCAACAACTACAACGCTGGAGGATCATCAGCCACCTATAGCACCAACAATTGAAGATTACTTGCCCATCAAGAAACGCAAAAGATCCATAATTATTGCTCCCAAGAAACCACAAAATAATTCGATACAAGTAGACCACCCTAATACTCTAAGTGCCCCAACAATTAAAGATCATCACTTGCCCATCAATAATCATCGTAAGGATTTGGGTAATTTCGCAGAGCTCATTGACGCTGCTTCCTCCTTCTCCCTCTCACTGTTCCCGCCAACCAAGAATCGCAAAACACACATAAATATTGGTCCCAAGAAAACGATAAAGAATCATCATCGTTGGGATGACGAGCTTATTGACGCTGCTTCCTCCCTCTCCCTCTCCCTCCCAACCAAACGCAAAAGACTTCCTAAACCTAAGAAACCAGAAAATTCTTCAATACAAGAAAAGGAGGAAGAAGGAGTCATCGTCGCCAAGAGACAGAAGAAGGTGGTGGATAAAAACCCCCCAACTGGGGCACTGGGAAATCATAATCATCATCACTGGATACATAAGCGCCTAAGTACAAGTGATGTCAACCTTTCATCAAGGCTCTTGCTGCCCAAAGAGGAAATCATAAAATACCTATTGCCTCTCATGGATATGGAGAGCCGTACAGCTTGTGAAAACAGGGGTGGGTTGAGAGTCAAAATATGGGATTTAGACACTGAGTCAAAGCATCAACTCACCCTCAAGAAATGGAAGACTGGCAGCTTTCTTCTCAATAGCAATTGGAATACAGAGTTTGTGAAAAGGAGGAGTTTGCATGAGGGTGACACCATTTCCATGTGTTGGGACTTTGAGAATCTAAGGTTCTTGTTCCGCAAGTTCAATGCCTGATAATCTTAGAATCAAATTCAATCATCAAATTTTGCTAGTATCCATGCATCGTCTCCATATGTACTAATCTGCAGGATTTTGTAATTCTCCATTTGTATGAATTGATTAGTAAATATTACTCCCTATTATATTATTGACTTCAAATCTATTTTGCATCAGTTCACTTTATTATAGTTATAGTAGTTCTCTATAGTTCTTTATTTTGTGCGATCAAGTGAATGGGTTCTTTCAATATGTTTCTTGTATTGCACGAGTGAATAACTCAATAAATATAATACTATAAAATGAGATGCTCGCCAAGTACTTTTTTGTTTGATGACATCGCTATTACCATTTCAAGCGGAACCTCGTAGATTTGAGTACTACGTATAGAGTTAGATTGTAGTTACTAAAAAAAATGAGATTCTCATTCCTTTGTCTAAAGAAAATAGTCCCAAACTTAAGTCCCTTCTGGCATAAGCACATTTTTATTCTACCTCACATTACTATAGCGGATGAAGTTCTCTTCAAATAGAATAGTTTCGAACTTTAAACTAACCACATTTCCACAAATAAACTTATTATCAAATTATTGTTATAGGAACATATAGGAACATATCTTAAGACCAAAAATAAATTTAACAAAAGAAAAGCCTGGTATTCTTAATCTGACTCCACTAGTACAAAAAAGAACATAGAGATTGACATTTAGCTATCATTCTTACAAGAACAATAGTGTATTCTTAAAAGAAAATTTATAGTGACAATTTCGTAAATAATTGAACAATAATCCCGTCACTATTGTAAGATGAAACGAAAGTAATTTAAAAAAAGATTGCTTTCCGCCACCGTATGACATCACTCCACCCCACCACCACCACAACAACAATACCACCAATCCACTTTGCACCTCCATTGACTCCAATCCAATTGAATGGGAATCAAGATGGCTTTCAGAAACTCATCCCTTCGCATGCAATTAATGGAAAGGGTATATATGAAAACAATATAGAGAGCTATAACTGTAATAAGTGATCTGATGCAAAATAGATTTGAAGTCAATAATATTATATACTCCGTATTTACTAATCAACTGATACAAATGGAAAAGTACAAAATCCTGCAGATTAGTACATAGGGAGATGCATGTATCCTTGATGGAATTAGTTAATTAATGATTGAATTTCATTCTAAGATTGGACATTGAACTTGCGGAATAAGAACCTTAGATTCTGAAAGTCTCAACACATGAAAATGGTGTCACCCTGGAGGGGTTGGGTTATGATTTACATTTATGAAAGAGTGAGTGTACATGTGCGGCGACAAATTGGACATGTTGGGTTTTTGTGCAGCCATTGGACAATGCAAGCATTGTGAAACCTATGGGAACAGGGTGGCAATTTTGTGATCACCATCCCTCTCATAAATCCTTCCAGACAAATGCTGCAACATTCGCCATCTTCGTTATCATCATCGCTAAGCCGTTCCGTCTTCAACATAGAGATTTCCTGTTGCGACATTCCATGGCCAGTAGAGGCAAAAGGTTGTTCATAATAATCACGGGCAGCAGCTGTGTCGTCATTCAAAATCATTTCACCATCCAAGAAATCAGCCGGTTCTTCCGACAGGTAAACAGTGTCGAGGTCGACCGACAAAGACACCCCATAAAACCAGTTTCTGCTGCGAACTAGGTTGAATGCAAACATCGCTATAGGATAAACGATATCAGCCCCCAGTGTGGC
>CP025647.1:10811049-10824167 GCA_003576665.1 Ipomoea trifida | reverse complement strand
AGTTCATCCTCGATTGCAGTTTCAAACTAGCTTAAAAATATACAGTTTAAACCCACCGTAGTCGTTTTGGTGGGCAGTGAGCGTGAAGATCGCGTCCTTAGGGTTTTCTTTACTGCGAGTAGTACTGGAAAACTGATTCGCCTCATCTCTTTGCGCATTAGTTTAATCAAACTTCCACGATTAGCAAAAACGTATCAAATCTGGTGTGTCATCATCGTCATCTCCTTTTTTTTAAATCCACTGGTATTTTGCTGTGTTCAGCTTTTTGATTCCTAAGAATATATTTTATATATTTTTCTCGCTTTCAGTTAATTATTGCGCTTTCGCCTTTCCATTATTGTTTATTATTCTATTTTTCTTAAAATTGAAAATTGCTTTTAAATGATTGGTTTGAGCTGTTGTGCGGTTGTGCCTGCCTGCCTCTGCGTTAGGAGTGTTGAGCGGAAGGGCGATTGAGGAGGTGGAAGAGGAGACGGTTTCCGATTGCAAATGCCGGAGGAGGATTTGGTAGAGCTCAAGTTTCGGTTGTACGATGGATCGGATATTGGTCCGTTTCGGTATTCCCCCGCTTCTACTGTAGCTATGCTTAAGGAGAGAATCGTTGCCGAATGGCCTAAAGGTTCGTGTTTCATTAACTTCTGAAGTTCTGATGTTCAGAGCTCCATTATGAGGTGTTTGCCACATTATTTTCTAGTTTTTTTTTTTTTTTTAATAATTTTGTAATTAAGGTGGATACTAGCTTAATCTGCCAAAATTCTAGGGCTTCATTGCTTCACAATTTGATTTGATTGCACAGTAAAGCATTGTGGTAGGGGTTGAATGAAATTGTTTCGCACTTTGCTGTCTGCTCTTGGTGTTTATTGTTGTTGTTATCTCCTTCTATGGCATTGCAGACATATTTTCTTCTAAAATATTTTATTAAATTTCAATTTTCAATTTCCCCTTTTCCACAAAACAAGTTATGAGCTGTGATACTTACAGTGCAAAGAGGACTAGGCCTGACCAAAAGATAAATTTTGCCCTTTTTCCCTCTTAGAGGACCAGGCAATGCTGATTTCTCGTTTTGCCCTGATATTTAAGGCCAGAGTGTTGTAGACTCTAGTTAATTTCACTTCTTTGAATTTTCATCATTAATCGAGGATGAACTTAAGCTAGTTTGAAACTATATTATGACGCCTGCAGAGTTCATCGAACATACGCCTCCATTTCACGGTTGACCAACATACGCTGATTAAGCCATGGACCTAAAAGGACGGAAATGAGAGATGTAGAGCTCAAGCAGGATGGTTGAGAGTCAAAATATGGGATTTGGACACTGAGTCATCGAGCATGAATTGAGCCTCAAGCAATGGAAGACTGGCAGCTTTCTTGTCACTAGCAACTGGAATACAGACTTTGTGAAAATGAGGAGTTTACTCCAGGGTGACACCATTTCCATGTGTTGAGACTTTCAGAATCTAAGGTTCTTGTTCCGCAAGTTCAATGCCCAATCTTAGAATGAAATTCAATCATTAATTAACTAATTCCATCAATTTTGCTAGGATACATGCATCTCCATATGTACTAATCTGCAGGATTTTGTACTTTTCCATTTGTATCAATTGATTAGTAAATACGGAGCATATAATATTATTGACTTCAAATCTATTTTGCATCAGATCACTTACTACAGTTATAGCTCTCTATATTGTTTTCATATATACCCTTTCCATTAATTGCAAAGGATGAGTTTCTTAAAGCCATCTTGATTCCCAATCAATTGGATTGGAGTCAATGGAGGTGCAAAGTGGATTGGTGTTGTTGTGTTGTGGTGGTGGTGGTGGTTATGGTGGTGTTGGTGATGGTGGGGGTGGAGTGATGTCATACGGTGGCGGAAAGCAATTTTTTTTTTTAAATTACTTTTGTTTCATCTTACAATAGTGACGGATTATTGATCAATTATTTAAGAAATTGTCACTATAAATTTTCTTTAAGAATACACTATTGTTCTTTGTAAGAATGATAGCTAAATGTCAGTCCTATGTTCTTTTTTGTACTAGTGGAGTCAGATTAAGAATACTGGGCTTTTCTTTGTTAAATTTCTTTTTGGTCTTAAGATATGTTCCTATAATAATAATTTGATAAGTTTATTTGTGAAGATGTAGTTAGTTTAAAGTTCGAAGCTATTCTATTTGAAGAGAACTTCATCCCCTATAGTAATGTGATGTAGAATAAAAATGTGCTTATGTCAGAACTGACTTAAGTTTGGGACTATTTTACAGTTTACTGATGTTATTACTTGAATTTTTTTTAGACAAAGGAATGAGAATCTCATTTTTTTTAAGTAACTACAATCTAACTCTATACGTAGTACTCAAATCTACGAGGTTACGTTCCATTTGAAATGATAATAGTGATGTCATCAAACAAAAAGGTACTTGGCCGCTATCTCAGTTTATAGTATTCTATTTATTGAGTTATTCACTCGTGCAATACAAGAAACACATTGAAAGTAAAAATTTCAAAACTTTAAAATTGATAGTTTGATACCTTTTCAAATAACAACATACAAGTATGTGGGAATAAAAAATAGACTGTTCAAAATGATGTAATTCTACAAAATTTAAGCTGTTTAGAGAGATTTACATTTATGAAAGAGTGAGTGTACATGTGCGGCGACAAATTGGACATGTTGGGTTGTTGTGCAGCCATTGGGCAATGCAAGCATTGTGAAACCTATGGGAACAGGGTGGCAATTTTGTGATCACCATCCCTCTCATAAATCCTTCCAGACAAATGCTGCAACATTCGCCATCTTCGTTATCATCATCGCTAAGCCGTTCCGTCTTCAACATAGAGATTTCCTGTTGCGACATTCCATGGCCAGTAGAGGCATAATAATCACGGGCAGCAGCTGTGTCGTCATTCAAAATCATTTCACCATCCAAGAAATCAGCGGGTTCTTCCGACAGGTAAACAGTGTCGAGGTCGACCGACAAAGACACCCCATAAAACCAGTTTCTGCTGCGAACTAAGTTGAATGCAAACATCGCTATAGGATAAACGATATCAGCCCCAGTGTGGCGAGTCTGCCCAAGAAGAAGGAAAGAGCACTCTCCCGAGAAGTCAAGTGGAAAAGTGGATTGAAGTGGATTTCGAAGCAGTTGTCGCCCAAAGTAAAGGAGGCTACGGAAGAAGCTGTCATCGTAGCTACTCTTTAATCTTCCGTGACTTGGGTATGGCAAAGGGGCGCCGCTCATGTTGGTTATTGCCGTAGCCATTAATGCTGATTATGTTTCTTGGGAATTGAAAGCGCGCAAAGCAGAGACAGATAGAATAAGGAAAGTAACCCTACTTCCTACTATAAATAGGGTTCTTGACAACTTAGCGCCAAGTCGGCAACTTTAAGCATAACGGCAAAATTAACCTTTCAAGTTTTTTTTTTTTTTTCCTTTCAAAAAAAAATGTTATTGGGCCATTAAATTTAAAAATTACTCCATTCTTCCCATTTTATGTGTCTAGTTCGATTAACCAGACTTGACTAAAGTTATTTTTAATCCAATTTTTCATAATATTAGGTTTAGTATTAATATACAAAATTTATATATTTTGAAACTATACGAAAAGTACTCTTAAACACAAAAAAATCAAATTTAAAATAAGTAAAAAATACTAAAGAAATAAATAAAAAGAAATAGTTGGTTTGACCAATGAATAGTAAGTAGGATATATAAAATGGGACAGAGGTAGTAAAAAAGTCGTTTGAAATCAGTAAGAAAGGTAAGGAAAATTACATTTTAATTCTCTCAATTATATTATTCTTTGCTAGCTATTTTAGTTTCTAAGCTTTTTACCGTTGCAATATATATAACAGTCTCTAAGTTGATCTTCAAAAAAAGTTAACTTCTGAAGCAACAAAACTATTAAATTTTATTAAAATTTTACTTAATATATGAGTATTAAAATTTTATGAGTATTAAAATTTTATGAGTTAAAAATATTTGAGACTAAAACCACTAGAAAAGAACAATTGAAGGGTTAAAACCACTAGCAAACAGCAATCGCGGGATTAAAAATGTTTTTTTTCTAGTGTAATTATACCTAGCTACTAGTAAGTTACTAACAACTTATTGTTGAGTTAATGTTGATTAACTTTTCGTAACACTTTTATTAGTTATGAAATTACTATGTGAACTCCCAAGTTCTATTCTTGAATTCTACTTTCACTTTCAAATTCTAGATATAGATATTTTACTTGTGACTAACATGATGAAAATAGGCTATCTTGTTTGTCACACCAGAGAGTAAAATTGAAACTGTTATACCGTGGACCTGGACCAGAGAGTACTTGTGACTAAGCACCAAGTTGCTGTTTTAGTAGAGTTGTATCTTGACTGCTGAGGCATGTTAAGAATACCGGTTGTTTTTATTTTATTAAACTAGTATTTTCGCCCGTGCGTTGCACGGAATGTATTCGTTATAATATTTTAAAAATATTTGAATCAATATACAATTATATAAATTATAACATCGAATATTATATAGCGCAAATGATGAAATTTGTTGGATCGATTATGTTTTTCTTTTATATGTTTTCGTTACTTAAATTAGAGCAAATAATTGTCCAATTACCCGTGCGATGCACAGATAAATTTTTATTATATATTTAGATAAAAAAAAATATAACATTGAACGTGTGCATTTATTTGATTATAAGATTAGTGCAAAAGTATTACTCAATTAATTAAATAATATATGACTTGTTTATCTACAATTATTTTAAAAATATTGATATGTAATATGACTTATGTAATTATATTATTACTAAAATAAATATGGGAAAAATGAAAAATAATTTAATTATAATTATTACGGAGTATAAAAATAAATTCAATGACATGTTTAGCTTAATTACCATAATAATTATTAGTTAATTACACTAATATAAGTGCAATTATACTTTTATACATACCTTAAGTATAGTTTTTTTTTTTTGAATACAACTGACCCTATTACATTGTAGTATCTGTTCATCTATACTTTTCTCAACCTGTTGAAGCACAAAGAGTCAATTTCGAGATGCCAATGAGGGTGGCCACTACATGCCAATTGAGCACAAGGTGCTTGGCTACCTTAAGTATAGTTATTTTCACCATATCGCGTTTAGTTTTTTCTTCCTCCTCAATGTTTGAATGAATTAATTGTAATTATTATTAAAAAAATTCTACCAACACATGTTTAATTATTTTTTTTAAAGTTTAAATAATTTAAAGTTGTGATAAAGTACAAATAAGCCATCATACTATTTGGGAAACAACAATTAGGCCATCGTCAAATAACACCCAAATAAGCCACTGAACTTGGTAAAAAAGAGCAATTAAGTCACTAAACCCGTAAAAAAGAGCAATTAAAATTTTTAACAGGTTAACTTCAAATTAAAGTACAAATAAGCCTCTGAACTATCTGGGAAACATCAACTAAGCCATCAAACATTCCTAGTCCCTAGGCAAATTAGTCAGTTTTCTTTTCCATTTTATATTTACTATTGTTTGGACAGGTAAGTGTTTGTGTCCACTTATTAATATAATTATAATAATTTAATTTTCGAAATAAATTCATTTCTTTTTTGTTCAATTTTCAATCAATCTATCATAATTAATAATAACCAATTAAAATTAATATTATTCTATCATTAATATTATTCTATCATAATAATAATTACCATATTACTAAAATACCATATTTCCCAAAGACATGTTACGGTTGAGCTGCTACAATAATCTAATGTGTTTGATTTCCTTGCACAGGTTGATTTCCTTGCACAGGTTGGGAAGCATGAAAAGACAGTGAATCACGGTAGAAGTGAATTTCACAAATTTAATAGGTTTACAAAATTCGAAGACTTAGTTAAGGAGATAGATAATGCTTTAATTTGGGGCGGTGTGCTCTACATAACTTTCACCAGTAGCATTTTTCTTCTGGTTCTTCCTGTTTCTTTTCCTTGGCGCCTTCCATCTCAGAGGCTCTCTATGAAAATTTTCTTATTGCGGGATAATAATAATAATAAAACAAAAAATAATAATAATAATAATAATAAAACAAAACATCACCATCATCTTTATCAACACCCATTTCCTTTCTTTTTCTGATATTTTCCTTTCTTTTCCTCTTCTTTTCTTTCTCTTCCGGCTCTCCATTCTTCTTTCTTCCTTTTCTATTCTTTCTTCTCAAGTATTTTCACCCGTGCGTAATAATAATAATAATAAGAAAAAGAAGAAACGTTACCCCATTTATCATCTTGTTCTTCAACCGGCAGGGAGAGAGAGAGATAACCGGAGGAGGAGAACTCGCCTGAGAAGAAGAACTCCGTTGTTGTTCGTCTCTCACCTGCGGAGGAGAGGAGAGTTCACCGTATATACTATCCACAGAAACACAGTTGAGAATTCCATTTGCTATTCAAAAGAATGGCTTCCCTAGACGATGATAGCAAGAAGTCTACCTGAATAATGAAGGTGAAGTTCGTGACCATTTTTGTAGGAAGAAAAGCATAAATTCCAGGAGAGATATTTCCACGGTTGAGCCGTTCTCCATAAGGAAACGCAAGGGTGATCACCCACTCATCAACCTCCATTCTCTTACCAACTCTGCATTCTTGTCAAATTTATAACCGGGTTATGAAATATATATAGTTAACTAATATAATCAATAATTTACCCAAAATAATTGTCCAATTTACCTTATAATCAATAAATAAATTAATAAATAATCAATAAATTAATTAATTAATAAAATCAATATTTTGACTAAAATGCCCCTAAGTTTGGGCGGGAACGTTTGGGAGGAGGATAATACTTTTATATATAGTATAGATTTTTTTTTTTTTTTTGTCTTGAGATATTTTCGGATAGTAATAAATCGAGAAGTTTATATGTAGAAATGTAACCCTGAATGGAGTTAGTTTAAAGTTAGAAGCTATTCTTTTTCTTTTTTTTTTTTTTTTTTGAAGAAAATACGACAAATTGTATTAAGATAGGTCCATGCTCAAAACAGGAGCAATGGAAGGAAAGGGAATAAGAGAACAGTTCGAACAGTCAGACATGGACAGAGCTTCCCTTTCTAACAAATGGGCAACCCTGTTCGCAGACCGTTTTACAAACGAAAAGCTTAAGTTACTAAAAAACTGTAGCTAAATTTTTAATGTCATTGACAATAAGATCAAAAGAGGTGAATAAGTCATGGTTCCTGTTGATGGCATTTATGAGTTGAAGGCAGTCGCTCTCTAATTGCACACTGTCCATGTTGAGATTTTTGATCCACTTCAAAGCCTCACGAACTCCTAAAGCTTCAGCTTCTTCAGGCTTGAAAATACAGAACCATGGCACACGTTTAGCAGCAACTAGAGATCCTGTGTCATTGCGAATAACAAAACCGAAGCCCATCTTTTTACTGCTAACGTCCAAAGCGGCATCAACATTAAGCTTGAGCATTCCTTGAGGAGGCTTTGACCAGGAGGATGGAGAGTCTGCGGCGCGGCCCTGGTAATAGAAGCAGTAATAGAATTTAATTCAGACCATTCACATAAAAAAATGTTTGCAGATTGGCAAATAAAGGAGGCATTGAGAATATTGTGATTCCAAAGCTTTTCATTCCTAGCTTCCCAGAGTTTCCAGCAGATTGAAATTATAGATCGGAGTTCCGTATCAGATTTACTAGAAAAGATAATGTCAAGCCATTCAGTCAAGGTGTTAGCAGAGTGGTAATCAACTCCTCCTATGATGTCCCAGCAACTATGGGCAAGAGAGCATTGTACAAAGAGGTGGAAGGAGGATTCATCAGTAAGTGAACAGATCGGACAATCTGGAGGAATATGAACATGCTTTGATCTTAAGTTGTCACAGGTTGGTAAGGATGAAGAACATAGCTGCCAGAAGAAGGTCTTAATTCTCGGGGGTAAATGGAGTTTCCAGAACCTAGTCCAGGTGGGGGCTGCGATGGAGTGCATATTACCCAATAACCTTTTGTTTTGTAGCAACTTTTGACAGTGTATTTACCTTTCTCGTCATACATCCAAACAATCTTATCAGTTATCGGGGATTCAGGCAGAGGAGTGCGTAAAATAAGATCCCTATCACATTGATTAAAGAGAGAGCCAATCAGATTAGTATTCCAAGAGTGATCTGCAGAGTTTAATAAGGATGATACTTTCATGTCATGCAAGTGGGCAGGAGCAATGGTTTGGATGTAAGGGCCATTATCATTGGGGAGCCAAGGATCAGACCAAACATGGATAGTGCTACCATCACCTACTCTCCACCTAGAGCCTGAGTTGAGAATGGGTTGAGATTCCAAAATGCTACGCCATACAAAAGAGGGGTTGTTGCCAAGCTGAGCTTCAAAAAACGTAGTGTTTGGGAAATATTTAGCTTTATATACCCTGGACAAGAGAGAATTTGGGTGTTGAATGAGACGCCAAGCCTGTTTGCCTAGCATAGCTATATTAAATTCTCGTATTCTTTTGAACCCCATACCTCCCCATTGTTTTGGAATACTTAGTCTTTCCCAGCTCTTCCAGCGGATACCTCTTGACCTCGCTTCAGAACATCCCCACCAGAAACTATTCATAGTTCTTTCAATGTCCTTACCCATCTCAATAGGTAGAAGAAAGACACTCATAGCAAAAGTTGGAATGGCTTGGATTACGTTTTTAAGCAATATTTCCCTCCCAGCTCTGTCTGGAAAGAAACTTATGAGTCCAGCTTTTGATTCTACCCACAACCTTATCTTTAATAAAGCCCAGGATATCACGTTTGTTGCGGCCTATGATTGAAGGAAGGCCAAGATAATTCCCATTCAGATTTCCTTCTCCAATATCCAAAATGCTACAGACATTATTTTTTGAAATGGCATCAGTGTTTTTGCTGAAAGTAAGGGAGGATTTAATGTAGTTCACTGTTTGGCCGGAGGCTGAGGTATTCTATTTGAAGAGAACTTTATCTGCTATAGTAATGTGATGATTTGATTTTGGGTTATTTATATTTTAGTTTAAAAAATTGTACCCGTAGTTTAAATGATTACCAGTTTACAATCTAATAATAAATTATTATTAACTTAAATACAAATTAATCTTAATTCATATTTTAATCACAACTTTAATTCATATTTTTAAACTAACTAATCATCAAGGTTAAATAATTAGCTTAGCTTCTGATTTTTTTATTTTTTATAAAAATTTCTTTAAAAATATTTTAAGAGTTAATAATCTTAAAATGTTTAATATTTTAATTCTTTACTCTTTAATAGTTAAATAGTGAAAAACATAATGATATGTCATTAAATAGCCTTAGCATTATTTGGATAATGCTACCTGAAAAGAATTTATCTGAAAATGAATTTAAAAAAAAAACAAAAAAAAAATAGAGCAATTAATAGAATCGCAAAGAGAAGTTATGGAAATGTATTTTGTAAATTGTTGACTCAAATTTATCTAAATTTCAAAAAGATGTTATGAGCAGTAAAGATTCTACGAAAACAACAAAGTTCTTAGAAGATTTAAGAATCATGAATATTTTAGAAGATTTAAAGCAAATGGTGTGAATTAAGTTTCATTCCTTTTCATGACTAGCTAGGAGTATAGGTGCAAATGAATAGGAAGAAGTATGGAATTTCATTTGTCATTAATGTAATTTTTATATAAGTTGCGAATGAATGGTAAAATAATCACATTAACAGTTGCATATGACATACATTTGATGGTTAACTTTTAAAATAATATAATAATGAATACGTATAGTATGAATTAACTTGAGTTTTTTTAACATGAATATTAAACACTCATAAAACATCAAAATTTTCATGACCATAGATGCAACGAATATCGATAAATAAAAAATTGGTATATACCTACTATTCTCACTAAACAAGATTTATACATGCCTTGTGTTTGTCATAGTTTTAATCTTATTGTTAGTGATATGATACATTCTTGTGTTAAAATCAGTTTATTTTTTACAGTTTCATTTTATTGTTGAATATTTTCTAATTTATATTATTTGATGTTATCATTTTTTTTTTATGTATTATTAAATTTTAATTTTAATTTTTTCAAATAAGAGCTTTTTTTCAATTTCGTCTAGGCCTATAAAATGTTTAAACCGACCTTATAAAGGATGGTGATCACTCACTTGTCACATGTTCGCATAGGTTTCACAATGCTTGCATTGCCCAAATGGCTGCACAACAAGCCAACATGTCCAATTTGTCGCCGCATATGTACACTAACTATTTCATTAATGTAAATCATAACATTTTTTCATTTGGCATTAAATTTGAGCTACTGTGCTGTAATAAGTATTTGGGGGGGGGGTTTGCAGGGTGGGTATCTTACTAGAATGTGTGGTAGGGTGAGTTGGCCTGATCACTTGAGCTTGGGGCCCTTGCAGGTGTGCACACTAAAATGGGAGTGCCCATTGGTGTGGTGTGCTGGAAGTATGGGGGAGGACCTCACAGTATGAGAAAGGAAGAAAGGAAAATAAAAAGATAGATGGAAAAAGAATCAATTTTTATCTTACAATAGAGACGGATTATTGATCAATTATTTACGAAATTATCACTATAAATTTATTTTCTTTTAAGAATACACTATTGTTCTTGTAAGAACAATAGTTAAATATCAGTTCCTATGTTCTTTGTAGTACTAGTGGAGCCAGATTAAGATTAATACCGGGGCTTTTCTTTTGTTAAAAAATTTCTTTTTGGTCTTAAGATATATTCCTATAATAATAATTTGATAAGTTTATTTGTGGAAATGTGGTTAGTTTAAAGTTGGAAGCTATTGTATTTGAAGAAAACTTCATCCGCTATAATAATGTGATGTAGAATAAATTAAAAATGTGCTTATGCCAGAACGGGCTTAAGTTTGGGACTATTTTACAGTTTACTGATGCTATTACTTGAATTTTCTTTAGACAAAAGATTGAGAATATCAAATTTTTTTTAGTAACTACAATCTAACTCTATACATAGTACTCAAATATGTGAGGTTCTGTTTGGAATGGTAATAGTGATGTCATCAAACAAAAAGCTAAGGTACTTAGGGAGCATCTCATTTTATAGTATTCTATTTATTGAGTTATTCACTTGTGCAATACAAGAAACATATTGAAAGAAAATTTCAAATAACAACATACAAGTATGTAGGAATAAAAAATAGACTGTTCAAAATGATGCACTTCTACAAAATTTAACCTGTTTAGAGAGGAGAGGGGGTGGGGTTATGATTTACATTTATGAAACAGTGAGTGTACATGTGCAGCGACAAATTGGACATGTTGGATTTTTGTGCAGCCATTGGCCAATGCAAGCATGGTGAAACCTATGGGAACAGGGTGGCAATTTTGTGATCACCATCCCTCTCATAAATCCGTCCAGACAAATGCTGCAACATTCGCCATCTTCCTCATCATCATCGCTAAGCGGTTCCGTCTTCAACATAGAGATTTCCTGTTGCGACATTCCAACGTTCCCATGGCCAGTAGAGGCAAAAGGTTCTTCATAATAATCACCGACAGCAGATGTGTCCTCATTCAAAATCATTTCACCATCCAAGAAATCAGGTTCTTCCAACACGTGAACAATTTCCAAGTCGACCGACAAAGACACCCCATAAAACCAGTTTCTGCTGCGAACTTGGTCGAATGCAAACGCCGCTATAGGAAAAACGATATCAGCGCTCAGTCCAGCGAGTCTGCCCAAGAAGAACGAAAAAGCACTCCCCAGAGAAGTTGATAAGTGCAAAAGATGCTACGTTTATAAGGTCGGTCTAGGATCATAGTGTGCACAATTGATGGCTTTTATGTTTGATTTGAGTCTTAATTGCGTTAGAATGCTTGTTATTGCCATCGGACCCGTTCTACGCCTTGTTAATTGTTTTGTAGGTAAAATGATGTACAAAAAGGTGGAAAACGGCATGGATTTCAGAGATAGATTCAAGGACCGAAATCGGAGCAAAAATAGGCCCTGGACGCGCCTTGGACGCGCGTCCGTACCTGCGTCCAAAAGAACGCCCGCAGATGTTTCGCACAGCAGAGCAGAAGTCTGATGGACGCGGGGTGGACGCGGGCGTCCACCCGGGCGTCCATCAGAACGCCCGCAGAAGTTGCGGTCTGGACACATTTTAACGCCGTGGACGCGGGGTGGACGCGGGCGTCCACCCTGGCGTCCATCGCGGAACTTGGCGGTTTTTGCGAGATTTAAAAGGGGAATTGAGCCATTTTTCAGGGGATCCATCACACTTCAGTTTTAGATCTCTTTAGAATATTTCTCTCTCTAGGATTAGCCTAGAGAGATCTCCCCCAATTCACTCCACATTCCCAATTCATTCCACATTGCAATTCTTAGATTAGATTAGAATTAGAGAGATCTTCACTTCAACTTTGGATTGCTCAAGATTTGTTCAAGATTTCTTCTACATTCAAGTAATATTTCCAATTTCTAGTTCTTCAATTCAATTTCTAGATTTGCTTTGTTTAGTTGTTTTGATCTTGAATTGTGATTTGATCTTGTATTGTGCTTTGAATTTGATCTTTTTTTTCTTCCTTTAATCAATTGCAATGATGATTTTGATTTCTAGAATGCTTGGCTAAAACTCTTGTGGTTTGGATCAATTGAACTTGTATGAATCTCTTGAGTGCTTAATGTCTTGAATTATGGTTTAATTGATGCTTAGTGGATGCTTGATAGTGTTTGGAGTGTTTGTTTGTGCTCTAGGACAAATTTGGCCAATTGTTTTAGGAGTTAGGGTTAAATCATTCACCTATGAGAGTAGGGAGTGAGAGAGACCTCTCCAATCACTTTTTCCTTCCCACCTTGAGAGAAGGGGGATTGGAAGACAAATCATGCACATAAGATGTTTGCTAGAATGCCTCTTTGAGCTTAGGAGTTTATGAGAATATCCCTTTGTGAAGAAGAGAGTCCTAGGACCATGAGAATGGCTTAGTGTTTGTGTTTTGTCTCAACTACAACCACTAGTGTTACCTTACCATAAAACTCTTAGGAAATCAAGAGCCTACATACTTGCTAGATTGGTCCAAATCCTTTTCTACATAGATTGTTCTACACTCTTTTACCTTAGTTTGCCCTTT
>CP025647.1:10783142-10796639 GCA_003576665.1 Ipomoea trifida | reverse complement strand
GTATTTTACCCAGCTGTTTATAGGACTTGTTTGAAACATAAATATCGAGGAAGTACTGCATACAGATCTTGTCGGTATCAGATATATTATGATCAGAGACGTCTATACCAGGTCAAAATCCGGGCTATTTTTGTAAATATATTCTTTCTAGCTTGCTTCCCTTGCTAAAACTTCCCCTTGCATACTAAACATATATAGTTTGATGCCATGTTAGCTGACAAAGAAAGATGACCATTTTACCAGAAATAACTGAAAACAGACAGTAGTACTAGGTAACAAACAGACAGTAGCCACATCAAATTAAATATGATCATTTTCCTGAAATTCCTCACTCATCATCATCAATGAAAACTACATAAGAACTGCAAAATAGAATATAAGGTCTATATATGGACCCATGTTTAATTTGTTTGGTGGTTTTACCAACACTAAAATCTTATTCGCATATAGTCTAACTAGACAAAATGCCAGTTTTACCTCTCTCCTTCCAACATCAGATAGAATAGAACCTATTCAACAGTGATCTCTTAGCCTCGCGAACTTGACAATATAATATACAACAGCCTTTGGAATAGTATTCTTTAAGGTGTCACACACCATGTTAACATATGCGGAAACGTTTTAACCTGGCCGGGACATATGAAAAAAAATCATTTTAGACAGTTTATTTGCTCCATAAAAGAACGCCTTTTGATATTCAATATAGAATCATTTAGACAAAAGTTGTTTTGCATGAGTGCATGACTTTCAATATAAAACATGAAGCCAAGCACAACCATTGATTATTAAACAATAGCAAATTGCAGCAATCATAAGTGGTGACAAATATTTTCAGTAATCTAAAAATGAACTGCATGTGGGTTGAAAGTTAATGTCTCACCAATTTTCCTTAAATGATGATCTGATCTGTATTTGAACTATTTTGGTTTGTGTTTGGATTTTTCTCTGGCTCTGACTGAAGCTTCCTGAAATACTCCAATTTTCCACAAGTCTTAGAACTGTCTTACGACTTTCATCACAAGTGCATCATTTGCGGCAGCAGCTATATCAGATTCAAGTGTGGGGAATCTCTTCAATTCCTACATGACCATAAACTGGATTAAAGGAAACTGAGCAGCTTCCTTCATGGCAGATTTTGTTAAAATAGTATGAACATGAAAGTTAATTGGTCTAACACAGAATAAATTCCAATATAAAAAACTGAAAATAATTAATATATATTCATCCTTTAGCTCATAAGGAAAGTAAAAATATTATAAAGGGAGGGAGGACAAGAATCTGTTGGAAAAACATACAAGCGCAGCGGAAGCATCATAATACTTTTTCCTTTGGCAGAATCAAAACCGTCCAATCGTCCGGCCTCTAGTTTGTCCACCGGTCGGGCACGCGAGAACTCCCAGAGATTTCTACGTGAAACTCTTTTCTACTGATCTCTGTATTGTTTTTCTCACAATTTAGAAATGGGGTAAGGCTATATATATAGCCTGGTTTGGGCCCAAAGGTGCTAGCCTTTAAAAGCCCAAAACTACCCAATATTGAATTAATCCATTAATCAATTATTAATGTATTAATTCAATATCGATAACTCTTTATCGATTTCTTCTAAAGTTCTCAGCATTACCACGAACCATTAAGGTGTGACTTTCTAGGTTCATAGTCAAACTAGCAACGGGTAATATTTAATAACTCATTATTAAATAACTCGTAAGTCATGAGTGACACCTAGCAGTATGTCATGACTACCTAGTTGACAATGAATATATTTTAATATATTAAAATGAACCTTTCCGTTACAAATATCATGCAACATTCCTTCCACACAACACTTGTTCCGAACCAGGTAAAAGTCATGGTCAAACTTGGTCAAACCCATAAACCCGGCCAATATGTCTATTCAATATTCTTAACCTGAAGTTCAACTTCATTATACTCTGGCCAGAGATTCTCGTTGTATGATTATTGAATAGACTGGAACATCCTTGTTACCTCAAGGCGGTGGATCCTCTATTGAACGCACACATGTCACCGTACAACACTGAACTAGGCCACCAAGTACACTTATAGTCCCATAAGGAACAAAAAGACGCATACTGGCAAAAACTAGTCCACCATATGTACGAGACAACCATGTCGTCTCAAGTTAAAGGATTATTGCATACTTGTAACATACAACATACCGTTGACACGTAGGTAAACACCATGCGGTACGTTGTAGTCAGTCAATGTTCAATGACTTGTTCTCTAACAATCATCCACATGTCCACTCTCTGTATCTCATACAGAATGGCATGAGACTCACCATAAGAAGGACAATGTGCTAGTCTTATCAGAATTATAATGCCCAATAAGAATTCCTATGACTAGGAACATTTTTACAATACTTCATTTATTAATTCTTCGTCACTCATATTCTTAACACTTAAGAATGAAGAATTAAGAAGATTGTATGGAATAATATCAAATATTAACTAAGCCTTAATAAAATAAATAAATAAATAAATTATTTATTTATTATATTTATTTAACAAGAAATTAATGCCCAAAACAATAAATGTTGGCTCCTAGGGCATACATGTCTAACAGTCTCCCACTTGCACTAGAGCCAATCGGTAACCCTCATCTTCTCAAGATGCCGATCTAACTGCTCTTGATTAAGTAGTATAGAAAACGGATATGCTAGGTTATCCGTAAATGCTATTATCTGCATTGCTATATCACCCTTTCCAACGAACTCTCTTAGGGGATGATAGCAGCAACACACTCGGCTTCAGTGGTTGAATATGCAATCATTTCCTGTTTGGAACTCTTCCAACTAATTGCACCACTATTACAAAAGTAGACTTTCTATCATTTGATCCGATGGAAAATCAAATTTGTGTATCCTTTAATCTTTAATACTCGTTTTTCATCAGTTAAGACTAAACTCTTAGTTACTTAACTGATGTCCAGTGTTATTCACTTGGATTTGATTGATGTCTACAAGTGACACTCACTACATGAGAAACATCAGATCTTGTACATAACATCACATATATAAGATACCCAATAGCCGAAGCCTATGGTATTTACTCATGTGATCCCTCTTTTCAGTTGTGTCAGGACACAAACTTTAGAGATATAGATTTCATGCCTGAAAGGTAATAAAACCTTTCTTAGAATCTAACATATTGAACAAATTCAATATTTTATGTACATACTTTGAGATAATCCTATTAATCTTTTCGATCTATCTCTATAGACTCGAATCCCAAGGATATAGGCTGTTTATCTCAAATCTATCATATTGAAAATTTTAGATAATCAAACTTTTACCGGAGTCATCATGCTTACGTCATTTCTTGTTATTAGTATGTCATCTACATATAATACAAGAAATGTGATAGCACTCCCACTGACCATTTTACACACATGGATCATCAATGTTTTACGATATAGTCAAACAATTTGACTACCTTGTCAAAACAGATGTTCCACATTCTAAAATTGATATATGATATTGCCTCTTTGTAAATGATAGGATCGTCACTAGACACATTATCTCCAATTACAAAGACACTCTCTACGTCATGAAGACAACTATAATATGTCTAATGCCTGATTATGTCTAACATTTAACCAAAGAGGAGGCATAACTTTTGGTTCATATTGCACAGATTCTTAAATCTGATAAGGCTAGGAAGATTTATTAACAAACTCTTTGTCAAGTTATATCTTTCTATCTTTTCAGATCTTGTTTCCAATTTGTCTATTTTTAGGCTTTTGATATAAGCCGTGTAACCCAAATCTTAACATACTTAAGACGAGGTTTCCCATATCTCATATGGTGTCTTACGAACAGACTTAGATGGAACCCCATTCAGGATCTAAGATCCATTAAATGGACCATACACACATCAACATGTATCGAATGCTCATTTATTAATAATCAATCATATTCAAACAATAAATACCATTTAACGATATTCTAGTGTCATCGCATTTATTATTGAAATAATAAATGTAATAAACATTATTCTGAAAAGAAAAATTCATAATTATTCTTAACAGGAATGGAAATAATGTTTGAAATACTAGAATTACATAAATAGTCTTTTAAATATGATTAAATGAAAACTGAATAGATAAATCTCCAACAACTAATGCAGCAACTCTTGCTCCATTTCCCATCCTTAGAGCAATCTCATCTTCAGTCAACTCTCTACTTCTTCTCAGATCCTACAACGATACACAAAACATGTGAAGTTGCTTCTGAGTATTTTATCAAAGAAGTAGTTATTTAGACCAATTAAAACTAGTCTCTTTAATGAGCATACCTTCTGAAGGTTTGTCATTATCCTTGACTTTCAACGACTTTAGATATTCTGTGCAATTTCCTTTCCAATGCCCTTCTTTGTTGCAATGGAAACACTTTCCTTTACTTGCAACATTTCCTTTTGTTTTGGTCACTCCCCCAGTTGGTCTCTCTCTAGAAACCTTCTTGTTCTTTCTCTTCTTCTTTGACTTGGAAGAGGCCAAAAGAACAGTATCAGTGTTCATACCCTTCATTGTAGCATGAGCAGTGCACAACATATTGTGCAGATCAGATTTGGAACAATGAAGCTTGTTCATGTGGAAATTCATTATGAAAGGCCCAAAAGAATCTGGAAGAGACTGTAGAATTAAGTCTACTTCAAGCTCAGAGTCAAGGAAGATATTTAATTCTTCCAATCTCTCCAATAAGCCAATCATATTAAGAACATGATCTCCTACATTTCCTCCTTCTTGTAGTTTTGCTCGAAATAAGGCCTTAGTAACCTCATAACGTGCAATCCTACTATGCTCACCGTACAACTCTTGTAGGTGATTGACCATAGATTTTGCGTCAGGCATCTTTTCATGCTGACGTTGTAACTCATTGGTCATAGAGGCAAGGACATAACTCTTAGCCCTCAGATCATCATCCTTCCACTTATCAAACGCTGCAACCTCAGCATTATGAACATCAAGCTGATCAACATCAGCATCATCTGGTATGATACCAATCATTGGAGGATCTTGGTCCAAAACATAACCGATCTTCTCCAAATTGAGAACAATTCTCAAATTTCGGAGCCAATCAGTGAAATTTGGTCCAGTAAGTTTGTTTTCTTCGAGTATTTTGGACAAAGGATTTAAAGCCATTTCAAAATTACTGCAGAAAATAACATTAATTATTAGACACGATTCTTTATTAAACTATTTGATTTTCGATTATATAATCAAATAGTACCTCCCACTAAATTTTTCGAATCCTGCACTTCCCAAGCAAGAAACGGAAATCCCGTTGGAAGATTTCTAATGGGTAATCGAGGTCTTACAAATTTATCTCATTCCTCACCTTAAGGGGCATCTTGGAATTTGAAAAATTTGTAAGTGGCCAACTCTTGCCAATACATCTCATGCATGATTTGATTTTATTAAACTTGGGCTCCATGGCCCATTGAACCTCACCTTAAGGGGCATCTTAGCCCAATGGACTCAGTTAAGTCAAACCCACCATCCTAGTAACAAGTAGAGTTGAACCTTGACTTTTCTCACCTTTAGTGGTTTCTTGAAAAGCAAAGTTTCTAAGTGCTACCACATCACATGTTTAAAATAAGAAAAACAAAATATTTTAAAATAACACGTTGCCCCTATGTTGGCATAGCCGACACCGTGCTAAGAAAAATATTTGATTTCTTACGATGGTGGAGAGCCACGATTAGGTAATCTCAACTCTTGAGGCCTAACCGTTTACAACTTAATATTTTAATAAAGGGAAGATTTTAAGAATTATTAAATTTCACTTTACTCATGCAACATTTTCACATATATCACATATATAAAGTGCATGAAAAGTAAACTCGATATCGGTCATGGACTTCTAAATGGTCAAAATTGAGCCAAAAATTTTGACCGTGCACAGTGAATAGTGAAAAATTAAAATTCTATCTATTACATGTAAGCTTCCATCATACATATACAAGTCTTCAACTCTTGAAGTCTTCGGGTCTTCAACTCTTGAAGTCTTCGATTCTCCATACATACATTTCCTATCTACCATAAAAGGGGTACATATTTCGGGAAGGAATTTACATTACAATAATAGATAAGAGGCACGCAGTCCCCAATTTTAATTAATCACCAAAAACGGTGCAAAACCCAAAATAAATCACATTCATTCAACGGGTCCTAAGTCCATGACCAAACCGACATGCTAAGCAATCCATACATAGCATAAAATAAACAATGCATTAATTTGTGGCTTTATAAAATATAATCTGATTATATCATAAAAACTTGGGTCAATCTAAATAAAACTTTATATGGAAACCAATTTCCATATAACAAAACAAAACTTTCCATTAATTAATTAACTTCATACCAAAATTTAATTTGTATGTAATCAATTAATTACTATTATAATATTATTTTAAATTAAACACTTTAATCTAAAATATTATAATCATGGAAAATTACCTAAATAGCATTCAATTATCACATAAATGAATCACTATTTAAGAAGAAAAATAAATATT
Source organism: Ipomoea trifida (assembly GCA_003576665.1). Taxonomy (NCBI): domain Eukaryota; kingdom Viridiplantae; phylum Streptophyta; class Magnoliopsida; order Solanales; family Convolvulaceae; genus Ipomoea; species Ipomoea trifida. Next base: position 10,790,103 of record CP025647.1, on the reverse strand, counting down.
TCAAGATTCTAATAATATAATTATTAATACCATAAAAATCATATTTCATATGCTAATAACAATATATTATTATCTAATCTTCCAAAAATATTAATTTTTCAATTATAGAAAATAATCAATATGATAATAATTAACACTACCAAAAATATCTCATATTTAATTAGTAGTAATTAATTTCCAATTATCAATATAGAATATTTTACAAATATGATAATAATTAATACCACCTAAAATATCTCATATTTTATTTGGTAATATAATACAAATTATCATACATAAATTTTCTAAATATAATACTACCATAATTATCTAATAATTTAATTGGTAATATATATTTATTTTCTTTCCAATTATTTACGTAATTGCGGCCATGGTTGCCGGCTATTCTTCCCGGCCATCAATGTGTCCACCATTTCTGCACCTCTGGCCAGCAGCCCACATCACCGCCATCCCAGGAGTGACGCGAACCTAGACCGCCGGTGCGCTCTCGCTGGAGTCGTCGGCGATGAACCCTTCATCGCCTTCTCCGGGAGAAACGGCGCAAAGACAGACCACAATAGCATCGCATGGAACTCCCTGTCTCTTTTCCTGCCATCAACGACTTCGCCGGCCGCAACCGTTGCTGGAGTCTCCGGCGATGAACACTTCATCGCCTTCTCCAGGAACAACGTCGCGAGACCGCGTGGACTGCCAACTTCTTCAAACCAACTTTCTTGTCCTTGACGTCTCGCCTTCTACGGATCTATAGTTGATCCGAAACGAGAAGAAGAACAAGGATGGAGAAGATGAACATGAATAGCAGATCCTTGACCGGAGAAAATGAACGGAATCCATCGCCAGGAAGATATGCGCAGGAAGATTACGTAAAACTCAAAAAGAAAAACAACCCTTTTTTTTTTTTTTATTTGATATATATCTCATATATATTATTTTTGTTCTAATTTAATATATATCTCATATATATTACAAAAACATATAATAATCAAATTATTATATTATTAAATTAACCCAAGATTATTAGATTAAAACACAAAAGCCACAAATTAATCTAAACATAAAATCAATAGAAAAAGCCTAGCTCTTGATGCCACCGTTGGAAAAACATACAAGCGCAGCGGAAGCATCATAATACTTTTTCATGATTGTATGTTTAAAGAGGAGTCAGAAAGTTTTACCCTTGAAGCGTGCTTTGGCAGAATCAAAACCGTCCAATCGTCCGGCCTCTAGTTTGTCCACCGGTCGGGCACGCGAGAACTCCCAGAGATTTCTACGTGAAACTCTTTTCTACTGATCTCTGTATTGTTTTTCTCACAATTTAGAAATGGGGTAAGGCTATATATATAGCCTGGTTTGGGCCCAAAGGTGCTAGCCTTTAAAAGCCCAAAACTACCCAATATTGAATTAATCCATTAATCAATTATTAATGTATTAATTCAATATCGATAACTCTTTATCGATTTCTTCTAAAGTTCTCAGCATTACCACGAACCATTAAGGTGTGACTTTCTAGGTTCAAAGTCAAACTAGCAACGGGTAATATTTAATAACTCATTATTAAATAACTCGTAAGTCATGAGTGACACCTAGCAGTATGTCATGACTACCTAGTTGACAATGAATATATTTTAATATATTAAAAAAAACCTTTCCGTTACAAATATCATGCAACATTCCTTCCACACAACACTTGTTCCGAACCAGGTAAAAGTCATGGTCAAACTTGGTCAAACCCATAAACCCGGCCAATATGTCTATTCAATATTCTTAACCTGAAGTCCAACTTCATTATACTCTGGCCAGAGATTCTCGTTGTATGATTATTGAATAGACTGGAACATCCTTGTTACCTCAAGGCGGTGGATCCTCTATTGAACGCACACATGTCACCGTACAACACTGAACTAGGCCACCAAGTACACTTATAGTCCCATAAGGAACAAAAAGACGCATACTGGCAAAAACTAGTCCACCATATGTACGAGACAACCATGTCGTCTCAAGTTAAAGGATTATTGCATACTTGTAACATACAACATACCGATGACACGTAGGTAAACACCATGCGGTACGTTGTAGTCCGTCAATGTTCAATGACTTGTTCTCTAACAATCATCCACATATCCACTCTCTGTATCTCATACAGAATGGCATGAGACTCACCATAAGAAGGACAATGTGCTAGTCTTATCGGAATTCTAATGCCCAATTAGAATTCCTATAACTAGGAACATTTTTACAATACTTCATTTATTAATTCTTCGTCACTCATATTCTTAACACTTAAGAATGAAGAATTAAGAAGATTGTATGGAATAATATCAAATATTAACTAAGCCTCAATAAAATAAATAAAACAATTATTTATTATATTTATTTAATAAGAAATTAATGCCCACAACAATAAATGTTGGCTCCTAGGGCATACATGTCTAACAGGCATAGTGTTCAAGTTATACTACGAATATGTTAGAGTATATTAAGTATCACACCTTATTACTCTTATTAAATTAGTAGTTACAACAACAAAAATAATACATATGCATTTCTTTAATTTATAATTTGATGCATTTCTTTAATTTATAATTTGATGTCTACCGTGCCTTTATTCAAAAAAAAATATTCATTATCAAAAAAATTAAAAAAAAAAAAAGATATAATTTCATTAGCTACACTGTCTATATTTTCTACCACACAAAGATTCCTTACCTTTAATTTTATTATTTAATTATATTCTTCGCATTATTCATTGTTGTTTTTTACACTATCTTGTAATTAAATATCAAAGTTATACTATAAAATAATGTTATATATTTTATTTACCAAGTATAATGTTAATAACATGGAAAAAATTAAAAAATTAAAAATAGAAAACAGCTTAAAGCTAATCATATTAACTACTTAGGAAGAATTTGTTGACAAAGAAGACATTCAAATAAACCAACAAATTGATTTAAAACTCATTAAAAATGTCAATGTAGAGCAATAGAACATTATGACACACTTGATGCATTGAGAAGATGTTGAGACTACAACATTGCTGGAATCAATCTTACTGAAAAATTCAAATGAAAAAGTAGTATTTATTTATACTATTATTTTTAGACTAGGTATTAGATTAGCGTTTTTAGAAAATTGCAAACATTTATTTCAGTGACAATTATAATCAATCTCTCATATATTATCTTGCATTCATACACTTTGAATTATTGATTTAAATAAACAAATTCAACATTCAATTATATATGCATATATGAACCTCTTCTATATAATCTTGCATTGATATACTTTGAAATACTTATTTAAAAATAAACATTGGGCATTATCTCATTCGCGCAATGCACGTGAAAAACTAATTTATCTATATATTCGTGAATTGTGTGGATGGTAGTTTGAACCATAAGTGTCTTTAAAATTTTTATTGTCTTTATAAAATATTGCTTCAGAAGTTAACTTTTTTTGAAGACCGACTTAGATCGAGACCGTTATATATATTGCAACGGTAAAAAGTTTAGAAACTAAAACAACTAGCAAAGAATAATATAATTGAGAGATCATCAAAGTCGCCCACTAAAATGTTGTCACTAATTAATTAATATAAATACCGTATTTATGGCGAGGAAGGGAGACTTTTTGGCATTCTTACCTACCACATAGATGCTCGGAGCTCTCTAACCTTCATTCAATTACTCGAGCTTAACCTTAAATCAACAAGCAGACTAGTAAAGGATCCCCAAGTGATCTGATCTCAATACTTCGTATTTGTGGGAAGCAATGTATTTATCACATCAGTTAGTTTAAAAAAATATGAATTTATTTTAAAATATTAATTAAGATTAATTTGTATTCAAGTTAATATTAATGGATAACACTTGTGTGAGATCGGAGACCCGTGATATATAGGAGTAGGATCTTTGATTAATGGATCAGACCTTTGACCTCATTAATCAAATATCTGACCCGTCTTGCATATTGATATCCGTTAGACGATCTCACACAAATTTTTGCCTATATTGATATATTCATTATTAGATGGGGTATTGGTATTATTTATTAGTAAACTACAAAAATATATCAAAGCACAGTTTTCCATTTTTTTTTATTCGTGATTCTGTGGAGGGTAGGGGTGCAAACCATCCGGGCCGAGCGCGAGCATGGATTGGCTCGAGCTCGAGCTCGTTAAGAAATATGCTGCTCGAGCTCGATCGAGCTCAATCAATGATCCTCGAGCTCGGCAATTATCGAGCAGCTCGATTAAAGTTCGAAGACGATTTTGAGCTCCTCTATTACCTACAAGGCTACAAATCCGCAACAGTATTTTTTTTTTTTTTTACAAAAAAAAAAACTTGCCAGCGGGCGGCGGTGGGTGAAGGCGGAGACGATGGTCGAACTAGTCTGCGACAGCAGCTTCATTGGCTTCCCCGGAATCATCAGTGTTGCGGCTGGACGCTGGACAGCTGGAATGGTTGGAGGGCGAAGAGTGCTGGACGGCTGGAATACTGGATAGTGCATACTGCATACGTTAGGATTTAGAAATTAGGGTCTCAAATTAATTTCGTATTTTAATATTATAATTTTTAAATTTTAAATTATAATATATATATATATATATATATATATATATATATATATATATATATATATATATATGCCTCGCAAACTCATTTGCACCCCTAGTGGAGGGTAGTTTGTGGCCTGGAGTTTGTACGGATTGTACCATAAGTGTCTTTGAAATTGGTATTGCAGTTATAAACTTTTAATTTGTTTAAACGGACAAGTTATCCTTAAATCAATTCTGAATAAGTAATAGAGTTCTATTGCATGTACACCCAAATTCTACTCCCTCAATTTTAATTTTTGATGTAACAAACAAGATAGCCTATTTTCATCATGTTGGTCACAAGAAATTAAAATGTCTACATCTAGAATTTGAAAGTGAATGTAGAACTCGAGAATAGAACTTGGGAGTTAACATATAGTGATATAGTAATTTCACAAGTAATAAAAGTGTTATGAAAAGTTAATCAACATTAACTCAATAATAAGTTGTTAGCAACTTAGTAGTAGCTAGGTATATATAATTATACTTTGAAAAAATGTATTTTTAGCCCCACAATTGTTCTTTGCTAGCGGTTTTAACACTTAAATTGTTCTTTGCTAGCAATTTTAGTCTCTAATAGTATTCAAAAAAATATTTTTAACTCATAAAATTTTTAGCGCCTTGATTGTTCATTGCTATTGGTTTAGCCCTTCAATTGTTTTTTGCTAGCAATTTTAGTCTCTAATAGTATTCAAAAAATATTTTTCTCATAAAATTTTAATACTCATATATTAAGTAAAATTTTAATAGAATTTAATAGTTTTGTTGATTCAGAAGTTAACTTTTTTTGAAGATCGACTTAGAGACCGTTACATATATTATACCGGTAAAGTGCTTTGAAACTAAAACAGCTAGCAAAGAATAATATAATTGAGAGAATAAAAATGTAATTTTCCTTACATTTCTTACAGATTTCAAATGACTTTTTCTAATTTTTTAAATTAAACGGCCCAATAGCATATATGTTTGAAACTTGGCGCTAACTTGTCAACCTATTTATAGTAGGAAGTAGGGTTAGTTTCCTAATTATATTCTGTCTGTGCTTTGCGCGCAATTCTCTGTCAATTCTCTCCATCAATTCCCAAGAAACATAATCGGCATTAAATTAATGGCTACGGCAATAATGAACATGAGCGGCGCCCCTTTGCCATACCCAAGTCACGGAAGATTGCGGATTCGGACGATTACAAGACTTAGGATGCCACGTTCTTCGCTAGCTTTGGGCGACAACTGCTTCGAAATCCACTTCAATCCACTTTTCCACTTGACTTCTCTGGGGACTGCTTTTTCGTTCTTCTTGGACAGACTCGCTGGACTAGGCGCTAATATCGTTTTTCCAATAGCGGCGTTTGCATTCGACCTAGTTCGCAGCAGAAACTGGTTTTATGGGGTGTCTTTGTCGGTCGACCTGGAAACTGTTTCCGTGTTGGAAGAACCTGATTTCTTGGATGGTGAAATGATTTTGAATGACGACACAGCTGCTGCCCGTAATTATTATGAAGAACCTTTTGCCTCTACTGGCCATGGGAACGTGGGAATGTCGCAACAGGAAATCTCTATGTTGAAGACAGAACGGCTTAGCGATGATGAAGACGAAGATGGCGAATGTTGCAGCATTTGTCTGGAAGGATTTATGAGAGGGATGGTGATCACAAAATTGCCACCCTGTTTCCATAGGTTTCACAATGCTTGCATTGCCCAATGGCTGCACAAAAACCCAACATGTCCAATTTGTCGCCGCACATGTACAGTTTCATAATGCGCCGTTGGCCTTTACTGACATTTCCTTGATCTTCTAGACTATGATTTCGTGCTTCTCTGTAAGTTGTTTGAGTTCTTTGGTCTCTTGCTCGAAATTTTGAGGGTTTATATCGAAATGTCGTGCTTCTCTGTAAGTTGTGTTGAACTGATATTGCAGTTGTCGCATGCCGTTTCATCCGTCTAGAACTGCATTTGTGTTGAACTGATACTGCAGTTGTTGGAGGCCGCTTCATCCGTCTGGAACTGCAGTTGTGTTGAAAGGGAAATGCAGTTGCGCGGAACGGAGACCATTCCATCCGTCTATTTTCATTAATCAAAACGACGTCGTTTTGATGCGCGGTCCACAATGTCCACAATCCATTGTGGACCGCGGTCCACAGTAAAATTTGCGTCAACAAATATCCGTAGGGCAAACATTTATAGACTTTAAAAAACATTTTAATATTAATTAAAAAGTCTACGAAATCATTAAAACTCTATTGGTTTGATTCCATTGGTAATCCGCCACATGATGAGCTTAAAGATATAGTTGAAACGTATGTAAATTTATAAATATAATTAATACTTATTATTAATATAGTGATGTCAAACATTTATGTATAT
>CP025647.1:10756412-10782691 GCA_003576665.1 Ipomoea trifida | reverse complement strand
TGTACAGGTTTTAGGTAGATTCATAAAATAATTTTAATATTTAAAAAAAAAAAAAAAACGACGTCGGTTATTTTATATTAACCGACGTCGTTTATTTTTTTAATTTTTTTTTAAAATTAAACGACGTCGGTTTTATTACAAAAACCGACGTCATTTCGTTTTTTTTTTATTTTTTTAAAAATGAACGACGTCGGTTTTGGGAAAAAACCGACGTCGTTTATTATTTTTTAATTTTTTTTTAAATTAAACGACGTCGGTTATTATTTTTTAATTTTTTTTTTAATTAAACGACGTCGGTTTTTCTTAAAAACCGACGTCGTTTCGTATTTAAAAAAATAAAAAAATACATACGGCGTCGGTTTTGACAACCGACGCCGTATCATTTATATACAACGTCGGCCAGATCAACGTCGATTTTTAACCGACGTTAAAAGTGCTAAAAAACCGACGTTAAAGGTGTTTCCTGTAGTAGTGTCTAAATTGAATACACCCTTACAAATATTCCATAACTTCTATTAATATATATATTTATAATTTTGTTGCAAAAATTAATATTGATTGTCACAAAAATATAGTATATTATACATAAAGAAAATACAATCAATTTTCACACCCACCATATAGTTACTGCAAATAATGTATTATCGTTCTGTGGTATGTTACATTTCCCTTTATTTTTGATTCCATGATCCCGTCATTCCCTGAAAGGCAGTCTCCTACAGTTTGTATAATTTCTGGGTAGAATTCTTTTCCATACCTCATCTGCTATTGGACAATTTCGGAGAACATGTTCAACATCCTCTACTTTATCAGTGCATGACCAACATTTATCACAGTCTGCTATACCTCTTCTCACGCACCCTCATGTTGTTAGTCATGATTTTCCCATGTCGCACTAACCATAAGAAGGTTTTAATACGGCTTGGTATTTTCAGCTTCCAAATGGCATTCCATTTGGCTGCTTCAGTGGATCCTGTTTGATCAATATTCTCTGAAATGCTAGAGGCAATGTCATATGCAGAGCTGACCGAAAACGTGCCTGTGTTTGTGTTTTTCCAACCAATATATATAGTATCTTCTGCTTCCCTGTCCTCTATTATAATGATTGCTGCTAGCTTGTCGAGTGTGCTTAAATTGAAACTACATTAAAAGTACTATTAAACACAAAAACTTAAATTGAAAAATAATTTTTTTTAAAAAAATAATAACCTTTCAAAAAAAGTAGTACAGAAAATAAGCAGAAAGAATTGATTTGACCAATGAATAGTAAATAAGACAGGTAAAATGGGACAAGGGAGTAACTAATAACTACTCCCTCTGTCCCATTTTACCTGTCCTATTTACTATTCATTGGTCAAACCAACTCATCCTTCTTTGCTTATTTTCTTTAGTAATTTTTTATTATTTTTAAATTTAATTTTTTGTGTTTAATAATACTTTTAATTTAGTTTCTAAATATATAAATTTTATATATTAATGCTAAACTTAATAATATGAAAAATTAGATTAAAAATTACTTCATTCAAGCCTCATTAAACGAACCAGACAACCATTTTGGGACGGAGGTAGTATTAACTTATTATGTTTTAAGTATTAACTATTTAACTATGGAAGAGTAAAGACTTTAATCTAAGGGTGTGGTTAAGTGGAAGGGACTCATCTATCCTTAACCAAATGTCACGGGTTCGTCAGAATGTCAGATGGTGGAAACCCTGGGCTACACTCGAAAAAAATTAAAGAGTAAAGACTTAAAATATTAAACATTTTTAACATTATTAACTCTTAAAATAATTTTAAAGAAATTTAAAAAAAATTACTCCCTCTATATCATTTTACCTGTCTTACTTTCCTTTTTAGTTTGTCCCAAAATGTTGTCCTCTTTCCAAAATTGAATATCACCATCATTCTACTTTTCCCAATTTACCCTTATGACTTTTGCATTATTTATGCTTTTATTTTTAAAAGTGAAATGGTGAAGGGTATAATTGGAAAGCACATTACCTTTACTTTAATTTCTTAAAAGGCGTGTAAAAAGTAAATGAGACATCCATTTAGGGACGGAAGGAGTAAAATTTTTAAAATAAAATAAAATCGGGCGCCTAGCGATTTTTTTAACCTTGATAATTAGTTAGTTTAAAAAATATGAATTAAAGTTGTGAATTTATTTTAAAATATTAATTAAGATTAATTTGTATTCAAGTTAATAATAATTCATTATTAGATAGTATACTGGTATTATTTATCACTACGCGGTATAATTTTTCAAACTAAAATATACATTTTTGACTCATCAAAATCTATAGCATGCATTCCTAACAAATGATCTTGGATTAAACAGAGGAAATCAAGTCAAGAATATATAAAGGGGGATGAAGATCCTACTCCCTCGGGGTAACCTGTACTGTGTGGCTTTGTTTTATAATTTATTTGTTAAAAACTTATTAATATTGTATGAATAGTTAGTTTAAAAAATATGAATTAAAGTTGTGAAAATTATTTTAAAATATTAATTAAGATTAATTTGTATTCAAGTTAATATTAATTCATTAGATGGTATGTTGGTATTATTTATTTATAACTACTACAAAATTAAAATATATCAAAGAATCGCACAGTTTTGCATATTTTTTTATTTATCTATATATTCGTGAATTTAAGTGTCTTTAAAATTCTTATTGTTGTTATAAAATTTTGTTTAAACGGACAAGTTATCATTAAATCAATTCTGAATAAGTAATAGAGTTCTATTGCATGTACACTCAAAGTTTTACTCCCCCAAATTTACTTTCTGATATCGATGTGATAAATAAGATAGTCTATTTTCATCATGTTGGCCCTAAGTAAAATGTCAGCTACATCCAGAATTATTTGAAAGTGAAAGTAAAACTCGAGAATAGAACTTGGGAGTTCAATTTCGTAAGTAATCAAAGTGTTATTGAAAGTTAATCAACATTAACTCAATACAAAGTTGTTAGTAACTTACTAGTAGCTAGGTATAATTACACCGGAAAAAAAAAATGCATTTTTAGTTCATCGATTGTTTTTTGTTAGTTGTTTTAGTCCTCAATTGTTCTTTGCTAACGGTTTTAGGGGTGTGTATTCAATCATGATTTTTATAGAATTTTAACGACTTTTATCAACTTTAAAAGTTTTGTGGTATTCAATTTAGACTTTTAAAAACTCTTTAAAAGTCTACTGGTATTGGATCCAGACTTTTCAAAACTCTTTAAAAGTATACTGGTATTCGATTCAGACTTTTATAGAGTTTTTAAAAGTCTACTGGCATTCAAAAAGTTATTAACTTTCATAGATTTCATCAGAATAGGATTTTTGTAAACTTTTTCTTCATTAATATAAATAGATGAAATCCAGCCCTCCAACCCAAAACTTTTGAACATTCTCCATCGACTTTGTTTTCTTCTAATAAAATCAGACAAACTTTTTATTAATTTTACGGTAAGTTTCAAACCTTTCATAAATACTCACATACTTTACTACGAATTTTTTTTTTAATATTCAGTCAAAAATAATTGTTGCGATCACAAAAAAAATAAATAAATAAATAAATGCTGCGTTCGCAGCAAAAAAAAAAAAATTTGCTGCAATCGCAGCAGGTTGCTGCTGTTCGCAGCAAATTTTGCTGCAAATTTTGCTGCGAACAGCAACACCAACATAAATTTTTTTTTTGTTTCTTTTTAATTTACATATATAGTATTACAATTGTATAATTTATATTTTATAATATTTATTTAATTAATATAATTTTATATAATTGTATAATAATTAATTATTAATATGTATTTGTGTTAAGTTGAATTTTTTGAGAGATTCTATTTATTTTATAGTAATTATAAATGAGAGATGTTCATCAAGAAAATTATAAATAATGTATTAATCGAAGATTGAATGTTTGTACGGGTGTATTCAATTTAGAGTCTTAATGACTTTTGTTGAATTTTTAATATGAAAGAGTTTTTAAAAGTCTATAAATGTTTGCCCTATGGATATTTATAAACTCTTACAAAGTTGATAAAAATTTTAAAAATTCTAGGAAAATTTACAAAAACTCTACAAAAGTCAATTAAAATCCATCACTTTAAAAGTATTTGAAAGTTTTTAAAAGTCTTGATTGAATACACCCCCTTAGTGTCTAATCTTTTACAGTTGTAATATAATGTATACCCTAACTCTTCAAAAAGGTTGCAGTTTTAACCATTGAATAAACAAAACCATTAAATTGTATTAAAATTTATTTAGTGCATGGTATTTTATTACTTTTTAACATTTATTCTTTAATTATAATCGTTTTTAATCTGGTATTACATTTTAAATAATTAAAAAAAAAAACTTGATTTTAATAACTACATGTAGGGAAAATAGGGAAGATGTACTACACTTAAATATGAAATTTCTTAGGGAAAAATTCATTAATTCTTTATTTTGCAAATGAAATATCAATACAGATAAGATTATAAAGAATAAAGATAAAATTTTAAAATACTCATATATTAAGTAAAATTTTAATAGAATTTAATAGTTTTATTGATTTATGAGTTAACTTTTTTGAAGATTTAGAGGTATATACATGTATTTATATTGTAACGATAAAAAGTTAAAGACTAAAACAGCTAGTAAAAATTAATTAAGAAAATAAAAATGTAATTTTCCTTACATTTCTTACTGATTTCAAATGACTTTTTCTCATTCTTTAAATTTAACGGCTCAATAGCATATAGGACTAAAAGTGGATTGTCACCTATAAAATCTAGGATCAAAAATAAAATTAACTCATAAAACATTAATACTTATATATTAAGTAAAATTTTAGTAGAATTTAATAGTTTTGTTGGTTCAGGAGTTAACTTTTTTGAAGATCGACTTAGAGGCCGTTATATATATTACAACGGTAAAGAACTAAGAAACCAAAAAAGCTAGCAAAAAATAATATAATATAAATGAGAGAATAAAAATGTAATTTTCATTACATTTAGTACTGATTTCATTCTTTTTTTTCTTTTTTTTTTTTTAGGATCGTACTGATTTCATTCTAATTTTTTAAATTTAACGGCACAATAGCATATATGTTTGAAAATTTAAAGCTTAATTTTGCCGTTATGCAGCTAACTTGTAAGTTATTTATAGTAGGAAGTAGGAAGTAGTGTTTAGTTTCCTAATTCTGTCTCTGCTTTGCGCGCTCTTCTCTGTCAATTCCGAAGAAACATAATCGGCATTAATGGCTACGGCAATAATGAACATGAGCGGCGTCCCTTTGTCATACCCAAGTCACGGAAGATTGCGGATTCGGACGATTACCAGAGCTACGATGCCAGGTTCTTCTGTAGCCGCCTTTACTTTGCGCGACAACTGGTTCGAAATCCACTTCAATCCAGTTTTCCGTTCTCGGGAGGGTGCTTTTTCGTTCTTCTTGGGCAGACTCGCCACACTGGGGGCTGATATCGTTTATCCTATAGCGATGTTTGCATTCGACCTAGTTCGTAGCAGAAACTGGTTTTATGGGGTGTCTTTGTCGGTCGACCTCGAAACTGTTTACGTGTTAGAAGAACCGATGAGGTCCGCTGATTTCTTGGATGGTGAAATGATTTTGAATGACGACACCCCTGCTGTCCGTGACTATTATGAACAGTTGGATGATTTTCTGTTCGATTTGATGCTTCAACCTTTTGGGCATGGGAACGTGGGAATGTCCGAGCAGGAAATCTCTATGTTGAGAACGGAACGGCTTAGCGATGATGATGACGAAGATGGGGAATGTTGCAGCATTTGTCTGGAAGAATTTACAAGAGGAATGGTGATCACTGAATTGGCACCCTGTTCGCATAGGTTTCACAATGCTTGCATTGCCCAGTGGCTGCGCAACAATCCAACATGTCCAATTTGTCGCTGCAGAAGTACGGTGAGTGTTTCATAAATGTAAATCATACTCCGTAACATTTATTTTTTCAGAATGCATTGCATGATATGTTTGGTTTCAGACATCCTCCTCTGGGCTCTGTTTTTGTAGGTTTTCCAAAGCTTTTTGCAGTAATTGTAGCACTACATTTATGGCAACTGTAAACTGATATTGCTAACAAATTTTTCTGTTAACCAATACTTTCGAATTGAACCCATAATTGAAATTCTATAAAAACCGTACCTTGATCCATTAACCAAATGAAGTATTTAGACCATTATTCTCAAGTATGGGGATTCCCATGTTTGGAGGAGACTAATAGAAGCTAGGGAGAAGGTAGAGGCTAGACAGTTGGGGCAGCAATATTGTTACTTTGCAGGCAAATGAAGGGATTATTGTAGCTTGGCTTTGCAGTATATATAATTTCCTGTTTGCTTTGCAGGTTTAAGGAAATTTTCTTGAAGAGGATCTGCTGCAATAAGTCTGGATGGCAGCAGGTGGATGATGCTGGCACAATCATAGCAGGAAATCAATGAATGCTGATATGGCCTGGAAAAATGATCAAACTGAATTTGACACATTAAATTTTAGCTACTGTGCTGTAATAAGTAAGGTTGGGTGGGTTTTTGGGGGTAAATTTGCAGGGTGGGTATCTTACCTAGAATGTGTGTAGGGTGAGTTGGCCAACCTATTGCCTTGAATTGTGTGAGATGATGTGTGGTGTGCATGCATGTTATATTTGATCACTTGAGCTTGGGGCCCTTGCAGGTCTGCACACTGAAATCGGAGTGCCCATTGGTGTGGTTTGCTGAAAGTATGGGGGAGGACCTCACAGTATGAGAAAGCTAGGAAGAAAGGAAAATAAGAAAGAAGGAAATGGAGGTGAAAGAATTGAATGGGTGAGTGCACTCATTGCTTAAAAGTATGGGCTGCAAGGGCTTCCCTTGATAAAATACAAAGATCTGTACAAGGGGTGAAGGGGAGCTAGCCTGTACTTTTAAGGGTGAGTGCGAGGGAGTAACCATCGCTTAGAGTATGGGCTACTAAGGTCCTCTTTGATACCATGCAGAGCTCTGTACGAAGAGGACTAGCCTGTATTCTAAGGGTGGTAGGTGGGAGAGGTGGAAGCCATTGCTTAGGGCATGAGCTGGCAAAGCCCCTTGCGGTTAAAATGCAGAGATCTGTACGTAAAGGGGTCAGCTTGTGCCCTAAGGGTGGTCGGGTGGTCTTTGAGAGTCATATGTGGGGTCAAGGAAAGTGAAAAGTGGTGGACCTTGAGCATCGGTCCCATTCGTTGGTGCAAGGCAAGGATCACAAGTTCGTGGTTGAATATTTGTTCTAACTTTAAATTGGTGAATTGTATGCTTGTATGCTTGGTTTGACTTGGTGAATTGTATGCTTGGTTAAGTGCTTGTTTGATAACCTAAGGTCTACCTTATAGGTGGAGCCTACGTCATAATTTGTGGCAGAGGGGCCTGCGTTCGCGCGGCCCCTACCCAATTTCATACCAAGGTTTTGAAAAAAAAAAGTGCTTGTTTGATAGGAATAGGTTGGCCAATGATCACGCTATTGCATAGGCTACGGATGGTACACATCTGCAGGTTTGCACTTTGGAATTAGCATAGTGGAATGGATGATGTTAGCTTGAAGATGATGAGCCTTTAGTTGATTAAGAGGTCACTTTCGGGCCTGGTGTACATTACAAATTTGAGAAGTAAATAATAATGATTTTGTTTGCTTAAAAAAAATAACAGCAACTGTAAATAGTTCCAAACTTAAGTCCCATTCTGGCTTAAGCACATTTTTCTTCTACATTAGAATGAAGTTCCATAAATATCGTAACCCAAAATCAAATCATCACATTACTATAGCAGATGAAGTTCTCTTACTTTAAACTAACTCCATTCAAGGTTACACTTCTACCTATAAACTTCTCGATTTATTACTAAAGGAAAATATCTCAAGACCAAAAAGAAATTTCATAAAATAAAAACAACCGGTATTCTTAATCTGCCTCAGCAATCAAGATACAACTCTACTAAAACAGCAACTTGGTGCTTAGTAGGTGTAACCCTTCACGAACATTCCCTTCTTAGCTTCATCGCTTTCGCCATCGGCAGCGTACTTCCCTAGCTGTGCTAAGGAGTTTGCTTTTGCACGAACCAAGAGCGCCTTCTGTGCAGCTTCCACATTCTCGGGCTGCCCTTTCCATGTCTTCAGCACGGTGTTCTGCAGTGCTCGTGCATATGAGAAGGAAACATGCCATGGGTTTGGAGATTGATTCATTGCGTTGAGATTCAATGTTGCTTCCACTTCAGATTGTCCTCCGGACAAGAACTAACAGGTAAGAAACACACAATATCATTATACCCAGTCATACTCGTACGCACAAATCAATGAAGAAACATTGATGTATTAGATCATAGTTAAAGCTATGAAATCAATGAATTATAAGTTATAGATGGAACCGTGCAGATTTGTAGTTCTCCATTACTATCTTTCCAATGTCAAAAACATCATCAAAGAGATTGAAGAACAAATACTCTTAACAGCTTTTACTTTTCTTTAGAGAACAATATATGACAGTGATAGGAAAACAAATATGTAGTACTAATGAGCATGGTAATAGGATTTCATACCATGATTCCAGGAACAGCAGGAGGCACTCTCCTTTTCAGCATAGTGAGAGTATATTTAGCAATGGTCTCTGGAGAAGCCTTCTCTTTGTGTTCAGCCCCTGGGGTAACCATGCTAGGTTTAAGCAGAATTCCTTCAAACAAAACATTGTTTTCTGCCAAATAGTAGAAGACCTCAGCCCACACCCGTTCTGCAACCTCAAGAGTCCTCTCTATTGGGTGGTCTCCATCAAGAAGAATTTCAGGTTCCACTATTGGCACAAGACCATTGTCCTGAAGCATCAACGAAAAACAATCAAAAGATATATAGCAGAAGGTTTCTTTTCCTTATTCCCCTTAGGTATTATTATATTACTAATGTTTCTAAACAAGGAAGAACTCAACAGACAAGGCTGAAGTCAATCAACAGACTCAAAAGATTTGGTTAAAAGAATAGAGAAAATGACGTGAAAATACCTGAGAAATAGCAGCATAACGAGCAAGACCCCATGCAGCTTCTTTCACAGCCAAAGCAGAAGGACCGCAAGGAATGCTGACAACTGTTCTCCTGAATATTGCCAAATCAACTATTTAATTCTTGTTCACTTGGAGGAGCTCAGTGGACCGAAATAGAAATATAGGTATGGGCAAAAGGATAAGGTGGGAGAGGGCAGCCTTACCACTTAGCGAAACGGGCCCCTTGCTTGTAGTATTCAGCTGATCTAGAAGCTAAGCCATCTAAACCTTGGCACCAAGATTCATTGTTGGATCCTGGAAGTGGGGACAAACCCTATATAGGCAGAGGTCAACAGTAAAAAAAATTGGACCTACAAAATCTATCTGAATATAAATGCCATCAAATTGGGACTAGTATTAGAAGGATTTAAAATTAAATCATGTTGCACATCAAAATTTCGAAAACACTAGAAGATGGTCCTACCTTATCAACTTTGATCCCAGGCACTATTTTCCCATCCCGCAAGCAGTCAACGAACTTCTTACCATCAGTAGTTGACTGGTAAAGTGTCTCTTCGAAAAGGATGGAACCAGAAATATATTCCCCAAGGCCAGGAGTGGTCAGCAAAAGTTGTCTGTAGGCCTGTCTGTTCGTCTCTGTGTTCTCCAGTCCAATGGAGTCCAATCTCTTTCCACAGGTGGCATTTGATTCATCAATGGCAAGGATTCCCCTTCCAGGAGATGCAACAGTTTTCTGTTCCAATAAAGAACAAAAGGCAGTTAGACAAAACTGATATGACACACACACACACACCAAAGTAATTTACAGTACCAATTTCATACACTTCAGTTAAACGATGCATTAAATATCAACTTCATTACTAATTACAATTGTAAACAGAACTCAAATAGTTAAACAGAAGCCAATCTGGAAAACTGATAAGTAGCAATAATGAAAGAAAGAAAATCAATTAAAAATTCACTCAAATTTTTCAAATATGCAACTACAGCTCAGCAGCTATTAAGCACACTAAACAACTAAAGCATACAAATCTAGATAAATCCATCCTTTTTCCGTTCAATTAAAAATAAATCAACTGGAATTAAAAAAAATTAAGTGTAGTTCCAGTAAGGTATCCTGCTATCCAAACGGAGAAAGGAGTAGTCTTCCTCTACCAACAAAATAGGGATACCAAATTATTGATAAGCAAGCACTAAAACTAGATTCTATTCAATTCAACTCGAAGCAACAGAACGATTATGATCTAAAAAAGTAAGAGCTTTGTAATTCAAGCATGCCTAACTCATCAAAATTTACTCAATTCTAATATTTTGTTTCTTCAAATCACTGGAAATAATCCCAGCATTCATGGAGAGATGTAATGATTAAATTTCCTCAGACAAAAAAAAAAGTAAAGTATCTTAAAAGCGAAAACTACGAAGTAATTTCAAGGATCCAATCATAAAGCATGCAAAGACGAGAGGACTTACGGCGGTTTTGACGAGCTCGTCGGCGTAGGATCCGGCGGCGCGGATGACGGAGACGCGGCGAGGGGCGCAGGGAGCTGATCCGTGAAGTTGAGCCGAAGCCGGCTTTTGACCGATCCAGGAGGATGAAGAGGAGCTAAGCTTCACGAAACTGGTAGTCGCCATAGATCAAATCGGCAGGCGATGGAGAGAGTTGGTGAAGAGTGGAGAAAGAGAGAGTTGAAGGGAATGGGTTGGTGGAAGGTGGAAAGGTTTGAGGGCTTTATTATTATATTTGTAGTGACTCGTGAGGGGGAGAGTAAAAGAGTTGTTAGGTGGTGACTGGCGAGGCCAGGTAGGTTTGCTTTGTGAAATCCGCGAACACAACAAATTAACTTGCGGAGATACCAAACAATTTGCATAGGAAAAGGTTTGTGCATATTTTAATTTAATACATATGTTGTTAAAAAGTTTTAATTTGCAATCCTAATCTATATCTATATCTATATATATATATATAATAATAGAAGTGCCTAGCCAAGATTTCCCCCAAAACTTAGGGCTATTTTTGTAATATTAACTGTTGGACAAAAATATCATTTTACAAGTATTTGCACCTATAAATACATTTATGTAACTATGTTTAGGATCTTAATTCCTCCTTTCTAATTTCTCATGAGTCACCTACTAAGCAATATTTTTCTTCTCAGATCAATCTTCATCTTCTCTATTTGCAGATGGCCTTGAACTTCTAAACAATCTTCATCTTTTTAACACTGATCGCACAAATCCCTCTAAGAGTATTCATCTTCTCCCGTGTAATCTTCATCTTCTCCATTTGTAGATGGCATTGAACTTCAAAGCAATCTTCATCACGTGCAATCTTCATCTTCTCCATCTGTAGATGACATTTAACTTCAAAGCAATCTTCATCATCTCAGCACTGATTGCACAAATCATTCCAAGTAATATTCATCTTTTCCGATAGAATCTTCATCATTTACATTTGCAAATGGCTTTAAACTTCAAAGCAATCTTCATCATCTCTGATCGCACAAATCATTGCCAAGTAATATTCATCTTTTTCAATGCAATCTTCATCTTTTAATTTACATTTACAAATGGCTTTAAACTTCAAAGTAATCTTCATCTTCTCAACACGTACTGATCGCACAAATCCATAACTATTCTTCAACAGCACGAAAAACAACACAATATTGTTATTGAAAACACAACTATTTCAGCGGTTTTACAATGTTCTCAGTTGTGAATTTAAATTACAAATAAAAATTTTTCCCATTAAAAGGTAGTGAAAAATGAGATTTAAAAAAAAAAAACAAAACAAAACAAATACAAAAAATGTATAATTCGTTTATTAATAATTGTCAGACTTAAGATTACTACACTAACAATTATATTTATTAGAACATATTACTATACCTATATTACTATTTTCCTAATTTAACAAATTAATTGAATAGATTTAAATATAATTAAGAAATAATTATTTTGCTTATTAAAGAATTAATTGAATATATTTTAAAATGATTGAATCTAGCAAATAAATTTTAAAAAAAAAATCATACAATTATTAAATTAATTGTAATTAACTGTAATTATAATAATAATTATTATTCTAAATAAGTTAATAATTATACATATTACTATACATATATTACTATATATATACATACATGCATGCATACATACATACATACATATATATAAAGGAATTAATCTAATTACAATTATAACTAAGAAATTAACAAATTAATTGTAATAAAGCTAATTATGGTTCAGACTTCATATTAGTACATAAATAATTATAATTATTATTCTAATTAAACTAATAATGATACATATTACTATATAGATATTACTATTTTCTAAAATTAAGAAATTAATTGAATAGATTTAAATATAATTAAGGAATTATTCTTAATTAAGGAATTAAATGAATAGATTTTAATATAAACGAATGTTGTATGGCAAATAAATTTACAAAAAAAATCCACACAATTAATTAATTAATTTTAATTACAATTATTATTGTTATTATTATTCTAATTAATAAGGAATTAAGAAATTAATTGTATAAATTAAATGTTATTAAGGAATTATTATTTTTCTAATTATGGAATTGATTGAATAGATTTTAATATGATTGGCTAATAATTATTTTGTTAATTAAATCAATAATTAGACAAATTAATATACAGATATTATATATGGTAATTAATTCAATAATTACACAAATTACTATACATATATTACTTATTAAACCAAATTTTCACCTTTTATTTGGTTGATTTTTATATTTTTTTCCTAATATACTTTTTATCTAATCAATTTCAATACTACTATATAAATCATGCATTTAAAGAATTATATAACCTTATCAATTCCACATCTTCCAATTTATCTCACTATTTTAGCCACATAATAAAAAAAAAAAACATACGTATTGTATTTTTGTTAACAAAAATCTGCAAATCATAAGACGACATACGTTACATGCATATGAGGGAAGTTAATGAAGCTTATAAACAAATCCAAATCGTGTGATGCTGAATATATATGCATATATAGTCCTCTTTGCTGATTATCTCTCTTTCAATCTTGTGTCATCTATAATTTCAATCTTTATCCTAAATCTATTGCATACAAAAAAGGGAAATAAAACTATTGATCTAATTAAAAAAAGGTAAATTGCATACAAAATAAGACAAATTGAATGCTAATATAAAGGCAAATTGCATTAAAAAAGGCAAATTGCTTGCAAATTATTCTGATACATGTCTTCTAATCAATTAGCATATTTTTAAAGTTTTTCAAATAAACTATTCCAGTACCACTATATAAATCATGTAACCAATTTCACATTTTCCATTCCATCTTACCACTTTAGCCTCATTACACACAAAAAAAATCTACATATAATGGTCATTATTTTTATTTTACTAAATAAGGTAAATGCCTACAGTACTGTGTGGGCAATAAAAGTACAACTGATTCGTCTTTACGAAGTAAAAAACAATCGAGTAGCAACCTTAGAATCTGTGCTGGAAGATGTGGAGGTATATTGGAAGTTTTTTGTTTATATTGTTTAGTTCTCAACATTTGAACAAAAATTAAACTCTCAACTCTTCTCAAAAAAAAAAAAAACAAATTAAACTCTTAACAGTATGCTACAATCGGTTTTAAAAATCAACTTGAAAATTGAATAATAGATTATAAAATCTCGCGAGTCTATTTTTTAAACAATTAATTAAACAAATGTAGAAGTCTTACCTTGGCAATCAAAATTTATCAATAAACTCATTTCAACATAAAGTGTTTGTCTCATATAAAGGTTTTTTCATTATATTGTAACAAAAAAAAAAAAAAAACAAAAAAAACTGTAATATTTTAAATTTTGGTTTTTTTTTCTAAAATTTTATATATTATTGATACATTAATACCGACTATTATGTTTTATTTGGATTAAAAAAAATATGAAATATATTATATTGAATTGAATGATTTGATTAAGTAGTTAGTCGCATTGTTCTTAGCTTGGAGTGACGATAAATTATTTATATAGTTTGGCACTAAAGTAGATGAACGTACACTATATCACTATGGAACTGATTTAAGTGCATGCGCAAGTAATTGCGAGCTACCAAGAGTTTGGTTATATCAGACCACAATGTATAGGTTATATATATAATAACAGAAGTGGCTGGATAATATATATATATATATATATATATATATATATATATATATATATATATATATATATAACATTTATATTTAAAGTATTAAAGTATAATTGTACAATATTAATTTAATTATCTAATAATTATTACAGTAATTAAAAAATTGATTGTATGTATATTAATATAATTGACTAATAATTATTATGATAAATAAGCTAATAATTATAATAATAATTGTATAATTACAATTAAACATGGGTCGTTCAATTTTTTTTACTAATACAAAAATTAAAATTTGAATCTTTTTAAATATAATTTTCTTAGTTATTATTCATATTGTTGGAATCATAATATATATGAAATACACTTAGGAATAAATGAAATTAATTATGTAAATTTTTTCTATAAATTTATCTAAATGTGTACATGATTAATTAGAGACTATATTAATTATACAAAATTTAAATTTAAATTTTATATGCTATGAAAATAGATACTTAACCAAATATATGGAATTACGTACAAATATATTATTATATTGTACATTTTAAAATATTTATATTTTTCAAATTTTTTATTTAAATTTATAGTAACATAAATTTTGTCCGTGCATCGCACGGGTAAAACACTAGTTAGTAGTTAGAGTAAAAGTTTACGGATACTGCATTATAATAGAGTCAGTAGTATTAGAAAAAAAAAAAAAGAGTAAAAGTTTATTACGGAGTATTAATTTGTATTCCCTACTCATATGTTGTTTTTAGACTCTTGAATTGTCTTGAAACTCTTTGTATTCCCTTCAAGAGTGATGTATATCAACCTATTTAAAGACTAAACACAATTAGAATTTGAGATCAAAAAATGTTAAGACATTTTTTGTTGTCTCTCTTATGAGTTGAGAGATGTTCTTTTAGGCTTATCAAGGTGTCATCCATTCTTCATCATCTAAGACAAAGGTGTAGTGGAAATATCTTTATAAACAAAACACAAAAATAATCCCCTACCCAACATCTACATCAGTCAAATTCCATTACCAACACCTCAAACTGTAATTGTTCTCAAACTGTAATCGTTGTTCGTGCTATTTTTGTGAGGAAAAGATTGGGTGTTTGGAGGATTCTTTGGCAAATCAATACTCAACTTCACCTGAAAGGCTAAACACCCGTGAATCATCGGATAGATGATTGGATATTGAATCAAAAGAAAATGTTTAGACATTTTGTTGTCTCTCTTGTGTCATTGTGTGTTTGAGAGATTTTCATTCTAGGCTTATCAAGATAATTACCAATCTTGTGGTATCATTCATTCCTCATCACCTAAAATCAATGTGTGTCAGAAATATCCTTATAAAAAACACAAAGAATACCTTGACCAATCCCTACATCAACCAATTCCATCTCCAACACCCTCAAACTGTAGCTATTGTTCCTATTGTTTTGAGGAGAAAAAGATCGGGCAATCGGATGACTCTTTGACGAATTGATTCTCAAAATCATCCCTAAATATCTGTATCAAAATCTTTAAAATTTGACAAAATAATATCAAATCTTTATATCTTGTACAAATTATAATAACTGAATCAAAATAAACTCCAACATAACCTAACTTATTAGACTTATACACAAATTATTTAAAAATTATACCATAACATCATATTTTTAAAAGCATAGTATGTCAAAATATCTTTTCCATATTATTTAGATTTCCAAATTAAACTCCGTAAAAAGAACATTTTGAATATTTTATCATTTTTGGGTACGGTGACAAAGAAACTAATAGGTACAAAAGTTAAATTATTTTTAAGATGATTGGCATATATTACAACGATTTTTTTTTTTTTTGTGCATACCTAATTTTGGTTCAAACTGAACAGTTAAAAATACATGCAAGTGTGTAAAATTTGCAAGGCATAGCTTAACGGCAAATGACTCAAATCGACACAAGATAGCTTCCAACCATACTAAAGCAAGTGGTAGAAAGATTAGACCGAGATAAGTCTTAATAGAGTTGACAGTACAATTATACACAGAAGAATGAAATGACATGTCAATAACACAATTTAATTTAATGATCCTAAGGATGAAATAATGAGAACTTTAAAATTGTGATTCAACCTTAATTTTTAATCAACACTAAGCTACAAATATTTCGTTTTATTTTATTTTATTAATATGCAGACTAAATTGACGTTGTTTTAGGTTCCATCTCAATAGTGTTGCAATAAAAAGGTGTGGACATCGCACTTTCAATTAAAATAAAATGGAAAAGTTTATTATAATTCAATTATATGTAGCTCAACTTGTATATATACTAATCTAATAAAGTGGCTCACACTAATGACAAGTCCAACTTTACGAGCTTTTCTAATTGCACATTATATATTATATATTTTATATGACATGTGATTATATTCATATATTAAATCTAATTTATTATGCGAAGATCTGCTCGGTATTGTGATTTAGATAATAATCTATTATACTATATTTAGTAGACGTGTGTGTATATATATAGACTTATATTCAGTTTAGAACTAATATATTATAGAGGATTATGAGAACTATTTGTGTATGTTGGATTATAATATTGGATGGTCAAGATTGATGTTAATTTTGGTAGTGTTTTGGATCATGCGTGTTATTGTTAACCTGGGGGGTTATTTTTGTCTTTTGTTATAGTATGGTACTCCGTATTTTATTTATGGAATATTCAGATTACCTATTTTTTTTAGTTAATAGTTTAACATTTGTTTGTGTGTATTATAGTTTATAGTTTCAATTGATTTTTTTTCCAATTCTATTTGTATTTTTTTTTATTGAATTTTGCTTCTGTATTTTGTTTCTGTTTTGTATTTTTAAATTATTGTATTTGTTAATATTTCATGTTTTTACTTTGTTGAATCACGTATGCCACGGATGGTTCGTTGTGTGCCTCAGTTATAATGTGTGCCTCAGGTGGTTATAGTGTGTGCCTCAGTTGGTTATTTCAGATTTTGTTATTTATTTATGGAATGTTCCGATTACCTAAGTTTTTAGTTAATAGTTTAACATTTGTTTGTGTGTATTATAGTTTATAGTTTCAATTGATTTTTTTTTTTTTCAATTTTGTTTATGTTTGTTTTTTGTATTGAATTTTGCTTCTGTTTTTTGTTTCTATTTTGTCATTTTAAATTATTGTATTTGTTAATATTTTATGTTTTTACTGTTGAATCATGCGTGCCACGGTTGAGTTCGTTGTGTGCATCTGTTAGTTATAATGTGTGCCTCGGTTGGTTATTTCAAATTTTGTTGTTTTAGTAATTAATTTGGTTTATAAATTTAAACCATATACATAGAGTTAAACCGAAATAAATTGTATAGTTATCTTTGATTACCTAACCAGTCTTGTATGTTTTTTAATTGTTATTGTAGGTTTATACGTATTGCTTTGTACTGTTTTGAATGTTGTGTGCCACGTTTGAGTTTAGTGTGCGCCATGTTTTGGTTCGATGTGTGCCTCGACTGTTTGTCATGTGTGTCTCGTTTGGATAAAGTGTGTGGCATGGTCCGTTATTTCTTATCTTTGTTTTTTTAGTAATTTATTCGGGTTATAAATTGTATAACAGTATTCAAACCATCACGGGTCCAGAATTAATTTCATTTTATTTCTAATTATCGTTATATATTTCTTTCTGCATATGAAATAGAAGTTCAACATATGCATTCCCATGTGGGTTCAATATATACGTTAATCAGGAAGGAAGAAGGAATTGTCTACCATATTTATGTATGAACTCCATCTCTTAATATGTTAGTTATAATTCTTCCTTAAATGCAATTCTTATCAAATCTCTTATTTGCCCTTAGTATACATAATTAAGGTGATTCCTTGTGCTAATCATTTTTAATATGATTTGTCCTCATATTCCTCTATTAATTAGTGTAAATCCTATATACATACATATATATATATATATATATATATATATATATATATATATATATATATATATATATATTTCCTTAGTTGTCATTTCATATTTTTCCTGTTTATATTATTTAACTTCTTTATAATTCTCAATTTTCAATTATTTGCATCCGCATTATTCCGCTATATTCCTAACAGTTATTGTTAGCTATGAGAAGACAAAGGGTGATGGGGATATTTTCGGCCCCTGCCTGGGTAGCAAGAATGCGGTTAAAGTATAACAACAAGAAAAATCACTTAATACATTCTAGTGCAGTTGGCTTTGGAGAAACTATTCAAACCAAACCTCAAAAAGCTGTGGTGAGAAGGCAAGACAAAAACTTGATCAAATCCTAAGATGTCTCAACAGCTCATTGAGACTATATTTCAAATTGAGAGAACAAAAACATTAACCAGATTTTAGTCACAGGTTCAGAACACAATTTGCGCTTTCCTTGAAGCTCGAGGGAACAGCAACAACTCTTTCAAAATATCTGAGACCTTCGATGGCAATACTTTATTGTCCACAAAAGTGATCCTTTCTAGTGATGAGCAGCATGAAAGTATAAGGTTTACAAAAAGCATTTCAGCTCTTGACCCCTGGAAATATTTGATCATCAATGTCTGCAAACTGTTAATGTCTTCGCTCATATCGCTATTTTCTTGCAAATACTGTAAAGCAAGGTCGTCGCCATCACTCACTGCAGGGACCTATAACACAAAAATTGAAATAAGTTGAAACAAAAACCGGAAGAAATAAATGGAAATGGAGGATCATTTTCCCACCTTTGCCCAAATTTGAGGGCTATGCACCCCAGGAGAGCTACGGAGCAAGCAAAGAATGCAAGATATTTGTTCCAGATCGGCAAAGTTAATTCCAAACAATATAAGTTTCCTTAAGCTATTAACCTTAACTGGAAGAGAACTCATAACCGAACCTGCAGCCAAAAGCTTTGCACCACAGAAAAATTAAAACACAACCTAAATATATCATTTGGGAAATAAACACGGAAAATCTTAAAAGGAAATGCACCTTGAGATGGTGTCCATCCAAAGTAAGCTTTGAAATTTGAGTCCAGTGCTCAAAAAGGCTTGTTAAATTGATCCTTTCATCACCGTGAAGAGATTCAACTTCCATTGGCAATCCAAGAAATGCTTCGGTTATTCTTTTGCAGTGCATAAAACAACCCAGTTTAACCCCATGACTCATGTTAAGTACCAAGTAATAAAGCGATTGTGAACAGCCCTCAAAGTTCAAGTGATCTATACCGGTGCACTTAGTTAAGCCCAAATACCATAGCTTTGAGGCAGTAAAAATAGAAGCGGAAACCTCTGGCTTGAAGGCAACTTGATTCAAAGAAAGCCGCTTAAGACTATGAAAGCTTCCGGTAGTACCACAGGGTGGTTTGAAGATGCATTTAGACAGAAACAGATGTATAAGTTCTTGACACAAGAATATATAAGAGGGAAGTGCATAGAGATCAGGACTGGAATTCTCCACTGTGAGTTTCCTCAACCCATTTCTTGACAAGTATAGTATCCATCGATCAATATTTGGGTACCGAGTCATGTCCACAAGTGAAATATTGACACTAAAAGTTAGAATCGGTCCGGTGTGCTGTAAGAGAATGTCATTGACTATGCCAACAAAATCATTGTTGGAGATGGTGACTATACCCTTGAGATCAATTACAAGATTTGGGTGAGCAGCCCATATGTATCTCCATTTTCTAGACAAAATACTTGTTCTTGCTGCATCTCGAACAGGCAAGTGATCTAGGATGCATTTTAAAACATCCGTTGGCAGGTCATCCATGGCCCGCTGTTTGCTATTTCCTGAGATTTCCATTTCTAATAAAAGGAGAAACCAGTATTAGAAAATCCAATTGTAAAAGAATAATTTACAATATTTGATTTAGTATTCTTTTCATCACCCAAATTCCCATCTCTTGTGCCTATATCCTTCTATAATACTTAACATTATCTGTAAACTATCGTATCCAATGAATACTACTACAATAAAACCCAAACTATTCACCATTCAAGCTCAAAGCAAATATATACAAAATGGAAAAAGAATAAAAACAGAGTGAATTGAACTCTAAACAAAGGGCTTTAACCTCTGGAAGATCAAATTGAAGCTGAAGTAAACAAAAAACTGAAAATTTTTACTAACAGCAAAGAAAATAAGCACAAGAATAGTTGGTATTGAAGTATTAACGCTACTAAATTCTAAATACGAATAATGCTGGAAACACCTGAACGGAGGCGGTCGGATCTTCGACGGAGCACAAGGCAGGTCGGATTCGACGGAGTGTCGCTATTTTATATAACCTTACTTAGGGATGGAAATAGGCGGGGTAAAACCGAGTCTTAGATAATTAGGCATGGACTTACTTTTGAAATGTAAGGCCTCAGCCTCGTAGAGTATATTTAGGCTATTTGTTAGGTTAAAGCCTAGGCTATCTATCTCTATAATAAAAGCCATATAGTTGGTCCTGTTTGGTAAATGGCTGTTGGCTGATTTGGTTGGCTGTTTGTGTAAGAAGGTATGATTAGTTAGATAACATTGGCTGATTGTAGAAAGTTGTTTGATAAATTAGCTGTTCGCTGATGGCTGTTTGGTATAATTTCTTTTCTCAAAAAGCTAATTGAAAATGCTAATTTGAGTAGGCTTTTGAATTTTAGTATTTTGGAGTTACAAAAAGCTTATTAACCAAACAACCAATAGTGGTTAAATAAGTCAAAATTAGCCGATAGGCTGATTATTTACCAAACAGGGCCATTGTCAATCAGAATTCAGCATTTTGTCTTTCAGTTCGTGTTAATTATGTTAATTAATGAATATAAAATCCTTTCGTATTTTGATCAACCAACATTTACTTTTGCTTTTATATTTACGGCTCGACGCATCGTTTGTATAACTTACGACTCTATACATTACATTACTCTATAAATGCATTCCATTGAAAGGGTTTAGTTCATATCCATCGATCCTCTTTAAAATCACCATGGTTCCAATGTACATTGTTGCAAGAGACATTTATCCTCTGAAAATTAAGGATTTATTTGGTTCGCACATGTGAATCGGGATCTATATGAATATCAAATACTTGGCAAGGGTATGTATATCTGTATCAGGTTCATCTAAAGTGATATGCAAAATCCAGGTATATACCCCACATTTGGATATGTGAGAGAAGCACTTTAGCAGGTATTCTTTATTTTTTTTGGTAATTGACTATATGTTTTGTAAGAGCATAGATTGCCTGAAATAAATACACAAGTTAAAAATTTCAACACTTATATAACAAATGAATGAGTGAATAACAGATCTGTTATATATTTTTACTGCCAACTATAAATAAAACACATATATTAAAAAAAAAATCATGGCATGCTGATAGCTACAGTTTAAAATTAGTTGCATAACAAATCTTTTTTATTTTTTACTGACAACTTTAAAAATTCAACACTTATATAAAAAATGAATGAGTGAATACTAAGAGCTAGTGGTTTAAATTTGTTGCATCTAAAATTCTTGACTACACTTAATAATGGAATGGGCAAAAGTTTCTTACTTAGTTTTTTTTTTTTTACTGTGACTGAGTTAAATGACTTACAAAAATTTGACCTTAAGAAACACTGTATTAAAAAAAAGAAAAAAAAAAAGAGAAACACTGTATGTTGACATCTGTTATTTGTGCTGGAAATTAAATGTATACAACGTTTGGAACTTAAAATAACATTATTAAAGACATTAGAAACTGTTACACATTACACACAAACTTTACAAGATTTACTGCTATAACTTGGCTTCTATACTAAAGCTTCTGACAATGGGTGATTAAATATGAGGATACCTGCAATTATTATAAAAAAAGACACAGACATATAATGAAAATAGGCAGGGGTCAATACACATATAAAAAAAATATACTGAAACCAAATAGACCTACAATATATAATAGTGTATATATATATATAGTGATAATCTTGAATGCCATCCATGGCATAATTGTCCGCAAATTATATCGTGGACCGTGGTCCCAAAACGACGTCGTTTTGATTAATGAAACAGACGGATGAATTCGCGCCACTAACTTTCTTTTCATATATACTGCACTTTCTTTTCAACACAACTGCAGTTCCCTTTCAACACAACTGTAGTTACTTTTTTATATAACTACAGTTGTATATTATCGAAACTATAGTTATATCAAAAATGGTAATTGTATTGTATTGTATTTGATTTGATATTAATTGAGATGTATATTTGTATATTGTAATTTGTAAGGAAACATTGTTTAGATATGGTAATTAATGCCATTGTTTCGGATACCAAAGAGACTTGACTGTAATTAACTACATGAATTAATGGTAATCAACTCGGATAACCAAAGGTTGGATGATCGAAATTCCAAAAGTCAGAGTGTTTATACTTCTTTAACGACGGGATAGATTTTTAACAAAATTGATAAAATCTCCTTCACATACAAAACGTGGTCGTTTTTTTGGTAGGCGGGAACTTTTTTGCCATTTTTATTCCAAAAAGGTTTGTGATTATTTTATTGGGACCGGATCCACCATAAACCAGGTATAGGGATACAGAATGCGGGTTGTTATGTCGTGGACCTAGGTCCACCTTGCAAGGTGGATCTGGGTCTACATTCACATACACTATACTCTACATTCACATACATTATACTCTACATTCATAATTTGTAAACTCTACATTCACACATTACATGATTATATGTTTAGTAACTATATTACCACTGTTATGCATTCACACATTCAAAACTCTATATTCACATGTCTTATACTTTATATTCACAACTTGAGAACTCCACATTCACACATTACAGGGCTACAAGTTGGTAAAACTTCGTAACTCTATTAAAGATTTACACATGCATAACTCTACATTCACGATTTCTATATACTCCATATTCACAATTTGAAACCTCCGCATTCACACATTTCTGGGCAACTCTACATTCACACAATCATAAATCTACATTCACGATTTCTATACTCTACATTCACACTTTGAAACCTCTACATTCACACATTTTTGGACAACTCTATATTCAGCAATATGTTTACTAATTTTTTTTTTTTTTTAAAAAAAAAGAGACAAAAACGGCGTAGTTTTGGACCCAAGTCCACCTTGCAAGGTGGACAAGGTGGACTTGGGTCCACAGCATAATTTGCCACAGAATGCGGGGTAGGAAGAAAGCAACTTTATTACCCAAGGCGCTAGGCCCAAAATAGCACATACAAAGCTCGAGATATTGGCCCAAAACGGCAGCCCAAAGAATACATAAATAATAAATAGAGCAAATTGCCATTTTGGTCCACCGACTATAGGGGTCATGTTAATTGCAGTCCACGACTTTCAAAAGTGTTAATTGGATACCTTAACTATTCAATTTTTATCAATTTTGGTCACTCCGGCCAAATTGGCTGCCAAATTTCGCCGGAATCTCTTAATTACTCACTTAAGGCTTAATCTTAGGGGCAAAATAGTCTTTTTAATTGTCTGTTTAATCAATCTGCCTTGCTTGATTATTACGACGTCGTATGCATCATCTTCTCCTCGCCATGTGAAGAACGAAGCCATCAAACTCGCCGCACCTCCATTACAGTCGAAGAAAGATTGAAGGTAGAAGCTCACATGAAGTCGCCACTTTGGCTTACCGACTCTGGCGTGGAAGCAAACTCATTTAATCCTTATTTTTTGGCCCAAAATCCCCCATTTAGCAACCCAAAGCATTCCAAACAATACTGCAAACAATACCCAAAGCATTCCAAACAATATTCCAAAATCCACTATTGTTCAGACAATAACAAATTAAAATGGAAATAAAATTGACAAAAAAAAAGGATAAACATCGAACCAGTAGTAAGCTCGTAGCCAGTTGGAATTGTATTCCTCCTTGCCAATTTCTTTTGATTAATCACACCAGGGGTACTCGCTATAATGAATCCTAGCGCTGGCGGACAAGATGCAGAGAATGAATCCTTAGCCACGCCGGCGGCGGCGACGGCGTTCTCCCACTGCTAGTCAACCAGTCGAAACAAGATTGAGGAGAAGAAGATGCATACGACGTCGTATCAATCAAGGGATATTGATTAAACACTAAACAGACCATTAAAAAGACTATTGTGCCCCTAATATTAAGACTTAAGTGAGTAGTTAAGAGATTTCGGCGAAATTTGACCGTCAATTTGGCCGGAGTGACCAAAATTGATAAAAATTGAATAGTCAAGGTATCCAATTAACACTTTTGAAAGTCGTGGACTGCAATTAATATGACCCCTATAGTCAGTGGACCAAAATGACAATTTACTATAGTCCTAAGGGATTGAATATGACCCAAAATAGAGGCCCGAATAATAAATAAATAAATAAACAAGCTATGAAACTAATAAATAAAATATAACTAAATACGTTACCAACAGGATTTGAACCCAGGCACACTATCAGGGAAGAGAAGACCCAGACCACCTGACCAGGGAAGAGATTGTGTCTTGAGTGATGTCCTAAATAAACCACAACCTCCCTTTTATACTATTCCAAGAGCGATCTACACCACACACGTGTCCAGGGTCTTACCCTCACGACCCCCGCCGTTCGACACCAACCCCAGCGCACACGCATATGCAAGGTCGTACCCCCTGACATGTACACACCACCACCCTTGTATGGTCGTACCACCCCCCCCCCTCGCACACCCCGCCGCCAGCAGCATGTACCACCGTCGCTATGCACCCCTCGTACACTCTCACCCACACCTAGCCACTGTAACCCATGTGCTAGCATGCTACGAGACATGTCCAGCTGCCATGGGACATGCCTAGCCTCCACAGGATGCGCCTAGCTGCCTTCACCCTAGCCGCACGCCTATCACCACCCCCGCATGCACAACCATACCCTCAGCCGTCATGTATAGGTCCATCACCACCCCTGCATGCATAACCACACTCCCAACCGCGTTGTACACGTCTGTCACCACCCTTGCATGTACGTCCATACCCCAACCGTCATGGCACATACCCTAGTCGCCATTGCCATGCACCCCTCCTTCTTGGGCTCTTGCTTACTTGCTTCCATGCATGCCGCCAATGTCACATGCCTTCCTAGCCCAACAAGATTTGAGCCCAATGTCTTTCCTTTATAACCCCAAATTGGGCCAAGAATTAGTCTAATAAAATGGGCTCTGGGGTCTCTTGGCTCCATCATAAGTCCCTCACTTTCTTTGTTTGTCTTTAACGAGCAAAGAAAGTATAGACACTCTTGCCCTTTTACGCATCTTGACCTTCTCGCTCCATGACCTTAAAATCCTCTGTAGTATTGGGCTTTGGTGGTATTTATCATGCACTTCTAGGACCTGAGACGCTTGAAGAATCTTTTCCATTTTTTGGTTATGTATGGAAAGATAAAAATAAAATGACCTTGTTAGGTCTAGGTGCTTTTCTTCTAGTGTTCAAAGCCCTTTATTTTGGAGGTGTATATGATACCTGGGCCCCACTCTTCGTTTCTTCTAGACCAATCAGTGCCAGACTTCTACAGTCTCTCACACATGATGGTCGTCAAGATGATTTAGCTCTCCTACATACCCTGCAAGAGAAGGACAAAGATACTCGCCACCTTCCCTCACGCAGGCTTATTGAGAACCCATGTTGTGAGGGGTAACTCAGTGGTGATCGAGGAACGGAATATAGCAGCCGCTGAGCCATTGCATTCATCGACTGTCGCGAAGCGAAATAAGATATGTTGTCCGCTGAGGGGCGGGATAAATACATGTCGACCGCTGAGAAGCCGAATAGATGATAGGTCAACCGCTAAGAAGCGGGATAAACTTCTATTTCATCTTTCTTGTGTTCAAATTGCTCCTTCCTTCTTTCTTCCCGTGCCCTGCATGGAATTTCTGAGGTTTATAGGCCGTCTGCTGCCTCATGCTAGCATCACGTACCTCTTTCAAGGCCAAGAAAACCTTTTTTTTTGCACGCTGGGTTGTGTACCTTTCCCTGCATGCTCAGGTGGAGATATGTATTTGCCGGGTTTGAGGATCACGTCCTCTTAGCCCAGAAATACATATAAGTCCGTGGGCTGCCTGTTGCCTCATGCTAGCACTGCACACTTTTTTTTTATCTCTTTTTTTTTTTTTTTTTTTTTTT
>CP025647.1:10719204-10756405 GCA_003576665.1 Ipomoea trifida | reverse complement strand
TACGATGAACGATGGGTTGCATATCTTTCCATGCATGCCCATGTGGAGATATGCATTTTCCAAGTTTAGGGATCGCATCCCTTTAGCTCGAAAATACATATAAATGTGTGGGCTGCCTGCTGCCTCATGCTAGCACCACACACTTTTTTCCTCTTTTTTTTTCTTTTTTTTTTTTTCGATGCACACTGGGTTGCGTACCTTTTACTGCATGCCCAAATGGAGATAAGCATAAAATGAAGCTGAAAATTGCTTTATTACCTCTATAAGCTACCTAGCTTGCGAGCTCATTTCAATGTTATTGTTTGCGGTCACGTATCCTATATATAGATCGTAGAGCTTCTAACGCGCGCCGGGACCACTTATACTATATGTAGATCCACTATCGCGTCCCTTTTTTTTTTGGTAACTTGTTTAGCCTACAACCCCAACAAAAAATATACATTAATATTTTTTTCCCACATAGAAATATTTTTCTTACCTCCCCGGACGGTTTGCAAGCCCACCAAGTTGTTGTTATTTGGTCTAGGGTCGCTTACCCAGTCTGCGGGCCCCTAATTGTCGGGGAATGGAGAATGGTCGACACTCTCATCGTTGGGCTACTCATGAACGGGTTCGACATCCCTCTACAACGGGTTCCCTCATTTCGTCCCTAGTTGCGGCATCGAGCCCCTTGCACTAAGGCCCCTCCTTGGCGGTTTTTTTCTTCCTAACTCGTGGAGTGTTGAGTGGGGTAAGGGATGATTTGCTAGATTGTTTCGGGTCAATGGCCGGCTACCAAGACAAGCTTGATTGAGGCTTGACCTCTGTCCCTGAAGGGGGTCATTGAAGGGACAGGGATGACAAGCGAAAAAACCGAAACTACAAATAAAAAAAATACGACCAAATTACAACACTACCCCCACCACCCTAATTAGTCTATAACTGGCGAAAAAAAAAACTACTACTAATATAAAACATAGAAAAAATCTACACCATCCATTACTAAAAACAAACTTTCTAGATTTGTCATAATCATCCTCTATAACATAAGTGTCCTCATTTGAATACACACACATAAATACTCTTATATTACTCTATAAATACTCTTCATCCTCATTCAGATTGGATTGATGATCTTCAAGAAAGAATTCCGAATCTTATATTACTTCGAAGGGTTTATCTAGAAGATTAACCTGAGCAACTTGATAAATTTATTTCAATTCAAAATTTCAAATTGATTGATGAAGAATAAGGGCATGAAGACCACAATAGTAGCTCGGGAGAGTAGCAATTAAGGGGAGGCTTGCCTTGTGAAGATTGAGAAATCTTGCACCAACCCTTCAAGACACTTCAACATAGTTTAGAAGCTGTGGATTAGCATATATACTCTTTGAAGTGTTCGCTTCCATGATCATCTTTTTTGCTAAACATATTGGATGATTATGATATGAAGAGTTGGAATGACTATATTGTGTGTGCCCCCCCCCCCCCCCCCCCCGACGTAGGAATAATTATTCTGAACTGGGTTACCAAACATGATGTGTTCTTGTGCATTCTATTTCTTTCGCTATGTTCTTTAATATGTATGTTTCATTTTTCTTCACTGGACCATACTTTGAACTAGTTCACTAAGCACGTTAACGAGTCCTTACTTAGCCGTTAGTATCTAGTTATAAATTGAGTTATTGCAACTGTAAACTTCAATTGGTATCAGAGTAGGTTTCAAGAACCATCTTCTTGAGAAAAATGATCTAAGTAACTCCACTATCTTCTATCTACACTCTCTACTTTCTTTAGTACATGTCTCTCTATTGTTATTCCTGATTGTGTAGATATGGAAGGACAAGCTAGACCTCCGCAATTGATAGGCACAAATAATGTCTACTAGAAAGCAATGACCAAGATTTATCTACAGGCACAAGGTGTCAATGCATGGCGTGTTGTGACAAATGGCTGGGAGCATCCTATTACCACAAAAGAAGACAAGACGATCGAATTGAACTCCCTTTGATCAATGGAATGCTACTCAAATCACCGAGTGTACGACAACAACAATAAAGCCTCGAATACAATTACAAGAAGCTTGGATGAAAGTCAATTTGGATTAATTGATGGTTGCACTCAGGCCAAAGAAATTGAAGCGGGAAACTACTCCCGTAATATTGCTGGATTACATCACAGTTATTCACTTTAAAGGTAAATCATATTTCTTTATTAAGATGATTTAAAATGTATAAATTTTTACTACCTTATCTAATCTTATTCCTTAAATAAACTATGAACTTCTCTATCCACAAGAGTTCATTTAACAATAATGGTTGAACCAAAAGTACCTCGAACAAAACACTTAAAGGATTGATATACTTTTATGCTGAAAATAATATGTAAATGGTAATTAAATCATTATCTTAGGTAGCTACATTTAAAACTCATTATAAAAAATGTCAATGTAGGGCAACAGAACATTGTGACACACTTGACGCATTGAAAAGATACCAAGATTATAACAATGTTGCAATCAATCTTGCAAATCCAAAAAATGAAGAAATTTTAAATATAGTTACTGTTGAAGCATTCATTGATCACGTATGTAAAATATTTATTACACTACTCATGAACCTTCTGCAAATATAATAATATTACTCCGTAATGTTATGTTCAATATTTTCAAATGAGAATCTATGACACACATCTCACAACACATGAAATATGTAAAGAAAAAATTACAACGGTGTATTGTGCATTATCTCATCCGCGCAATACGTATGAAAAATTAGTATGATGTATATATTGAATTCATTACCGTGCAAGTGGTCCAGTGGCATCAAACTCTTTCCTGTATACGGGAGGTGGTGGGTTCGAGCCTCAGTGGAGGCGTTGCTGTCTCTTTGTGCTTCAGTAGGTTGAGAAAGTAGTTTATGAACAAATACTACTGTAATAGAGTCAGTAGCATTCAAAAAAAAAAAAATTACCGTGCAACATTATATTATTATCTGCATAATATTAATTATCATCTATTAAAATTGAATTCATTGCCATGCAACTTTTTTTCATTTAAAAAAAAATGTAAAATTGAAATACATGTAGTGTGGTTTTAAATAATATTTAATTTAATAATTTAATATGTGTGTGTGAGAGAGAGAAACAAAACTCTTTTCTAGTCTATCACAAGAAAATACTACTATTTTGAAATTTGAAATTTGAAATTTGAAATTCTTATCTTTTTTATAGACGTTAAATAATAATATGATATAGTAATTTATTTGTAACATAATTCATATAAAATGAAAAATATACATTATATTAAAATAGAATAAAAGATTTCAATTCAAAATAGATATGTTTAATTTATTATAATTATATATATATATATCAATTTTATTTATATATACTCATTTAAAATATAATAAAAATTTTCAATTTAAAATATATTTTTTTTATTTATTCTAATTAGATAGAATTGAAATACTATTTTTTTTTTAAATTTTTAATGCACACAAAAGTAAATTTTATTATAAAATAAAATCAAAATAATCAATTATAATATCATTGCTAATTTGTATACTATTTTTCATTGTCATATTGTATGTATATATATATATATATATATATATATATATATATATATATTGCTATAATTTTTCGAGAGAGAAAATAATAATATGCTAATCTAATGATAACAAAATTCATATAAACTAAAAATATATATAGTTATGATTGTTAAAGTGTGATTTCACTATTATTCAATTTATGGGTATGATTTGTATTAAGGTATTTTGCTATAAAAGATGATCAAGTAATTTATTTGACAATTATTAATTTATGATTTCATATTTGTTGTGCCAAGTTATGAGTTATGCGGATTTCATACTACTTTTGGATACGTACTATGTTACATGATTTTTAAGTAAATGTTTTTTGCTACAATGGGCTATTTGATTATAAGAATTATTTTGAATGTTTGGCCAAACTCATTAGGCAATCTGTATTTTGTTATTTGTTTTGTTAAGCTTGACTCATTCCAAATCGTCGATTCTTTACTTTTGAATTATTTGTTGGAACGTTCCATCCGGCTCATTCTGAATCGCCGAGCCGCCTGACTCATTCCGAATCGTCGAATCTTTTTAGACCATTATGCTGATAATGGCCTGTGCCACAAGGTACAATAATGGTGGTTGTAGGTTGCCAATGAGTCATGTGTTAAAGAATGATTTGACCTTTTGAAAGTATTGTGCTATGAAATAATGTTAATGCCCATGTAGCTAAAGCTAAACTTTCTATTTTGGAAAATTGTGTGCAGTACGATAAAATTATATTATGACTTCGATATAGTTTGAAGATCGTGATTTGCAACTATTTATTACTATAAAGCTTATTGTATTTTATTAAAGTTACTTGATCCGGGGTTGAGAAGAGTATCACTTACTAGACATTAGCTCATTAATTGTATTTTCCCCATGTTTCAGAGTAGTTAAGAACATGTGAATAGCACGAGCGCAAGTGGTGGGCATGTTTCAGAGTAGTTAAGAACATGTGAATAGCACGAAAGCAAGTGGTGGGGTCTCTAAGGTGATTTTTGAAAATATGAGACTTCGCTTAGTCCTAGTATTGGAGCTTGTGTTGGGATAATACATTTGACCTTTTGTATTTTTGGTAACTTATTGGGTCTGGGTTGATCACAACTCAGTTATTGCATTTCCATATTGGATCTCAGATCCCTTCAATGGCCTTGCTTTCTGATGGCGTTGGAGAGGCCACTCAGATTTATTGTGAACTAGTCTATTGCTGTGGACAAATTATTGTATGGACCATATGAGTGTATGGATCATAAATGTAATATACATTTTTAATATATTAAAAGTACATTATATGTATATTGAATTTATGTTATTTGATAATATATAAAAAACCATGTAATTTCAAATAATATATTTTATGTATACAAATAATGTTAATATATTAAAAATATACTTTGTATTTATGATCTATATGAAATAATGAGTGGTGTCGGTGTCTGCATGAAAGTCATTGACATCGGCGGTGGACTTGGAAAATCAATTACTATACGACGGTTCAAAATCAACTGATTTTGATCTCTCGGTTGGGTATAGCCTCAATGAATGTGTCACCCTGTTCTTTGCAGTGAAAGTGGAAGGGCAATTGTTTCTCTATCACTCCATTATGGTATTCGAATTGAAGCTGTTTCTTCCAGTTCCCAGAACCCATCACATCTCTCTTCTGCAGATATTTGTTGATCGAGCTGCTTAACGAGCTGAGGATGCCCAGGCTGACTATAGGAACTTTTCTGCAGGTGACAATGATACTTCGGTGGCCCTAGCGTTGTGCGTGTATCCCAACTTTCTCCCTTTTTCACCTGAAATGACTGTATTGTCCTCCAAATTAAACAAATTAAAATGGATTAAAAGATTCCGACAATTTGACACAATCGCACAATGGACTAAGAGCAACCTTAATAGTGAGATTTTTTTTTTACAGTTTTGAAGAGCTTTTATAAGTGTGATTAGGAAAGAGAAAATTGGGAAAGAGAAAATAAAAAATAAAACAAATATGATTTAAAAAATTTTTAAAAAAAATTGAAGGTTAGGCATGCCTGACGCGCATGCAGTGCACGCGGGCGCCATTGTTGCAGCCACGCGGGCGTGGTGCGCTTGGCTTTGGTATTCGTGTTGTTCCTTTATTGTTCCAATAACCTTCATTTGCGAAGGGACCAATTTCTTCTTTCTCTTCGTTTCTCTTTCATCCATGTGTATAGCTACTGTTCCAAAACCTTCCAATAACCACTGCTATAGATGCTCTAACATTGATAAAAATTGAATAACTAGGGTCTTGAATTGTTATTTTTTAAAGTTGTGGATTGAAATTAATAAGACCGCAATAGTCATACGACCAAAAGTGTAATTTTCATATAAAATATAAAATTTACATCTTTTGTTTTTTAATATAATTTCCTTATTATTTATTTTATTAGAATTATAATATATATGAGATACAATTAGGAATAATCAATTTAATTATGTAAATTTCATTTATAAATATATTTAAATATGTACAGTATTAAACACTATATTTTTTTTTTGAAACCCAAATAATAGTGGTATATTAAACCAAAGCCACAATAGCGTCAGGAGGGAAAGAATCCCAAAACAGAAACTGAGTTTGATGAAAGGCCAAAGAGGCCAGAGCATGAGCACCTAGATTAGCAGTCCTAGGTACCAAACAAATAGAACAATGAATAAAAGATGACATAACATCCTTTGAGGCTTCAATAGAAAATGCAATATAAGAGAACAACTCGTTGTGATTCGTTGAGAGCAAATGTTGAAGGTTTGCACAGTCGGTATGGAGCACCACTTGAACAACACCGCGATTCTTCAGCCAAGAGAGGACTTCCTTACACGCCATGGATTCCGCCATAAGAGGTGAGAGGCAGCCATGTAATGGACCATTGAGCGCCGCAACAAAGCCTCCACTGTCGGAGAACAAAACTGCGCCAACAGTGGCTGTGACACCCCAACCTCACACAGGCTGAGATAGATAAAACTTAACACAACAGCTGCCTATCTCAACCAAAAACCATAACAAAGCGGAAGCAAATTAAAACTTAAGGGCGTCATGCCACATCTAGGTATAAACACAGCCTAGATGCACAAGCTAAACACAAGAATGAACTAAGCTGTCATATCATAAAACTGAAATAAAATCCTCAAAGTATAAATCCACAATCATCCAAAAGTACCCAAACTACTAAACAAGAGTATATCATAATATCTCAAGGCACACAGGCCCAAAACCAAAGTCTAAACAAGGTAAGCTAAGTCTACGCATCCTCAGAAAGAGAAACTCTAGCGCGCTCTCGCATAGACTACTCCATACCTGGAAAACACGCAAGGAACCATTAGCAAAAGAATGCTAAGCAACCACCATTCACACCCGCAAGGAGATATAGATATATAATAAGCTTGTAAATAGGTTTACACACCCATATAGAATATAAACACCAACGAACTGTGCAATAGTTCAAAACGGATACTCAACAACAATAAGCTGAACAAATCATAAACCAAAACTCATTCGAATAAAGCCAAAGTCCAACGACGAAAGCATAAGGCAACAACGAGTCAAAACCAAGGTACCAATTGAACACAAGTATAAGGAATAATCAAGCATAATCGAGGACAGCGAGATATCAATCGAATAAACAAAGACCCATAACCAAAGAATCGAAAGAAAACCCAACACCAACCACCAAACCTCACACCAAGCATCATATCGAACCCAATCCCAATCAGAAATCAAGTACACAGGGGTAAAAATCCAATCACAGGGGTAATGAACCCAATCACAGGGGTAATGAACCCAATCACAGGGACCGTAGTCCAATCACAGGGACCGAAGTCCAATCACAGGGGTGAATCGACCCAATCACGGGGGTAATGAACCCANATTCATATAAACTAAAAATATATATAGTTAATGATTGTTAAAGTGTGATTTCACTATTATTCAATTTATGGGTATGATTTGTACTAAGGTATTTTGCAATAAAAGAAGATCAAGTAATTTATTTGACAATTATTAGTTTATGATTTCATATTTGTTTTGCTAAGTTATGAGTTATGCGGATTCCATACTACTTTTGGATACGTACTATGTTACATAATTTTTATGTAAATGATTTTTGCTACAATGGGCTATTTGATTATAAGAATTATTTTGAATGTTTGGCCAAACTCATTAGGCAAACTGTATTTTGTTCTTTGTTTTGTTAAGCTTGACTCATTTCAAATCGTCGAGTCTTTAGTTTTGAATTATTTGTTGGAACGTTTGAGCCGGCTCATTCTGAATCGCCGAGCCTGACTCATTCCGAATCGTCGAGTCTTTTTAGACCATTATGCTGATAATGGTCTATGCCACAAGATACAATGGTGGTTGTAGGTTGCTAATGAGTCATGGGTTAAAGAATGATTTGACCTTTTGAAAGTATTGTGCTATGAAATAATGTTAATGCCCATGTAGCTAAAGTTAAGGGTGTGTTTACTAACTGGAAAATTGTGTGCAGTACGATAAAATTATATTATGACTTCGATATAGTTTGAAGATCGTGATTTGCAACTATTTATTACTATAAAGTTTATTGTATTTTATTAAAGTTACTTGATCCGGGGTTGAGAAGAGTATCACTTACTGGACATTAGCTCATTAATTGTATTTTCCCCATGTTTCAGAATAGTTAAGAACATGTGAATAGCACGAGCGCAAGTAGGAGTGGAAATAGGCTAGGCCGAGCCGGGCTTTAGAAAATTAGGCCTGGCCTGCTATGGAAATTTAAAGCCTGGGCTTGGGCCTGGGCCCAAGCCTGTATGTAGGCTTTTTTTTAGGCTCAAGCCTGAGCCTACAGTTGGTCTGGCTTGGTCTAAAGCCTTTTTAAAAGCCTATTTAACATATAGGCCTTTAAAAATACTTCAAAATAGATCCTAAATAGGCCTTGAAACTATTTTTTTTTGAAAACGGCCTTGAACCTATTTAAGGCCTACATTTTAAAGCCTTTTAAAGTATACATGTAAAAAATATATTAAAATGTATATATATATATATATATATATATATATATATATATATATATATTAGATATAAAATGTAATATATATTCCCTCCGTCCCATTTTGGTTGTCTGATTCGTTTAACGAGGCTTGACTGAAGTTATTTTTAATCCAATTTTTCATAATATTAAGTTTAGTATTAATATATAAAATTTATATATTTAGAAACTACATCAAAAGTACTATTAAACACAAAAAATTAAATTTAAAAATAATAAAAAAATTACTAAAGAAAATAAGCAATGAAGAAAGAGTTGATTTGACCAATGAATACTAAATATGACAGGTAAAATGGGACGGAGGGAGTAATAATTAAATATTAAATATAAATATTATAATATATATATATAAATAGGCTAGGCCTGCGGGCTTGTAGGCTAGGCTTTTAAATATAGGCCTAGGCCTATTTAACTAAATAGGCTTCTAATTAGGCCTAGGCCTGACCTTTTTATGAAGGGGCCTGGCCTATTCCCACCCCTAAGCGCAAGTGGTGGGGTCTCTAAGGTGATTTTTGAAAATATGAGACTTAGCTTAGTCCTAGTATTGGAGCTTGCGTTGGATAATACCTTTGACCTTTTGTATTTTTGGTAACTTATTGTGCTATTTTTTTGTGCTTGTGATGTATTTTAGACATACTACTCTTGATTATAATATTTAATAGTGGTTAATTGATGAGTTTTTTAGAAGAACTAGTTCTTTATATTTTGTCATTTTGGGTTGTGAAATTATTATGTATTCAAGTTTTGTTATGAAGGTTCTGAGAGGTATGTATGGTTAGGCTTCGTATTTTTATAGATTTTCATGTAACGGTACGATCGGGTCATATCCTAGAAATGGGGCGTGACACAATTACTTAAGATAATATGAAATATAATTAAGTAAATAAAATTATAAAATTAAATAAATGTACATCCATAAATATTTAGAAATCTGATTAAATACATAAATATACTTATATACCATATTAACCATACAAGATTAAAATACTAGCTAAGCACCTTGTGCTCAATTGGCATGTAGTGGCCACCCTTAGATGGGAGGTCATGAGTTTGAGTCTCAGTGGTGGAGATCTCGAAATTGACTTTTTGTGCTTCAACAGGTTGAGAAAAGTCTATACTACACTATGTAATAGGGTCAGTTGTATTCAAAAAAAGATTAAAATACTAATTTTTAAATTTCTAAATATAGTTATCTTAATTATAAATATGACAATATAAATTATAATTAATGGAATTATACATTTTTTTTTCAAAATACACATTAATAAATATTATGTGCTCATAGAAAACATTATAAAATCATTTGATCTATCTGGTCAAATTACCGGCCAATTGTCGCTGGAATCTTTTAATCCATTTTAATTTGTTTAATTTGAGGACAATATGGTCATTCCAAGTGATTGGGCTCCGGGCCAAGCTCAGAACCAAGCATTCCGGTCATTTTGGGTCTGGGTTGATCACAACTCAGATTTTGCGGGTAGTGAAAAAGTTTGAAGATTTTGGAATGTTGGATTGTCTTCAGTTATTGCATTACCATATTGGATCTCAGATCCCTTCAATGGCCTTGCTTTCTGATGGCGTTGGAGAGGCCACTCAGATTTATTGTGAACTAGTCTGTTGCGGTGGACAAATTAAAATTATTGTATGGACCATGTGGCTGTGTGGATCATAAATGCAATATACATTTTTAATATATTAAAAGTCATTGACAATGGGACGGACTTGGAATTGAAAATCAATTACGATTTTGATCTCTCGGTTGGGTATAGCCTCAATGAATGTGTCACCCTGTTCTTTGCAGTGAAAGTGGAAGGGCAATTGTTTCTCTATCACTCCATTATGGTATTCGAATTGAAGCTGTTTCTTCCAGTTCCCAGAACCCATCACATCTCTCTTCTGCAGATATTTGTTGATCGAGCTGCTTAACGAGCTGAGGATGCCCAGGCTGACTATAGGAACTTTTCTGCATGCAGGTGACAATGATACTTAAGCAGAGATGTGTTGATCAGTTCAAGAAAGAAAGTTTGGGCATTCAACAACTGGCTGCTGTGGATGGCATTTGTGATTTGGTCACTAAGGCCATGGAGCTTCAGCTTCTAATCTCACCTGCACTTATCATGTGAATCTATCAATTTTCACTTCAATTCCTGATTTTTTGGGCCATTGCCCAGTTGTTTCCTATTGGTCGG
The DNA here is from genome assembly GCA_003576665.1 of Ipomoea trifida. Classification (NCBI taxonomy): domain Eukaryota; kingdom Viridiplantae; phylum Streptophyta; class Magnoliopsida; order Solanales; family Convolvulaceae; genus Ipomoea; species Ipomoea trifida. Next base: position 10,745,617 of record CP025647.1, on the reverse strand, counting down.
TCCTATTCACAGGCTTGATGAACGACCTGGAGTGAGGGGAATATTGTCAGACTTGTTCGGTCACTTCGGTGGCCCTAGCGTTGTGCGTGTATCCCAACTTTCTCCCTTATTTCAACCGTATTGCACTCCAAATTAAACAAATTAAAATGGATTAAAAGATTCCGGCAATTTGACAGAATGGACTAAGAGCAACCTTAATAGTGAGATTTTTTGACAGTTTTGATGAGTTTTTATAAGTGTGATTAGGAAAGAAAAAATGAGGAAAGAGAAAATAAAAAATAAAACAAATATGATTTTTAAAAATTAAAAAAAAAAAATTGAAGGTTAGGCGTACGCGGGCGTGGTGCGCTTGGCTTTGGTATTCGTGTTGTTCCTTTATTGTTCCAATAACCTTCATTTGCGGAGGGACCAATTTCTTCTTTCTCTTCATTTCTCTCTCATCCATGTGTATAGCTACTGTTCCAAAAACCTTCCAATAACCACTGCTATAGATGCTCTAACATTGATAAAAATTAAATAACTAGAGTGTTGAATTGTTATTTTTAAAGTTGTGGATTGAAATTAACAAGACTGCAATAGTCATACGATCAAAACTTTAATTTTAATATAAAAATATAAAATTTACATCTTCTGTTTTTGAATATAATTTCCCTATTATTTATTTTATTAGAATTATAATATATATGAGATACAATTAGGAATAATTAATTTAATTATGTAAATTTCGTTTATAAATATATTGTACAGTATTAAACACTATATTTTTTTTTGGAGTAATTAAACACTATATTGTACAGTATTAAACACTACGGAGTATATTAATCACACAAAATTTTAATTTTGTATTTTATGAATGTACATGCCCTGTCAAATATATGTTAACATAACTATATTATTATATTATTATAAAAAAAAACTATATTATTATATTACATATTTTAATATCTTTTTAATTTTCAAAATTTCTTATTTAAATTTATGATAATATAATTTATTTAATGCATCGCACATAAAACCCTCGTTACTTAATTAAAGATTAAAATTAAATAGCCTGCGAGTAACTCAGTTGGTCAACACTCACAAGGATAAAATTTTAAAATAAAAAATAAAAAATCAGAGATCGAAACTCACTAGCAATAGTGAGGGGATTCTTTGTGCGCTATACTCTATCGAGATTGGAGATTCAACCTTTTAGAAAAAAGGACTAAAAGCCAACAGCGAATATCAATATAAGAGTAATTATTAGGATTCCTCTGGAAGTTTTTGAAGAAAACAAGGAACTTCATACATGGGATGGTACCTATTTGGAACTAATCCAACAGAAATCCAACTGCGACACTGAAAATTTTAACCACATAATTTTAGTCACAAGTTCAGAATATGATTTGTGCTTTCCTTGAAGCTCGAGGGAATACCACTAACTCTTTCAAAATATTACAGACCTCCGATGCATCTACTCTCTTGTCCACAAAACTAACCCTTTCTAAGGCCGGGCAGCATGCAAGTATTAGCTTTACAAAAAGCATTTCAGCTCTTGACCCCTGGAAATATCTCATGTTCAAAGCCTGCAAACTGTTAATTTCCTCGCTCATGCGGCTACGTTCTTGCAAATACTGTAAAACGAGGCTGTTGCCAGCAGTCACCGTCGGAACCTATACATACAACAAAAACTGAAATAAATTCAAACCATAACAGTGAGAGTAGGGTAGAAATAAATAAATAAATGTAAGTAGACCATTAGTTTCTCACGTTCATCCTAATTTCAAGGCTATGAACCCTAGGAGAGCTGTGAAGCAAGCAAAGGATGCTGGAGATTTGTACCAGATCGGTAAAGATAATTCCATATAGTGTAAGATCCCTCAAGTGGTTGACTTTAACTGGAAGCGCACTCGTAATAGAGTCTGCAGCCAAAAGCTTACCAGCACAGAGAAAAATGATAATGCAACCTAAACACATTGTTCGGGAAATAAGAATCGAAAATCTTAAAAGAGATTTTACCTTGAGATGGTATCCATCCAGAAAAAGGTTTGAAATTAGAGGCCAGTGTTCAAACAAGCTTGCTAAATTGATCCTCTTACCAAGGCCTAAATAATTAACTTCCATTGGCAATACAAGCTTTGCAGATGTAATACTTTTGCAATTCATAAAACAACGCAGTTTAACCCCGTGATTCATGTAAAGTACCAAGGAGGAAAGTGATGGTGAACAGCCATCAAAGTTCAAGTGATCCATACCACTGCACTTTACTAAGAACAAAGTTTCAAGCTTTGATGCAGTAAAAATAGAAGCAGAAACCTCTGGCTTGAAGGCAACTTGATTCAAAGAAAGCTGCTTAAGACTATGAAAGCTTCCGGTAGTACCACAGGGTGGTTTGAAGATGCACTTAGTCAGAGCCAAATATTTAAGTTCTTCACACAAAAATATATAAGATGGAAGTGCATAGAAACTAACACCGGAATTCTTCATTCTGAGTTTCCTCAACCCATTTCTTGACAAATATAGTATCCATCGATCAATATTTGGGTACTGTGACATGTGTACATCTGAAATGTCGACATGAAAGGTTAGAATGGGCCCAATATGCTGTAAGAGAATTTCATTGCCTATTCCAACAAAATCATTTTTGGTGACAGTGACTATGTTCTTGGGATCGAGTACAAGATTCGGGTGACCAGCCCATATGTATCTCCATTTTCTAGACAAAACACTTGTTCTTGCTGCATCTCGAATAGGCAAGTGGTCTAGGATGCAGTTTAAAACATCCATTGGCAAGTTAATAAGTTTATCATCCATGGCCCTCCGTTTGCTATATCCTGAGATATCCATTCCTAATAAAGGAGAAACCAGCATTAGAAAATCCAATTGTAAAAGAATAGTTTAAAATAATTTTTTTAGTTTTCTTTTCATCACCCAAATTCCCTATCTCTTGTGCCTATATAGTTCTATAATACTTAACCTTGAAAAGTTAACCATTTGATAATATAATGACAGTGATATTTATATCTGCAAACTATCGTATCCAATGAATACTACTACATGAAAACCCAAACTATTCAAGATTCAAGCTCAAAGCAAATATATACAAAATGGAAAAAGAATAAACAGAGTGAATTGAACTATATCACTAGCTTCGCCCTTCTACATGGTGGAAAATAAACAAATAGAAACTGGTTAGGGCTAACCTCTCAGTCTCAGGGTTAGAGTATTTCTAAACAAAGGGCTGGAAGATCAAATTGAAGCTAAAGTAAACAAAAAACTGAAATTTTTTACTAACAGCAAAGAAAATAATCACAAGAAGAATGCTGGAAACACCTGAACGGAGGCGGTCGGATCTTCGACGGAGCAAAAGGCAGGTTCGATTCGACGGAATGTCGCAATCCCTAATAATGTCTTCCAAAACTCCACCGCCTCCATGTGGTGCCCCGTGTCCCAGCGGGTAAAAATCAATTTTAGGGGAATTTGGTTCACGGACGTTAGATTACAATCTTTAAATATGATTTTTGAGTATTTGTAATTTTGTATGACCATTTATTTATGTTTTTTTTTATTTGAGGACTATTGATTCTTACAATGTAGTATCTGTTCATAACTACTTTCTCAACCAAATGAAGCATACAGATCAATATTGTCTCTACTGAAGCTTGAACCCACCACTCGGTTGCACCGTGTGCCACTAGACCATAAGGTTTCTGACCATTTATTTACTAGGATCACAAGATGAGTTTCATGCATAATATATTTTTAAACAGATACGGTTAATTTTTCGGTGAATCATAATTTTGAATGTTTAATAATTAAAATTTATATTTAAGTCATACTGGGAACTAATTTTGTCATAACATTAAAATTTAATTACATTTACAATACTATAATAAAATATAGTAAATAATAATAAATAAATAAATAAATAACAATATAAAATATTAGTAATATGACTATTATCTATGTGATAGAGATATTTGTGTCCTAATACTCCAGTCTCCAGTATTTCTTTCTAAGCAACATGGAATTTAAAATTCCATGATCAGAGTGAATTTCACAAAATGAAGGATGCATTTCAATTAAGCAATGCTACAAACTCTTCTTATAGTTTTTCCTACAAATTTTCTGTCGTGAGGTGCCAATGTGCCATCATGTGATTAGTAGTTAAATTTATTTATTAGTTATGAGCTAACCAATTCATTGGCATCTAATGAATGAAAGACACATCATGATGAGAAAGTTTAGAGGTAAAAATTAGGAGGGAAGAAGGAACATTTTTTCATTTTGATATCCTCCCGCCAAACTTTGAAATTTATCAAAATGTGAAATTATGAGTAAAAGAATTAAAATTCCCCTACCAAACACCATGTTCACCCCCAATTGGATGATTAAAATTGACATTTTTCGCTTTTATGAAATTTCAATAAGTTCAACTAAAATTTCATAATTATTGATTTTTTTTAAATAAAAAGTGCAATAAGCCTTATAAGTTCCATTTAGGCATTTTAACTCGAGGAAAAATTTTTAATTTGACCTATTCAACATGTTACTTTTGATTTTGTTATTACTAGGCTTCCACGTCATTATAAAACTTCAATTTGGGATCTTTAAAATGACACACATATTGCTTTAAAAAAGAAATTAAAAATAAATTTTTAGGTACATAAAATCATTACTTTAAGAGCATCCTTAGTAGTAGAATTTTTTTTTGGTTTTTGAGAAGTTTTTGTAACTTTGTAAGTGTGATTAGGAAAGAGAAAATGGGAGGGGAAGAAAAAGAAATAAATCATATTTTAAAAGGAAGAAAAAAAAGAAGGGGGGGGGGGGGGGGGGGGGACTTGTCAGCCGCACCAGACGCAGCTGAAGCGCCCGCTGGGCATAGTTGTTGCGCTTGACGCGGGCGTGGCGCAGTGCTTCTTTGAAATTCATGGTTATTTTTACTGTTCCAATCACCTTGTCTTTGCAGGCCAACCTTTTCCTTCTCTCACCTTGTTTCTCTTTCCTCCAACTAGGCAATCACTGTACCAAAGACCCCAAAATATCCTCTAGTAAGTATGTTGTAAGTATATAAATCACTATGAATATTGATGGGGAATGAGCTCTTGGTTCTTAGCCACAATTGTGTCTGAGGAGTGGAAGCCCAAGGATTAATTAGGTCTAGAGGATGTCAGAGCTCATGGGCAATGCTTGGGAGGCCTATGTAAGAAGGGAAGAGAGTTAGAGGTGCAAATTGAGCTAAGGATTCAAGTTAAGGGGATGAGGGCCTAAAGGCTGAAGGGGAGAAAAGTTTAGAGGGTAAAGTATGCCAATGCATAAATTATATGGTCTAAAGGTACAAAGACAACAAAAGAGGACAAAAGTAGGGGGCATTGCTCGCTAGGTGTAGCATACAATCGTGAGACCTGACACTTGGGTGAACCCACTTCCTAAGAGGTTGAATGCACCCAATGAGCGAAGGCGAGTAGGCCAAAGGAGCCCGTTAAGAAGGAACGATGGACGAAAGTACCGATTGGACCCTTTTCATTAGGGGGGGCATGAGTAAAAAAAAGTATTGATTTCAGAAGGGTTGAGAACAAGTCTGGGAGGGGGGGGGGGGAAGGCTGAATAAACTTGTTAGGATTTTTAAAATTTTTAACTTTTCATTTAAGTAAACCGAATGGTTACTTCAATGAATCGTTGAGTATGGTCATTGGAAATATTAAACCCTTTTTAGTTAGTTTGCACGTAGGTTTGTTCTTCTTAAAACTTATGATTTTTGGATTTTGATGGATGCTATGAGCAGTAAAATAAAGAAAGAGAGAGAGATTTTTATAGTGGTTCGGTCAAACCAAGCTTACTCCACTCTTCTCCTTAAAACTCCTAAAAAGGTTTGCACTAATCCTTTAGTACAAAGCGGACTTTCAAGCCTTGAACACAAAGTCGGCTTTGAACTTCACAGGTTTTTCAACTCAACCGAGTTTACTTTGTCTCTTTTTACTTCTACCAAGTAGAGTTACAAAAGGTTGAAGATAAATTTCTTCAATCTCCAACTAGAAGACTTCGCTCTTGATGTTCTTGATCTTCATAGTTTGAGCAGCACAAGCTTCTAACAATCTGGATATATCTTTGTAGCTTTGGATCTCTATCACTCACTACAAGAAAAATGCTCATAGACAACGGTTAAAAATCGTTGCCTTTGAGTTAAAATTTCTGTTGTTGAAGCCGGTGTTGTTGTAAGTCTCGCACAAAGACAACGGTTTTTAACTGTTCTCTTTTCTAAAAAAAAAAATGGTTTAAAACTGTTGCCTATTGAGTGTTGTTGAAACCGGTGTTGTTGTAAGTCACGCGCAAAGACAACGATTTCTCCAAACCTATAGTTTCCTGTGAGGACTTGTATGTTTTTGTTTTTAATGTTTACTGGTCAGAATAAACTTAATTTTAAATGAAGTGGGACCCCTTTTTGATTAGCAAATATTATAAACGGGTAAAAATAGAAAGTAGACTACATCTTCACAAATCACAACTAACCCAGGAATCTATCTCAATGTTCATAATGATGCCAAGCAAATCTTCAAATCCAATTAAATACATATAAGAATATGCACATGTATATGTAATGAGACAATTTGAAGCATATCATATAACCTTCCCATGGTTTCTACTTTCTAGATTAGAATAATAATATCATGATCCTATTTGTTAAAGCTTTTTTTAGTTATTTTTTTATTTATTTATTTTTTTTTTTTGAATACAACTAACCCAATTACATTGTAGTATCTGTTCATCTATACTTTTCTCAACCTGTTGAAGCACAAAGAGTCAATTTCGAGATCTCCTCCACTGAGACTCGAACTCATGACCTCCCATCTGAGGGTGGCCACTACATGCCACTTGAGCACAAGGTGCTTGGCACCATATAGTATAAACTAATTCTGAGAACTCTATAATTATAATTGTAGATAAAGTATCTCAAGTGCATAAGATGGTCTGTGAATGCCTCATTCTGATTATAGTAAGAAAGATTGTTCAAGGCAAGCAGAGTTTTTGGATAGAATTACAGCCTTTTTGAAATCTGTAAAAGAACCATATGCCCATCTTTTCAATTGTTATGTGCAAGTTGAACAAGATAACAACCATATACCAACTGCACATGGATGATAGCTCTATAGTCTCTCATTCCTATTTGTTCACTAATAAGGTATAAAGAGGAACATAATAGTAAGCAGAGCTTAAAAATACTTTTGCCATCCTCTATGTAATCCAAACTATCCTGAGAATGAATTCAGAAGCAAAGATAATTGGATCTAGAATTATGTACATTTCGTTTATAAATACATCTAAATATGTATAATATTAAATACTATATTAATCACACAAAATTTTAATTTTAATTTTGTTTTATGAATGTACATGTCCGCCGGCCAACTATATTTTTCGGATGTTGCCAAACACCAAAAATCCGGAAATCATTTTTCGAGTTACCAAACACACCGTAAGACCAGAGTGCCGACGAAAAAGACAACAACGAAAATCAATATAAGAAAATAAGGAACTTCATACATGAGATGGTACCAATTTGGAACTAATCCAACATAATTTCAAACTGCGAAACTGAAAATTTGAACTACATAATTTTAGTCACAAGTTCAGAATATGATTTGTGCTTTCCTTGAAGCTCGAGGGAATACCACTAACTCTTTCAAAATATTAGAGACCTCCGAGGGCTCTACTTCCTTGTCCACAAAAGTAACCCTTTCTAGGGCCGGGCAGCACGCAAGTATTAGCTTTACAAAAAGCATTTCAGCTCTTGACCCCTGGAAATATTTCATCTTCAAATCCCGCAAACTGTTAATTTCCTCACTCATGCAACTACGTTCTTGCAAATACTTTAAAACTAGGTTGTTGTCAGCAGTCACCGTCAGAACCTATACATACAACAAAAACTGAAATAAGTTCAAACCACAACGCTAAGAGTAGCGCAGAAATAAATAAATGTAAATAGACCATTAGTTTCTCACGCTCATCAAAATTTCAAGGCTATGCACTGTAGGAGAGCTGTGAAGCAAGCAAAGGATGCAGGAGATTTGTACCAGATTGGTAAAGCTAATTTCATATAGTGTAAGATCCCTCAAGTAGTTGACTTTAACTGGAAGTGTACTCGTAATAGAGTCTGCAGCCAAAAGCTTACCAGCACAGAGAAAAATGATAATGCAACCTAAACACATTGTTCAGGAAATAAGAATCGAAAATCATAAAAGAGATTTTACCTTGAGATGGTATCCATCCAGAAAAAGGTTTGAAATTAGAGGCCAGTGTTCAAACAAGCTTGCTAAATTGATCCTCTTACCAGGGCCAAAAGATTTAACTTCCATTGGCAATACAAGCTTTGCATATGTAATACTTTTGCAATTCATAAAACAACTCAATTTAACCCCGTGATTCTTGTAAAGTATCAAGGAGGAAAGTGATGGTGAACAGCCATCAAAGTTCAAGTGATCCATACCACTGCACTCTTCTATGTGCAAAGTTTTAAGCTTTGATGCAGTAAAGATAGAAGCAGAAACCTCTGGCTTGAAAGCAACTTCAATCAAAAAAAGCACCTTAAGATTTTGAAACCTTCTTATAGTACCACATGGTTGTTTGAAGATACAGTTAGACAGTTCCAATTCTATAAGTTCTTGACACAAGAATACATAAGAGGGAAGTGTATAGAGATCACGACTGGAATTCTCCACTGTGAATTCCCTCAATCCATTTCTTGACAAGTATAGTATCCATAGATCAATGTTTGGGTACTGTGACATGTGTACATCTGAAAGGTCGACATAAAAAGTTAGAATGGGCCCAATATGCTGTAAGAGAATTCGATTGCCTATTCCAACAAAATCATTTTTGGTGACAGTGACTATATCCTTGGGATCAAGTTCAAGATTCGGGTGAGCAGCCCATATGTATCTCCATTTTCTAGACAAAATACTTGTTCTTGCTGCATCTCGAACAGGCAAGTGATCTAGGATGCAGTTTAAAACATCCGTTGGCAAGTTAATAAATCTATCATCCAAGGCCCTCCGCTTTCTATTTCTTGAGATATCCATTTCTAATAAAAGGAGAAACCAGCATTAGAAAATCCAATTGTAAAAGAATAATTTACAATATTTGTTTTAGTTTTCTTTTCATTACCCAAATTAAATTCCCATCTCTTGTGCCTATATCCTTCTATAATACTTAACCTTGAAAAGTTAACCATTTGATAATATAATAATAATGACAGTGACAATTATATCTGCAAACCATCGTATCCAATGAATACATGAAAACCCAATTAAACTATTCACCATTCAAGCTCAAAGCAAATATATACAAAATGGAAAAAGAATAAATAGAGTGAATTGAACTATATCACTAGCTTCTCCCTTCTAAATGGTAGAAAATAAACAAATAGAAACTGGTTAGGGCCAACCTCTCAGTCTCAGGGTTAGAGTATTTCTAAACAAAGGGCTGGAAGATCAAATTGAAGCTGAAGTAAACAAAAAACTGAAAATTTTTACAAACAGCAAAGAAAACAAACACAAGAGTAGCTTGTATTGAAGTATTAACGCTACTAAATACGAATAATGCTGGAAACACCTTAACGGAGGCGGTCGGATCTTCGACGGAGCACAAGGCAGGTGGGATTCGACTGAATGTCACTCCCTATTTTATATTACCATAATTAGGAATATAAATAGGCTCTTCAACAAAAAAAAGGAATGTAAATAGGCTCTTAAAAAAAAAAAAGGAAGGTAAATAGGCTCTTCAAAAAAAAAAAAGGAACTCTTAAAAAAAGAAGGAATTAAATAGGCTTTTAAAAAAAAAAAAAGGAATGTAAATAGGCTCTTCAAAAAAAAAAAAAAAAAATTAGCCAAACCTGAGTTTTACATAATTACAATCATTATTGTGTGGACTATGATTCACACATATATGTGAACCATATTATCAAATAATGTATATTCTGTATAAAAATTATGTACATTGTATTCAGAAGATGTACATTATTTGTGTATTGAATGTGCATTATATTGTATAATGTACATTCAGTACACAAATAATGTACATTTAGGGGGGTGTATTCAATCATGACTTTCATAGAATTTTAAAGACTTTTATGAACTTTAAGAGTTTGGAGGTATTCAATTCAAACTTTTAGAGAGTATTTAAAAGTCATGCGGTATTCGATCAAGATTTTTAAAGAGTTTTTAAAAGTCATGTGGTATTCAATTAAAACTTTTAAAGAATCTTTAAAAGTCATGTGGTATTCAAAAAGTTATGAATTTGTAAGGACTTTTTAATTTTAGAACTTCTGTAGACTTTTCCTTATTTAAAATTTTAAACTTTATAAACCTTATACCTAAATTCAATAAATTATTTTTTCTTCATTATCCTATATTTTCTACATACCTAAACTCTACCAATTTTTTTTTCTCTCCTAAACTTTACAATCTTCCTCTAAAAAATCAAAATAATATTATTTTTATTTCATTGTTGCTTGTATATTTTGATTTTTTTTCTATGAACTTTTTATCCCTAACTTCTAAACTTTTTCACCTAAATACATGAACAGAGTAAATTTTTTTTATCTATCACCGTCAATTTTTACTATATGTTTCATAATATTCATATGTTTATTCGTAATATTTTTTTTTCTTTTTAACAACATGCTATTACGAATAGTGAACTATTGTTCGCAATAGCAATTTGAGGCTACAAAGAGAAGCACCTTGTTGTTGTTAGCAGTCTCATATTGTTATTGCAAATAATAGCTCTTTGTTTGATACCTAACAGTATATCAAATATAATTTATATATATATATATATATATATATATATATATATATATATATATATATATATATATATATATATATTATTTTTATATTTTATGCAAATAGTAATTATAATTTTTTTAAATATTAATTTCTCAGGAAAAAGTAATTATATTTTTAAATATTTTATTTGAACAATTCTATAACTATAAAGTTTAGTGTTTAATATTGTTATGAATTGCTTATGAAAGTTTGTAAGGATGTATTCAATTTAGAATTTTAATAACTTTTGTAGACTTTTTAAAATAAAAAGGTTGATAAAAGTTTATGCAAGTTTTTTATACAGACTTTTATAGAGTCTTACAAAGTTTTAAAAAGTTTTGAACGATTTTATGAAAGTCAACCAAAGTTTATTAAAATCTATCATTTTAAAAGTTTTTAAAAATCTACAAAAGTCACGATTGAATACACCCCTCTTAGTATATTAAAAAAGTATTTTTTGTTATGGTCCACACAACACTATGTGGACCATGGTCCACACAATAATTTGCCAGATAACTAGGCATGTACCTTTTTTTTTTAAAATCTGAAGGCATGAGCCCTTAGCGGCATGGGCAAATTATTGTGTGGATCATGGTCCACATGGTGTTTGTGGACCATAACAAAAGTACATTTTAATATACTAAAGAGTTTTTTGCATTTTTAATTCCACGACTATAGTGGCACTTGTAAGATGGGTCTACGACTTTCAAACTTTGCAATTTTGGTCCATGACTATTGTTTTTGTTGCAAAAATGGTCCTTCCGGCGCCGGAAAACAAAAACCGGCAAATTTTCCAGCAATTTTTCGCCGGAAAAAAAATCGACATATTTTCCGTCAATTTCTCGCCGGAAAAAAAATTCTCCTTTCAAATAGTATTAAAATTGACATTTATTGACATTTCGGATTTTAGACATTTCGTACTCAAAAAAAAAATTGACATTTCTAAAAAATTAATTTAGTTTACTTTTTATTCAAAATTGACATTTCTAAAAAATTCTCCTTTTGTGTTGGCAAATGTTTTACTACTGGGTAAAATTATTCAAATATTATTTTTACTTTTTAGTTTAAATTTAATCTTAATAATATTATTTTTTGTTGATCTTGAATTTGTATTAATAATTTTAAATTTGTACTTAATTGGCTAAAAAGTAAATATAATTTAAATTTAAACGAAAAAGTAAAATAATTTTGAATTTGTATTTAATTTTACTAAGATTAACTTGGCTACGTAAGCTTTTAAAAATAATTAGTTTACCAAAATAAAAAATAATTAAATTGACTGCATATATTTTTTAGAAATGAATTTGTTTTAACTTAAATTAATTGTTTAGAAATGTCAATTTTAATCCTACTTGAAAGGATATTTTTTTTCCGGCGAGAAATTGACGAAAAATATGTCGATTTTTTTTCGGCGAAAAATTACCGGAAAATTTGACAGTTTTTGTTTTCCAACGCCGGAAGGATCATTTTTGCAACAAAAACAATAGTCATAGACCAAAATTGCAAAGTTTGAAAGTCGTGGACTAATACTACAAGTGCCACTATAATCGTGGGACTAAAAATGAAAAAAACTCTACACTAAATATACATTATTTGTGTACTGAATGTACACTATATAATATAATGTACATTCATTACACAAATAATGTACATCTCCTAAATATAATGTATATTTTTAATATAATAAAAATACATTATTTTTATACCAAATGTACATTATTTGATAGTATGGCCTATATAGTTGTGTGGACTATAGTTCACACAATAATGATTGCCTTGCATGTATGTAGGTTTTTTAAAAGTCTATACAGGGCTTAGCTTAGCTTGACGCCTTTTAAAAAGTCTATTTATAATTTAATATGTAAGCCATAAAATATTTTCAAATAAATTCTAAATAGGCTTTAAGCTTATTTAAGACTTATATGTTAGTCTTTAAGGATGAAGGTTGAATAGGCCACTCAACAGCACACCAAATTACAATTAGGTCATCGAACTCAAAAAAGTACAATTGGCTCACTGAACAACACAAACTCATAAAATTAAACTCAAAATGACATGTTTACCTTAAAATGTGGCTGATGAGGCGGTTACCTATTTTAAAAATAATTTTTTAACATAATTTTTAGTAAAATAATTAATTAATTTAAAAAAAAAAAAACAAGAACAATCGAAGATGAAGACTTTGTCTCCGGCCATGGAGACGAAGGCCAGAGACGAAGCTTCCTTCGCCTACCTGCCAATGGAGACGAAGGTCTTCGTCTCCAGCCATGGAGACAGACAGTCAGAGACGTTTCGTCTCCGGCTGTTCTTGTTTTTTGTTAATTAATTATTTTATTAAAAATTATTTTTAAAATATGTAACCGCCACGTCAGCATATTTTAAGGTAAACAGGTCATTTTGGATTTAATTGCATAAATTTGTATTGTTCAGGGACCTTATTGCATTTTTTTTTTAGTTCGATGGCCTGATAAGTGCATATTTGTCTCTATTTTCCCTCCTTTCACTAAGTTATTTTGCTTTTAGATCATTCCAAATTTCATGAGAATTAGTTCATATTTGTGTTATTTTGCAAGGAGTATGAGTTGGAGACCATTAGAAGCAAAGACGAGGATTTTCATGACTTTTGGATGCATTTGGAGTCAATGAGAGCCAAGGAGAAACTATGGAGATGGGTGCAACACTTCCAAGGGAGCCTAAGAGTTGTATTTTCAATGGTATTGGTCATTTGGACAAACTAAAACAAAAGAGAAGCAAAAGGTCAAGGTGTTGAAATTTCTACACGTTGACATCTTAGTAATTGAATCATATCTCAGCCTAGGAATGTCCAAATTAAGTGATCTTTGAACCATTGGAAAGAAGACTTCAAGAGTTAATTTAACCAATGAATAGTAAATATGACAAGTAAAATGCAGCAGAGAGAGTATAATTAAAAAGGATTATAAAATTTAATGCTAATCTATAGCCAAGGATTGAACCTTTGATGTTTGGATAATAAAGATGGATAAGTCTATTCCACTAAACTACACATGCAAGTTGTGATTATCTTTCTCCACAATATAATTATCCGCACCAAGATATAAAACATTTATAGTATGTTTAGTTTCCGGAATTGATTTTGAAGGAATATAAATGCTATTTTATTAGGATTGCAATAGATAAAGAATAGAATAGAAATGTTATTATTTCATTATAATTGAAGAAATAAAATATGAAATGTTGTTCCATAAACCAAACATGCGGTTAAAGTATTACGCCAAGAAATATCACTTACTACATTCTAGTGCAGTTGGCTTTGGAGAAACTATTCAAACCAAACCTCAAAAAGCTGTGGTGAGAAGGCAAGACAAAAACTTGATCAAATCATAAGATGTCTCAACAGCTCATTGAGAAACCAAAAACATTAACCAGATTTTAATTTAGTCACAGGTTCAGAACACAATTTGCGCTTTCCTTGAAGCTCGAGGGAACAGCAACAACTCTTTCAAAATATCTGAGACCTCCGAGGGCAATACTTTATTGTCCACAAAAGTGATCCTTTCTAGTGATGAGCAGCATGAAAGTATAAGTTTTACAAAAAGCATTTCAGCTCTTGACCCCTGGAAATATTTGATCATCAATGTCTGCAAACTGTTAATGTCTTCGCTTGTATCGCTATTTTCTTGCAAATACTGTAAAGCAAGGTTGTCGCCAGCACTCACTGCAGGGACCTATAACACAAAAATTGAAATAAGTTCAAACAAAAACCGGAATAAATAAATGGAAATGGAAATGGAGGATCACTTTCCCACCTTTGCCCAAATTTGAGGGCTATGCACCCCAGGAGAGCTATGAAGCAAGCAAAGAATGCAAGAGATTTGTTCCAGATCGGCAAAGTTAATTCCAAACAATATAAGTTCCCTTAAGCTATTAACTTTAACTGAAAGAGCACTCGTAACCGAACCTGCAGCCAAAAGCTTTGCACCACAGAGAAAAATTAAAACACAACCTAAATATATCATTTGGGAAATAAACACGGAGAATCTTTAAAGGAAATGCACCTTGAGAAGGTGTCCATCCAAAGTAAGCTTGGAAATTTGAGTCCAGTGCTCAAAAAGGCTTGTTAAATTGATCCTTTCATTACGGTGAAGAGATTCAACTTCCATTGGCAATCCAAGATATGCAGTGGTTATTCTTTTGCAATGCATAAAACAACCCAGTTTAACCCCATGATTCATACGAAGTACCAAGTACAAAAGTGATTGTGAACAACCTTCAAAGTTCAAGTGATCTATACCGGTGCACTTAGTTAAGGCCAAATACTGTAGCTTTGATGCAGCAAAGATAGAAGCAGAAACCTCTGGCTTGAAAGCAACTTGAGTCAAATAAAGCTGCTTAAGATTTTGAAAGCTTCTTATAGTACCACATGGTTGTTTGAAGATACAGTTAGACAGATCCAGAACCGTAAGTTCTTGACACAAGAATACATAAGATGGAAGTGCATAGGGATCAGGCCTGGGATTCTTCACTATGAGGTCCCTCAATCCATTTCTTGACAAGTATAGTATCCATAGATCAATATTTGGGTACCGAGTCATGCCCACAAGTGAAATATCGACACCAAAAGTTAGAATTGGTCCGGTGTGCTGTAAGAGAATGTCATTGACTATGCCAACAAAATCATTGTTGGAGCTAGTGACTATATTCTTGGGATTGAGTACAAGATTCGGGTGAGCAGCCCATATGTATCTCCATTTTCTAGACAAAATACTTGTTCTTGCTGCATCTCGAACAGGCAAATGATCTAGGATGCAATTTAAAACACCCGTTGGCAAGTTATTAAATACATCTTCCATGGTCCTCTGTTTGCTATTTCTTGAGATTTCCATTTCTAATAAAAAGAGAAACCAACATTAGAAAATCCAACTGTAAAAAAATAGTTTACAGTTTCCTTTTGATCACCCAAATTCCCATCTCTAAATGTGGCTATACCTTCTAATCTTGAAAAGTTAATCATTTGAGAATTGGGGTGTTTGTAAATAGTTGTTAGCTGATAGCTGTTAGCTGGCTGAATTAGTTAGTTTGACTAGTTGATAGTATTAGCTGATTGTGGAAAGATGTTTGATAAATAGCTATTAGCTGATAGCTGATTAAATACAAAATGACTTTTTCTCAAAAAAACTGATTGAAATAGCTACTTTGAGTAACTTTTTATACTTTAGTGTTTTGAAGCTATAAGCTATTACAAAAAGCTAATTAATGAAACATTCAAATGGGTTATTTAACCAAGTCAAACAGCTAATAGTGATAAAACAACTAGAATTGACTCATATGCTAATTATTTTATCAAATAGGCCAATATAATAATGACAGTGAAGCAAATATATGAAAACCCCAGCTTGAAGCAAATATATACAAAAAAAAAAAAAAAAAAACATGATTGAATACTACAATATCACTACCTTCTCCCTTCTACATTTGTACATGGTAGAAAATTAAGAAATAGAATCTGGTTAAAGTGTTAGTTAATAGCAGGGCCAACCTCTCAGGGTTAGAGTGTTTCTCTTGAATTTTAGGCTCAAAGACAATGCAATGGAAGAAAAAAAACATAGGGCTTAAATGCCAAGAAAATAAAACTGAAGCTAAAGTAAAAAAAACTGAAAATTTTTAGTAACTGAAAACTGAATCAAATAAAATAAAAACAAGTTTATCTTGTTTGGAAGTATTAGCGCTACTAAATACAAATGATGGTAGAAATACCTGAACAGAGACGGTCGGATTATTCGACGGAGAACAAAAGCAGGTCCGATTCATCCGAATGAAACTTTTAGGGGGTGTATTCAATCAATATCAATTTTAAAAGACTTTTAAATACTTTAAAAGTCTAGTCCAATTCGTGTATATATATATATATTAAAACAGAAGTGCTAGCTTTCCCACTTATTTTAGTCCAAACAAATTTGAAATCGGTCAACATAATATTATATAATAATTCCTTATCCGAAATTCTAACATTCCTTATCATTCTTTATTTATGGCTAAAATTGACAAAATATTCAAAATATGATTTCATTCCATATTATACACGAAAATTAATAAAATATATTATTCATTTCCATTCCTGTATGGATTCCTTATTTATGTATATATATTAACAAAATACTGACTTGGAAAGTAATAATTATTAAACAAAATTATAGTTATTATACTATGCAATTCAATTATGGTTCAAAATATTTTAATCTTGCGTATTTTTAATATATATATATATATATATATATATATATATATATATATGATGCATATTATAGTATTAAAAAAATATTACTATATTATGTTAATGTACGTAACTAAATTCCTCTCATTATAATATTCCAAAAACAAATTCCAACAATCAAATTACTATATGATTTATATTATAGTATTTCCCAAAAAAATTACTATATTATGTTAATGTACGTAATTAAATTCCTCTAATGATAATTTCAAAAAAAAATTCCAACAATCAAATTACTATATGATGTATATTATTGTATTAAAAAAATATTTCTATATTATGCTAAAGTACGTAATTAAATTCCTCTCATAATAATATACCATGCAATTCAATTATGGTTCAAAATATTCTAATCTTGTGTATTTTTTTTAGTTTATATTCGTAAACAATCAAATTACTATATGATTTATACTATAGTATCCAAAAAAATTACTATATTATGTTAATGTACGTAATTAAATTCCACTCATGATAATATTAAAAAAAAATCCAACAATCAAATTACTATATGATGTATTTTATAGTATTCAAAAAAAATATTACTATACTATGTTAATGTACGAAATTAAATTTCTCTCATGATAATATTCAAAAAAAATTCCAACAATAGAATTATTATATGATATATATTATTGTATTCAAAAAAAAAATGTTACTATATTATGTTAATGTACGTAAATAAATTCTTCTCATGATAATATACCATGCAATTCAATTATGGTTCAAAATATTTTAATCTTGCGTATTTTTTTTTTATATTTCTAAACAATCCAGTTACTATATAATATATATTATAGTATTCAAAAAAATATTATTATATTATGTTAATGTACGTAATTAAATTCCTCTCATGATAATATTCAAAAAAAAAAAATTCCAACAATCAAATTACTATATGATGTATATTATAATATTAAAAAAATATTACTATATTATGTTAATGTACGTAATTAAATTCCTCTCCTGATAATATTCAAAAAAAATTCAACAATCAAATTACTATATGATGTATATTATAGTATTCCGAACAAATATTACTATATTATGTTAATGTACGTAATTAAATGCTATTCAATTATACGATTGCGTTTTTGTAGGTTATATGTGTATTTATATATTTATTAATTTATTTATTTAAAAATTTGAAATCAGTCAACATAATATTACAATACTTAACAAAATTATTTACGTATATATATTAACAAAATAGTCACACGGAAAGTAATAATTATTACACAAAATTATAGTTATTATACTATGCAATTCAATTATAGTTCAAAATATTTTAATCTTGCGTATTTCTAATATATATATATATATATATATATATATATATATATATATATATATATATATATATATATATATATATGTATATGATGTATATTATAACATTCAAAAAAAAATTACTATATTATGTTAATGTACGTAATTAAATTTCACTCATGATAATATTAAAAAAAAATTCCAACAATAAAATTATTATATGATTTATATTATAGTATTCCAAAAAAATATTACTATATTATGTTAATGTACGTAATTAAATTCCTCTCATAATAATATTCAAAAAAAATTCCAACAATCAAATTACTATATGATGTATATTATTGTATTAAAAAAATATTTCTATATTATGCTAAAGTACGTAATTAAATTACTCTCATGATAATATACCATGCAATTCAATTATGGTTCAAAATATTTTAATCTTGCGTATTTTTTTAGTTTATATTCGTAAACAATCAAATAACTATATGATTTATATTATAGTATCTAGAAAAAAATTACTATATTATGTTAATGTACGTAATTAAATTCCACTCATGATAATATTCAAAAAAAAATCCAACAATCAAATTACTGTCTAATGTATATTATAGTATTTAAAAAAAAATATTACTATACTATGTTAATGTACGAAATTAAATTTCTCTCATGATAATATTCAAAAACAAATTCCAACGATCAAATTACTATATGATGTATATTATAGTATTCCAAAAAAAAATTACTATATTATATGTTAATGTACGTAATTAAATTTTTCTCATTATAATATTCAAAAAAAATTCCAACAATCAAATTATTATATGGTGTATATTACTGTATTAAAAAAATATTACTATATTATGTTAATGTACGTAATTAAATTTCTCTCATGATAATATACCATGCAATTCAATTATGGTTTAAAATATTTTAATCTTGCGTATTTTTTTTTAATATTTCTAAACAATCCAGTTACTATATAATGTATATTATAGTATTCAAAAAATATTACTATATTATGTTAATGTACGTAATTAAATTCCTCTCATGATAATATTTTAAAAAAATTTCAACAATCAAATTACTATATGATGTATATTATAATATTAAAAAATATTACTATATTATGTTAATGTACATAATTAAATTTCTCTCCTGATAATATTCAAAAAAAATTCAACAATCAAATTACTATATGATGTATATTATAGTATTCCAAACAAATATTACTATATTATGTTAATGTACGTAATTAAATGCTATTCAATTATACGATTGCGTTTTTGTAGGTTATATATGTATTTATATATTTATTAATTTATTTATTTAAAAAATTGAAATCAGTCAACATAATATTACAATACTTAACACAATTATTTATGTACATATATTAACAAATAGTCACACTGAAAGTAATAATTATTAAACAAAATTATAATTATTATACCATGCAATTCAATTATGTGTATTTTTAATATATATATATATATATATATATATATATATATATATATATATATATATATATATATATATATGCCCCTAACTTGAATCATATTTCATTTATTCCATGTTTATCTATTGTCTATAATTTTTTTGTTATATTTTACTTGTTATTATTTAGCTTCTTGTTAATTTTTTTTAAAGCTAATGATTAGTTGCTTGTTATTACGTGTATCATAACCTCTAATTCTGTGAGATCGACATTATACACTCGCAAAAAACACTATTCAATCAGAGGGTGATGTCCATCGAGCCAAAAGCATGTATTCCTGCCGTTTCTTACCACTTTTCTAATCCCACTTGTAATGACATTGACAAAGTTTGCAGGAATTTCTTGTGGGGCCACGATGACAACTCGAGAAAGATCCACATGGTGAACTGGTCAGACATCTGTAAGCCGCGAGAGGTGGGGGGGTTAGGCCTCAGGAAAGCACGAGACTTCAATCTAGCTTTCCTAACTAAGATGGCATGGCAACTTTTCACGAACCAAGACAAACTCTGGGTTAAAGTTATGCGGGAGAAATATGTTAAACAAGGCGATTTCCTACACCTTCCAACATGCTCGAATGCCTCGTGGGGGTGGCGAAGTATCCTTAAAGGTAGGAATGTCTTAGTCAACGGTCTTAAATGGAGAGTTGGCGATGGAAGAAACATCAACTTTTGGAATGACTGGTGGTCCGGAGAGGGTCCTCTTGCTACCACCGTTACCAATAATGGATCGAGGGACACAAGTAACACGAACGTGTGTTCTTTCATTACGCCGCAAAATTCCTGGGACATTCCAGCCTTGACCAACGTTCTCCCTCCACCAGCGGTTAATGACGTTCGGGCGGTCCCTTTACCGTGCTCTCCAAATCAGGTAGACTCGCTAACTTGGCCTCACTCAAACTCTGGACAGATTTCGGTCTCTTCTGCCTTCGCTTTTATTTCAGGTCATGGTGGATTAGAAGATACACATACTTGGATTTGGAAGGTTCCCTGCGTGGAGAGAGTCAAGCTCTTTCTTTGGAAGATCGCCACAAATGGGCTCCTGACTAACGATGAACGCCGACGTCGGGGTCTCACTGACAACGCGGTTTGCCCAAGATGCGGAGAAGAAGATGAGACGTTAGACCATCTTTTGCGGCGGTGCGACTTTGCGGCTCATTGTTGGGACCTGTCCTCGACTCCGACAAGTTTCCGCGTAAGTTTCCATCTGCCGATTTTGTCATGGCTGGAGAACTTCTGTTCAAGAAGTTATGATGATAATCTCGTGGGTGCTTGGAGGATTACCTTTCCATACGTCCTATGGAATCTGTGGAAGGCACGAAATAATCATGTCTTCAACAACCTGTGCTCACCAGCGGCAGACATCGTGAAAAAAGCGGAACTTGAAGCAAGAGAAGCTCAGCGGTTCCTCCTAAAGCGCTCTGGCCCGCTGCATGCAAGACAAATCTGGGTCTCTTGGTCGCCACCACGGCCTGGCTATGTCAAGTTGAATACGGATGGCGCGAGGAAGGCTAGTTCGGGATTAGCTAGTGCGGGAGGTCTTCTTAGAGATAATACAGGAAACTGGTTGGTGGGTTTCACGGCAAACCTTGGTAACACAACCAGTTTCAGAGCAGAACTATGGGGTCTTCGAGAGGGTTTAATCATTGCCAAAAACCGCGGGGTTACTCATATCGTCACTGAATCGGACTCAGAAGCCGTGGTGAATGTGTTAGACAAAGCCTCTGGTGCAGGAGACTTCGCCTCAACGCTGATTATGGATTGTAGACTACTCCTCAGACAATTCCAAGATGCCAAGATCATTCATGTTTTCCGGGAAGGTAACCAATACGCTGACTTCCTGGCAAACTTCGGGCAACAAGCGACCTGGGGGACATCGCTTTTAGACCAACCGCCGGACGACTTGCGAGATCTTCTGGTGCGCGATACGCATGGCATTGCCAATAGCAGATGGCGGTAGTTTTGGGGGACCTTTTAAGGCCCCTTTTTCTCACCAAAAAAAATAATTCCTTTCCATGCATTAGACATGTTAGGTTTTGGTCGCCATGATGTGGGTTCTTCGCTCTGATTGATATATTTGGCACTCATTATTTTCACCCATAGGCAATCTTCTTCCTTTAGAATTCTCCACCCAAGTTTAGCTATATATGCTCTATCCATTTCTTCAAGTTTGTGAATTCGAAGGCCCCCGTGTTCTTTACTCGAAGTGACTGTCTTCTAGCCAACTAGGCTACAATGTCTCCCTTCTTCCGATGAACCCCATATAAAATCTCTGATGAGTCTTTCGATTTGTGACATAATCTCTACAGGCATAAGAGTAGATTGCATTGTATATGAGGGAATGGCTGAATCACTATTTACTAATTTTAATTGAATATCGTGATCTTTTGTGATTTGTGATGTATATCATGCATTAAATTTAATATTTTTAATAGTTGTTTCATATTTTCTACTTACAGTGTACGCTTTTGTCTTTGAGTTCCAATGCACATTGTCCCTTCTTCTAGAGCACATTGTTGTGCCTAATAGAGCATTTTTTTTAAATTGTAGATGACAAACTTTTTTTAAAAAAAAGATTAATTAATCAATTACTAATTTGAGTTGAATATTGTTTGCTTGTTTAGTATTTATGGGCGTTTATGATTTGTGTTGAAGATCCTACATTAAATTGAATTCTTTTCAATAATTATTTCACATCTTTGTGCTTCCTTTTTGCCTTCCAGTGCACATTGTCTCTTCTTCTATAGCACATTATTGAAGTTTGTAAGTAACCATTTTTATTATTATCTAGGATTGAGATTAATTCTCATTTCTCACATGCGACTTTCTTCTCACCTAAACCTCTTCATATATATATATATATATATATATATATATATATATATATATATATATATATATATATATAGTGGAGAGATCACATGCGGCTGGGTGATTACATGCGGCTGTGTGGCCAAATACAGACCGTTAGATTAGATAATCCATCGGTCCACATTGCTGCTACAATCTAAAAAGCGCGCCGTGAATGAAGGGTAAATTTGTGAATTCATAAAATTTCAAACCGGTGTAAACCCACTCACGTCGTCATTTACAATCCCAAAGCAAAACTTCTCCCTTCCCCCCAAGAAACCTCTCCAACGACGAAAATTTTAGGAAGACGACAACGAAACTTCTCCAGTCGCAGAGCACAGAACACGAACACTAAACACCTGCAGGACATAGAACTCCAGCAAAAACACCGATCGTTCTCACACTCTCCGTACAAAACGTACAAGGCGGCTTTAGAGAAACGAGAATGACGAAGCGCGCTAAAGGTATACTCTAACACTCGAAACACACCATTTTATTTCAAAAATAGGTCAAAAATCAGAAATATTTAGTGCATTTAAGACTAAGCTACCATGTAATGTGTTGTTTGTGCATTATCAACATTAATCTGGTTCGTATTAGATATTTTATTACTGTAATTCGCAATAATGTATGTATTTGGTGGATCCTTGTGTCGAGGGATGGAATGGTGTCTGCAGTGTTGCTTTTTAATCGTAGACGGGTGTGAATTTGTACATATCTGACTATGTCATTCTGCGTGGCTATGTGCTTATGGCATTGGGTGAAAAGGTGTGTTTTAGTCTCTCGACTAGTGCATTTTAAGTCATAGATTGCTGTGTTTTTACTTATATCAGTGCTTTCCATGTTATTAACTTTGTTGGGTATGGGAGAGGGGAATTGTGTGTTTTAATCTGTCCAGTGGTGCATCTTGGTACGTATAATTGGTGCAATTTAGTTAGTTAGTTAATTGGTGTATTCTGTTACTAATGCTATTGCATTTTATGGTACTATGTGTTATTGGTGTATGCTGGTTAAGAGGTTTAGATTATAATAAGTTTTGGTGCATTGTTTGTGAGTATTATGTATTTCTACTGTTAGAAAGCAAATAAAGATAATTGTATATTGGTACATGTAATACTGTGATTTATTATAGAAGTTGATGATGATTTTACAAAAGTGGTTTCATTTCATATGTGGTAGGTAAGAGTGGTTCCATAAATTGTGTGGTGATTAATCTGAGTACTGGTGCAAGTTAGTTAGTTAATTGGTGTATTCTATTACGAATGCTAGTGCATTTTATGGTACTATGTGTTATTGGTGTATGCTGGTTAATAGGTGTATATTATAATAAGCTTTGGTGCATTTTTTGTCAGTATTATATGTTCTTACTGTTATAATTCAAATAGATATAAGTGTATATCAGAGTTCATGTCTGTACACCTATATTTCAATTAAACAATCTCATGCAGGTAGCAAGCGAAATGCAATAGATGAAGGAAACACATCAAAAAGCAAAGAGCCACGAACATCCACTACAGAGCCCGAACAAGAGCAACTAGAGGCACAACCTGCCCAAGCAGAGGCACAACAACCCCAACAAGAGCATACTGAAGAAGAACAACCTGCCCAAGCAGAGGAGGTTGACAGTCCAGAGGAATCAGATGCTGAGGATAACACCACAAAGGCAGATGATGATGGACTAAAAATTAGGGCACTTCCAAAAATACTAACCACTGCTGTGGAGCAACTAAACCCTGCACAGCGCCAAGCTGTAAAGGACATTGGGTTAGGCAGTCTTCTAGACCTACAAATCACCAACTTCCCGCGCCAGATGGGGCTATGGTTAGTCGAAAACTTCGATCCACGAAGCTGCACATTAAAGCTCCAAAATGGACAGACTATCCATATAACTGCCGATGATGTTGCTGCAGTTCTAGGCCTGCCAAAGGGAAATATTGAAATAACAAAGAGAACAGTGAAAGCAATGCCAGAAATATTGAAAGAATGGAGGTGGTTCTTTGAAAAAACAACTGCATATATCACACCAAAAGCATTGAAAAGGAAAATGCTAGAAGTTGATGCTGCTGATCCATGGTTCAAGCGCCATTTTGCCCTGCTGGTGATGAGTGTATTAGTAGATCCAATGGTCAATGGATATGTGACACAAAACTATATTGACCACCTCCTTGATGTGGACAACATACAAAATTTGAATTGGAGTCAGCTGGTCATCAATGCATTGATCAATAGCAAGCAGCTGTGGATGAAGAGTACAGACAAGCTCTATGGAGGACCAATTGTCTTCCTCATGGTAAAACTGCTCCCATTACCTCTGAAACCTTTAATTAACAATCAAAGCAATCCAACTATTAATACTCTCAAACATAATATGCAGATATTCTATGTGGACCGTGTGGTGCTTTTCAGACGCATAGTGCCAAGAAGCTTCCCAGCCATCAAAAACTGGACATTCAAGCTGCTGTCTAGAAGAGAGCGTGATGAGATAAAGTCAGGAGGATTTGGATATGGGCATGTTGATACTGCCTTGAGGCTTGAAGATGCACCTGCACCACCTGAGGAGGGAAATCCATCAATTCCAGTACCTGATGTCCCACAGCCAGCACAACCACCATAGCACCAACAGCCACAAGAAGATGACGCCCCCTTGCCGGAAGGATTACAGGTAAACACCTATCTACAAACACACTCATGGTGAATTGCTGTTATGCAGTGTTCAACATTTTAAAAAATCTTAAAATATGTCAAATTATACAACAGTATACTCATTAGGTAGAATGGTGTATTATATTACTAATACTGGTGCATTTTACAATAGTAGCTGCATTGGTGTATGGTTACTTACTGGTGTAAATTAATTGTGAACTAGAGTATTTTAGTAGGTTTAATGGTGTATTTTAATGGGTATGATGGTGCATTTTGTTTAAGTAGTTGTATTTGAGTATGTTGGTGTATATCTTAATACCTGTTGGTGTGTTTTATGGGTATGGTGGTGCATTTTGTGTAAGTAATTGTATTTGAGTATGTTGGTGCATATCTTAATACCTGTTGGTGTGTTTTAATGACTATGTAATCACTTATTGGTGTATATACAGGGTTTTATTAATGAACTCACCAGCAACACACGGACAATTGCAACGGGGCTGTTAAAAGTAGCAAGACTAGTTGAGAACGCACCAACTGCAATCCTGGAAGATGACAGGTTTAAGAAGATGTTTGAAACTGCACGACAACTGCTGGGTTTCAAAGCTCAAGAAGACCAATATCTAACTTTCTCACAGCAAGAAGATGCTTTTTGGAGTAACCCAGAATTCCTCAATGCAGTTGACGAGATCGTGCGTGCAGTGCAAAAAAGGACTTATCTGAATGACATCCCTTCATTTAGCCTTGGATTGACACAAGATGAGCAAACTCAACGCTGGGATGATGTCAATGCTGTGGCAAGAGAGTACAATGAATGTGAACAGCGCAAAGAAGGAGAGGAAAATCAAGTAGCTGATGATGGAGATCTTGCAGATGACACAGCTGAAGGAAGAAAGGGAAGTGAAGACAGACCTAATGAAGGTGAAGGAGCTCAGGCAAGAGAAGCTGCCACTACAGCCCAAGCTGATGAGGTAATCCAACTGTATATAATTATTCCACACAGAAAATAATGTGAAAAAAAAACTAATAATTGAACACAGCAGGTCACACCAGATCAAATCCAACAAGGAAATGCATCAAATCCCCCAGAAATACCACCAAA
>CP025647.1:10659971-10716431 GCA_003576665.1 Ipomoea trifida | reverse complement strand
AGTCTATGTCTTCCTTCGTAAGCAACCCAGCACCAAAGGTGATACATCTCTTATGATTATCAATGCCAGTAAATGGGACAAAAACCAAATTATACCTTACATAAGGAAAAACACAAAAAAAAAAAAAAGAACAGTTAGCACAATAACACGTCTCAGAACGCACCATAGAGCATACAATAATACACCATTACTCTATATAAAATACACAACACAGAAAAATATTACTAACCTGTTGGTACGGTATGTAGCATCAAACGAAACAACATCACCAAACAGAGAAAAATTCTTCCTGGATACTGCGTCCGCCAAGAAAACCCTTGAAAGCTGATCACCATCATCAACATCGTATTCAAAACCAAATGCTTCACACAATTCACGCCTTTTAAACAATGTATCTATGAACAATTGAGCATCACCATTTAAAATGTACGCCATCAAATCACGTTTGAAGTTTTTAAAGTCCACACCTGTAGCCCCAACATTAGAATACTCACCAACAATCTCCTTAAACAACCTATACGACCGAGTAGGACCAATGTTTGCTCGAACACAACTTGCAACAAAAAAGTTGATGGCCAGCATCAAGATTACGATTAACCTTTAAAAATTGCTTAGCAATAATTGAACACATAGAATGGGTATGGCGTTCCTCAAAAGAATGCACACGACAGCAACCATTAGGAATGACCTTAAACACCACTTTAGCCTTACACCCAACCCTATTTGTCAACCTACGTCGCTTCACAACATTGCTTTGTGTGGTAGAAGAACTACTAGACGAACTCTTCTTGAACCCCTCACGACTACATACAACCTGCTTCAAAACAACACCGCCATCCCTACCCTTCCGAGTTGTGCTCTGCCTACAATCAAAACCCACGGAGCCAGCATATTGTTTATAGAAACCAAAAGCAGTATCCAAGGAAACAAACTGTTGCCCAACATGAGGCTTCAAAATTTCAGCACAGTTTGGGCGCCAATACTTAGTCATGCCAGGAGATATTTCCATATCACATGCACTGCCTTCTACACCAATGTCCATGGAATAACCTTCATCACAACCACCACTAGCATAGTCCATATTCAAACCTACTCACCAATTAAAACGACGCAAATATAACAGAATGAAAAAAAAATATTACAAATCCATACCAGCATAAAAACACCACAATGTATAACAAAACGCACCAATACACATCATAATATCGGATAACTCCAAAACCATAATAACAACTACTTATACACCACAATTCACCAAGAATTACACCATATCTCCTACAAAACACACAACCAAACTATTACATACCACAATCCAATACCACCGGAAAATAATATCACATTGCCGGAAACCACCATTACAACATAAACAGATCGAAAAACATCAAAACCACACAACAATAACAAAGAATTGAACTACAGAATTGAAACATATTTCAAAATCCTCCGGTTATAAACACGCCGGAAACACAACGACATACCAGGCTCCAATCGCGATCTTCTCCAGCTGCGATAGCCTCCGAAATCTGCGATCTTCTCCAATCGCGAACTTCTGCAATCGCAATCTTCTCCCCGATACGACGATTTCCTACAATCCGCGGTATTGATTAACTAAATAAACAGACTTATATGCATGCGCGTGAATATTAAATGTAATTACCAAAACACCCCCTACTTACTAAATACGAAATAAACATTCCAAAATCAAGAAAGTCCTATCACCGTTAGATTGAGCAAATCCAGCGGTAAACAATAGGCCACACGACCGCATCTAAACTACATGCCGCATACGAGCCAACTTCTATATATATATATATATAACTTTTTATGAAATTTACATAATCAAATATAGAAGTTTTCAAAAAAAAAAAAAGAAGATTATAATATTCTATACCTATTAATTTGATGATTGTTTACGCTATTTACGTAATAAAATTTAGTCTATTTATTATATCAAAATTTTAATTAGTTAGAAGAAATTGTAAAAGGAAATGGATTCAAATTTCAAAACTAAATTTTTCTGTTGGATGAGCAAGAAAAAATTCACTTTTAAAATATATATATATATACGGAGTACATTTGTTCAAAAATATATATATACGGAGTACATAGATAGGACTACACGATTAGGGGTTACTGGTTACATAGAAGGCTGTCATCCCGTCGAATCGGAGTTGCATTGTTCTCCGTCAGCAGATCCGACCGTCTCCGTTCAGGTGTTTCTAGGCTTCTAGCATTATCTGTATTTAGTTGTTCTTGTGTTTATTTACTAAAAATTTTCAGTTTTTTACTTTAGCTTGAGTTTGATCTTCCAGACGGAACTTTGTTTGCTACATTTCTTCCATTACATTGCCTTTTGAGCCTAAAACTCGGATTCTACATTTATGTTTATATATTATATATGCTCAACAGCCCTCCTCACATGTGTGCGGTCTTATTGCTTTTTGATGTGCTTCAAGCAATACGTAGATCATAGTTTTATTTTTATCAGTGACATTGAGATTTGAACACATAAGATTTTGGTATGGTGTTGGCTATAATACCAAATTAAAGCATTTGCTCCATTTTAACAAGCCTAAAACAATAATTGGATTGCAAATTTATATATTATATATGCTCAACACTACTAAGTAATACTATAACCAGATTCTTGTTAATGTTCTATCATGTAGAAGGGGGGAAGCTAGTGATATAGTTCAATTCACTAATACTTTCCTTTTTCTGTATATATTTGCTTTGAGCTTGATTGGTGAATAGTTTGGGTTTTCATGTTGCTTCTGGATCTTTTCATTAGATAGGATAGTTTGCAAATTTAAGTGTCACTATCATTATCATGTTATCAAATGGTTTCCTTTTCAAGGTTAAGTATTATAGAAGGATATAGGTATAAGAGATGGAAATTTGGTGATTAAAAGGATACTAAAACAAACATTGTAAACTATATTGTTACTATTGGATTTTCTAATGCTGGTTCTCCTTTTATTAGAAATGGAATTCTCAAGAAATAGCAAACAGAGGGCCATGGAAGATAAAATTTTTAACTTGCCAAGGGATGTTTTAAACTGCATTCTAGATCACTTGCCTGTTCGAGATGCAGCACGAACAAGTATTCTGTCTAGAAAATGGAGATACATATGGGCTAATCACCCAAATCTTGTACTCGAACCCAAAAATATGTTTGGAGATCTGGCATACTCTAGCAGCGATGATTTTATTGACATAGTCAATGGAATTCTCTTACAGCATATCGGACCCATTCTAACTTTTAAAGTTAATCTTTCAGATGTGGACATTACTCAGGACCCATATGTTGATAGATGGATTCTTTACTTGTCGAGAAATGGACTGAGGAAACTAACATTGGATAATTCTAGTCATGACCTCTATGCACTCCCTTCTTATGTATTCTTGTGTCAAGAACTTACACATCTGTGTCTGTCTAACTGCATCTTCAAACGACCCTGTGGTACTACCGGAAGCTTTCATAGTCTTAAGAATCTTTCTTTGAATCAAGTTGCCTTCTCCCCCGAGGTTTCTCCTTCTATTTTTACTGCCTCGAAGCTAGAGTATTTGAACTTAACTAAGTGCACCGGTATAGATCACTTGAAGTTTGATGGCTGTGTGCAATCACTTCTCGAGTTGGTACTTAAGGAGAATCGTGGGGTTAAACTAAGTTGTTTTATGAACTGCAAAAGTATCACGCGAGCATATCTTCTATTGGCAAAGGAAGTTGAATCTTTTGACCCTAATGAGAGGATCAATTTAGCAAGTCTTTTTGAGCACTGGTCTCAAATTTCAAAGCTAACTCTGGATGGACACCATCTCCAGGTGCATTTCTTTTAAGATTTTCCATGTTTGTTTCCCAAATGATATATTTATTAGGCTGTGCTATAATTTTCCTCTGTGGTGGTAAGTGTTTGGCTGCAGACTCTGTTACGAGTGCACTTCCAATTAAAGTTAACAACTTGAGGGATCTTTTATTGTTTGGAATTAACTTCACCGATCTGGATCAAATATCTTGCATTCTTTGCTTGCTTCATCGCTCTCCTAGGCTGAATAACCTTGAAATTTGGGTGAAGGTCAGAAACTAGTCCTCTATTTACATTTATTTCTTTCTACCCTTCTCTTAAAGTCGAGGTTTGAACTTATTCCAAATTTCGTTTTATAGGTCTCAGCAGTGAGTGCTGACAAAAACCCTGCTTTACAGTATTTGCAAGAACATATCTGTATAAGCAAACATATTAGCAGTTTGCAGACCTTGATGATCAAATATTTCCAGGGGTCAAGAGCTCAAATGCTTTTCGTAAAGCTCATACTTGCATGCTGCCCGTCGTTAGAAAGGATCACTTTTGTGAATAATAGAGTAATGGCATCGAACCTCTCAAATATTTTGAAAAAGTTGTTGCTATTCCCTAGAGTGTCGACGAAAGCACACATCGTGTTCTGAAGTTGTGACTAAAATCCAGTTAAAATTTTTGGTTTCTCAATTCGAAATCTAGTGTCAATGAGCAGAAGAGACATGTTAGTTATAGGTCCAAGTATTTTTATTTACAGACTAGGATCAAGTTTTTGTGTTGCATTATCTGAGCAAGTTGCTAGCAACTTAGCTAGCTATCACAGTTTTTGTCTTGCATTATCCGAGCAAGTTGTTAGTTCTGTTTGATAAGTTTTGATTAGCTATCACAGCTTTGTATCCTGTTGCACACAATTGTTGAGAAAGTCAACCACGAGGTTTGCAAGAAACCTGTCATGAAAAGGTAGGAGATGTCAATTCAGTTTCATTTTAACTAAAAGTTTAAATTAATAGTTGAATTATATGTCAGGTTAAAAAAATCGTTAGGCTCTTCTCAGGCGTTAAAAGAGCGCCTAGGGCACCTAGGCGGCATCTTATGGCTCCACTTCGCTAAGCCTTATTTAATTATACGCATGCATGGTTTACAGTTACCTAAGACCAATTAAGGCTGCTACACGCATACATGGACACATGGCTTACAACTTTAGATTTCGAAACATAAAAAGCATTCTTATTTAATCTACATGCATGTATAATGTTCTTTTAAGCTTTAAAACAAGTTAATAATAATTAAAATAAAAACAAAAAAAGCATAAAATAGTTAACAATAATTAAAAACGCCAGTTAATACAATTATCTAAAAGAAAAAGAAGTAATTCATAATACTCTATAAACAACTACTACTAGACTAGAGGCAATGCTATCGCGAATAGTTGTCATCTCTCGGGTTCTCATATCATCTCGACTTGGTGTAAAATCATCTTCAACATCTTGAAAAACATCAGGAGGTATAAACTCTGGATTGTGATCAATGATTCTAAAACCTGGATCACCAATTGTGCTTTTTCTAAAACACCAAACGCTCTCTCAATGCAACTTCTTAAGGAAGAATGAACTTTATTAAATATTTCTCGAGATCCTCTTGGATTTGCACCACAGAACTCTAATTGATGGTATCTTGTCTTAAAATAAGGCGTCAAATATCTTTTTCTTTCTGGGAAGCCTTTATCTACCAAATAATACTTGCCTAAAATGTATAAAAAAAAGTTATATATTAAAATTATATTTAATCATATGATAAATAATATATATATATATATATATATATATATATATATATATATATATATCTCTGGAAATCTATCTACGGGAGCCTGCTGCTACCGAATGAAGTTCGTAGTCCCATCGTTGACAAAGGGTCTATCGTCGAGTCTTTACCCCTCCTTCGAATGCTTAGTTGGGGCTGATTTAGGACTCAAGGGTGCCCTTGCCGTAGCTTCTTTCTACAAGTTAGTTTACGAGCTGTTTCATCAGTTGCTGGTTCGGGCGCTAGAGCCACAGACGCCGTGTAACGGAGCAAGGAAGTATTACCCTACCCCCAGGGGAATGATCATCCCCGCTGCAGCAAGAAAACGTATTTACAATTTAGAATTTCCAACTTTACACTCACCAGTGTTTTCTCTTTGTTATATACATTTTAGATATGTCGGAATTAGCTCTTGGGAAAGATAGAAGGGGCAGGGCTTCAGACCCATAATTAAACCAATGTGGGAGCTACTTATAATAAGTTCCAAAACCTTGAGATGAAGAAGGGAAAGCGTAATTGAACTCGATCCAGTATATATATATATATATATATATATATATATATATATATATATATATATATATATATATATATATATATATATATATATATATATATATATATTAATTAATTAAACTACCTGGTGGTCGTTTTGGAAAATTGAGGCTTGGAGTATTAATTGTGTCAAGGAAAATGCGTGAATCATGTGCAGATCCTTCCCATCCTGTTAAAACATACGTGAATAATAAATCAAAGTCACAGGCTGCTAAAACATTTGTAGTTGGTATCCCTTCCCTTCCTCTATATCGCATTTGATCTTCCTCTTTTACTGTTATTGCAATATATGCACCATCAATAGCTCCAATGCAATCCTAATTTGTAAACCAAGACAAACAATAATGTTATATACATTTTAACTAATAAATTTATAGACAAAAATGAGCGGAACTATTTATATATTGACTTACCTTAAAATGTGGCATATATCTAGGGTCATTAGCAAAGTGTGATGGAACATCCTTAAACTCGGGATCTTTTGGCACAAGTATGTCTCTTGACAAACCATCCATGGCATTCAACACTTCTTTAAAAATTCTACTCACAGTTTCACCGGAATGTTGAAAACGTTCTTGAGTATCTCTATTATTAGAAGCACCCTTATTAAGGACATATATATACAAAGATACCAAGTTTCTCTAAAGTTGACATCCTACTCGAAGGCATCAAACCGTACTTGGTTTCTAAATCTACACATAATTGGTGAAATGTATCCGGATTCATTCTAAATGCATAAAAACACCGTTTTTCATTACCATGTAGTAATTCATGCATCCACCTTTCTGATCTCCTGTTAAATAAGATGTCATGCATGGCTCCTTGTAGATATGATTCAAATAATACGCACAAATATAGCCGGTCATACAAGCCACCAAACTCCAAAAGTCATCTTCATCTTCCAAGTATTCATTAATTAGGAGAATTTTCCCAATTTGCATATCAATATTGTCCATACCTACACACAAACAAATATATGTATATGTATACAAAAATTAACATTATAACTAAATAACAAACTAATAACATAACACATATTATCAAAATATAAAGACACAATTCTATAACAATATAAGTTCACAAGTGTCTTAAACAAAACAATATAAGTTCACAAGTGTCTTAAACAAAACAATATAAGTTCACAAGTCATATGCTAATAGATTACCAAACTACCAATGTACTCAAACTTAATAAAACAACTATTTAATGGTTCTCTCACTCATACATATACTTAATGTAATCAACTTTTAGCTTGTCATTTGGTAATCCAGAGAGAACAGATATTTTCACTAGGTCTTCAATTAGTGTGCAAGCAAAGAAAAATTCAGGGCTACCAGGCTCCAAATTAGTCAAAGTACACAATTTTGCCACTGCATCTATAACTTCATCATGCTTTGGTGTAGCCATTGAATTCAAGACATTCATAATTGACACATTCATTTCTTTTCTTGCAACACCTATATCTCCAACGAGTTGCATCATGCCATCAATTTTCCCACTCAATGCTCTAGCCCCTCCTTTTTTATTTTCTTCAACCCTCGCACTCTTACTACTATGTGATGTATCATTCTCCAAAACCCTTTTACCCCTTCTTTGTTCATCCCTCTCAATTTGTGTATCTTTGTGCATAGTGGTAGGGATATGATAGAGTCCTCCCCCCCAACAATTATTCTAGTTACTATTGTTGTAGTAACTGCTAACACATCATTCTCATCCATTTCTTCAAGATGAACATGGGGAGGAGTAACATATACTTCATCATCTTCCTCTTGCAAATGCCCTTGTGTGGGAGTTGGAGTATACTTAAGTGCTCCTTGGGCACAAAAACAAAAAAATTGATCCATCTTACATTATAGTTCAACATCAATCCCTTCTTCTCGAAACACCTCAAATTTTGGATTTTGCTATAAAACAACACACTTAAACGTAGAAAGTATCTAACTATTTAGAAATAAAGCAAGTAAGATAACGTAAGTGATAACTAACTTTAACTTTTAAATTCCACCACTCATCAGTAGCACTTATAGTTCCTTTTTCATGGTCTCAACCTAATCCAGTCTCTTTTCCTCTTAGTTGCTTCCACAACCCCACCTAGATCTCATCCAATCCACCTTGTGTTCTAGCTTTGGTTTATCCCATTGGAGGTTGGTCTATTGCTAAAATTTTAATTCAATCTTCTTCCATATTAATCTTTGAGAGGTTACTCCACCACTCTTTCCCTTACTCTTGTCAACATTTTGGATACAAAGATCACAAAGCAAATGAAGCAATTCTTTTGACCAACTAGCCCTTCATTTATCGGCAGGTTGGCTTTTATATTTGTTATCATTTTGTCCTCCTTGATTTGCATGTACAATTTTTTTCTGATTGGGTGTCATCTAAATAATAATGCATAGTAACATAAGCAAAAGAGAGCACAGTACCAACACTACCATTCTAAATTGCAATTTATAACAAGTATTAATAATATTAACACACTCAATGCATAAGCAGATTATACTTTTTAAATTTTCCATGAAATTATATCACTTGAATGGTGCAATATCTTTGGTTCAGCAAACAGGAGACAAGGGGAGTCATTATACCATAATCATTTCAATGTAACACAGCCAATGCAGACAAATCAACAAAGCAGACAATTCAACATCTTGTGAATGCAAGGGGGAATTAGGTTTCACAACAGATACAAGAAAGAAATAATAAAGGACAACAGTGAAGATTAAAAAAGAAAAAAAGAAAAAAAATGAAAATTTAAAAGGAAGGAGATACTTGGATAGAAAAATAACACACCGCAAAGTCTCGTTGATTAAGATAAGGCCTATTGTTGTCACTGTGCCCAGGGGCGGAGCCAGGAAGTTGGGGTGGGGGGGGGGCAAATTTAGTCGGCATTATAAATCATACAATATCGTTATATACACCATACATGATTGTATAGATTATTATTGATAATTATTTTTAATTATACTATGTGCAATAGTATATAATATATGAATATATAATTATATGAGTATGATCGAGGTAATCAAACATTACTTTCAAAATTTTCACATAACACAAAATATATACAATGGTAAAAAAAAATGAAAATTACACTTTTCATCCCTAACTTCCTAAGTTATAGGCCGGTTAATTGTAGAATACGTTTCTAATTGTTGGTCGTGCTCAGTTTTCGTCCCTACGACATTAGGGACGGAATTTGTAATGTTAGTATAGCTAAGAACGAAGGGTGAGTATAACCTATTATTAAAAGGACGAAATTTGTGACGCCAATTATAGTTTAGGGACGAAAAATGAGCACGACCACCAACTTAGGGACGAAAAATGTAATTTTCTCTAAAAAAAAATATTTACATTTATTTAAATATGCATTGTCACTCTTTACTCAAAAATATGTATTTTGAGTTCATTTGATAAATACATAATAGATTTTTTAAAATCAATAGGAGGGGCCAAAAGTGTAAAATATTCATACCATAATAATATATACATATATACCTACTAAAAAGTGGGGTGGGGGTGGGGCCAAGGCCCCCCTAAGCAAAGGGGTGGCTCCGCCCCTGACTGTGCCAACCAATGCTTGATCCTTTACACCATCTGAATATTATATAAAAACATTAGGCATAATAGATTAAGGGAAAGGTTCAGATGATGGGCCAGTAAATATTTCTTTGCAAGATGATACCATAAAGCAAGCATTAGAAGAAAATAATGCAATTTCTTATTGTAGAGAAAGTTTAGGAACAAAGAATATTGCCCCCAACAATGAGAGGTTTAAGTATGTGAAGTCTGTATGGTCTATGAGAAAATCAAATAGAGGAAAATCAAATAGAGGTAATGGATCTCCTGGAAGTAATCAATTTGTCTCACACAACACTCAGAGTGGCACTGGATGTTTCACGGGCCGGGGAATGGTGCTAAGTTTTGTTCAATGGAAACAACGAATATCGTCCTGGAAAGTGAAGTCCAAAAGTTGAAGGAAATGGTATAGATGCTTTAAGGAGAACTGAGAGAAGCTGCTATTATTGAGGTTAGTCTATACTCTATGGTTGCTGAGCATGGAAGTTCCTTAAATAAGGTCCAAATTGTAACTGGGTTAGAGAAATGGAGGTCTACAACGTAACACCTTAGTTTTTAGACCCAATATAATGTGTATTAGGGACTCAAAACTTTTTATCATATAGAGAATTCCTGATACTCATACCACCTAGCAACCTTTGAGGCCATTAGAATTGAACAGCTTGTCAATCTTGAGGCCACTAGGAAGAAGTTTTCCTCACAGTGATTTGATTTTCTCATTTCTAAGGTCAGATTGACATTGTGTGACATTGTGCAGCTGTGTTGCAGGGAAAGGCAACCATATTGTGAGAACAAGCATATGCAGTGTGGGAGTATTACAGATCAAAGCAAAGCATGTACCGATACTAGTTATACTCATAGTCAAACATAAGACATTTATTAGTCACAAATATCACATAAATCATAGGTTTTCTTAAAATAAATTGTGCTAGTAAACAATTGAACCAGAATAATAGAATAGCATCTTGATTTTAACCCACCATATTTATACCTTGCAGTATGAAGTGTAAAAACAAAGGCCCCCTTCATTATTTCGAGATACTCAAAGTCAAAACCCCCAGTTTTATTTAAAAACATGAATTTGATCCTCCTAATGAATCATATTATTAAGAATAATACTAATCATATTATTATGAAGTGTAAAAACAAAGGCCCCCCTTCATTAAGAATCATAATAATGAATACTTACATGCACAAATGTCATACTTATATATGCTCAAATGTAATACTAATCAGGAATAAAAAATTTGTTACTTATAAGGGTAAATGTAATACTTTTAAGGGAAAATATAATACTTTTACATATCGATTTAAAAGTATTACATTTTTTCCTCAAAAGTATGAAAATTTTCCCTTATAAGTAAGAGACACTTGTCAACATTATTTATTATGAAAAATGTATTACTTTTTCTCTTATAAGTAACAAAAATTGTATTTGATGAGTGTTGTTTTTCGCGGTGGATGGAAAGAAGTAGGTGTTAAAAGGGGAAAAGTTCCCGAGTATCGTTCTCAAAGGATGGCAAGGAGGGAATTCAAGCGGTAAGGGGATTAAGCACAAGAGTGTTTAGTGTTTGAAAGCTAACCCAAACATAGTAAGAAAGGTGCATGAAACATAATGAAAATAAGGAACAAAACGTTGGAAACAATCAATTGGAAAGGAGGATTTGGACCTTGCAACTCATATAGGTATCCTTGATTTCCTAAGATATTAGGCTAGCAACACTTAGATTATGAAAATGAGACAAGGTCACCAACACCACCGCCACTCTCGTGGTCAATGGACTCACTTCTTAGACCGTAATGTCATCCTTGTGATCACTAGGCTAGGAGAGGCATTTTGACAAACACGTTATGTGCCTCTTGCCTTCCACTCTCCCTTTTCTCAAAGGTGAGAGGGAAATGTGCTAGGCTAGGCTAAGGAGTAACTCTACTCTCGTAGATGAGACTCCTTCTCCAAACACCTCTCATATAGGTTGATCACCCCTACACAAGAGTCAAAGTGGATCACCACTAACACAATCAAACTCATAATCAAAGCAATTGCAAAACCTAATTGATCAATTCAAAGCTCAAGAATATCCATACAAAATTGCTCAATCCAAATCCACAAAGATCTACCTAAACATACTTGGAATTGAAATAGC
The DNA here is from genome assembly GCA_003576665.1 of Ipomoea trifida. Classification (NCBI taxonomy): domain Eukaryota; kingdom Viridiplantae; phylum Streptophyta; class Magnoliopsida; order Solanales; family Convolvulaceae; genus Ipomoea; species Ipomoea trifida. The sequence continues at coordinate 10,704,559 of CP025647.1, read as the reverse complement.
AAAAGGCAAAAGTAATGACAAGAAATTAAAAGGAAGACTTAGCTAGGAATTGAACTTTGAATTTGAACTTGAACTTGAATTTGAACTTGAATGTTGATCACAATCTTGCAACAATGGAATTATTCTCTAATTCTAATCTAACCTAAGAATTGCAATGTGGAGTGAATTGAGAGAGATCTCTCTAGGCTAATCCTAGAGAGAGAAAGTCTAGGTTGTGGAATGGTGGATGAATGGAGAGATCCCCTGAAAAATTAGCTCAATTCCCCTTTTAAACATTGCACAAACTGCCCACTTTCGCGACGGACGCCCTGGTGGACGCGCGTCCACGGCGTTATTTGCGTCCAGACTTCAACTTCTGCAAGCGTTCTGATGGACGCCCACCCCGCGTCCATCAGGCTTCTGCTCTGCTGTGTGAAACTTCTGCGAGCATATTTTTGGACGCAGGTATGGACGCGCGTCCAGGGCCTATTTTTGCTCCAACTTTGGCCCGTGAATCCTTCTTCGAAATCAATGCTATTTTCCACCTTTTTGCATGTCTTTTTACCTACAAAACCATTAACGAAGCGGGGAACGGGGTCCGATAGCAATAACAAGCATTCTAGCGTAATTAACGATCAAATCAATCATAAAAGCCGTTGATTGTGCACAATATGATCCTAGAACGACCTTATAAACGTAGCATCTTTTGCACTTATCAGTATTCTTGATTAGTATTATATTTGAGCATATAAGTATGACATTTGCACATATAAGTATGACATCTACATGTTACTTTGACCCGACCCGTCTCACGAATTAGGATCCGTGAGGCGGTCTCACACAAGTGTGACCCCTATCATTAATATTAATCAATCAATAATTATTTTACTCTTATTATTAGTCAATTATTTTTAAAGTTTTCCAAGTAAATTTCTATCTAATAAATTCTCATACCACTATATAAATCATGCAATCATGCAACCAATTTCACATCTTTCGTTCACTCCATCTTACCACTTTAGCTTCATACACACAAAAAAAAAATCTACATACAATGGCCCCTATTTTTGTTTTACTATAAATAAGATAAATGCCTTCTGTACTGCGTGGGCAATCAAAGTACGATTGATTCGTCTTTACGAAGTCAAGAACAACCGAGGAGAAACCTTAGAATCAGTGTTGGAAGATGTGGAGGTATATGTTCTTTACATATTGTTTATATATATATATATATATATATATATATATATATATATATATATATATATATATTTCTTATGTTTTTATCGCATATGATTATAATTCATGAAGTTCTCACCCCAGTTGTTTCATATTTATCTATTTATCTATTTGTTTATTTTGATATGAACTAATTGAATCATAATATATATTTTTGTTGTTTCTTTTTAGGCTTTGATTTGGATTCTCAATTCTTCTGTCTTTTTACCCTAATATCAACTGTGTAGTAATATAATTACTAATTTTTTCTGTTCATAAAGTGTGATTTTTGCTCATATCATTGCTCATGCCCTCATGAAGTTCCACCTCAGTTGTTTCATTTTTATATATTTATCTATTTGTTTGTTTTAATATGAACTAATTGAATCATAATATTTATCTATTTGTTCATTTTGATAACTAATTGAATCATAATATACATTTTTGTTGTTTCATTTTTATATATATATCTATTTATTTGTTTAATTATTTATAATTTAACATTTAATTTTATTATTTAAATATTTAATATAAAAATATTATCTGTACATCGTACGAGTAATTTACTAGTTATTTAATATATTATGAGTGTTTGACTACGATAGCGTATGAATCCTAGTGTATGATATCTGCCCAACGTAACGGCTGGGCAAGACACAACATAACCCTAGTAACAAGACATTTTCAGAAGACTTTATAGTCGTCGGTACTTTTTTGGCATTTTTGCAAAGGTAGTCGTCGGCATTTAATTTTAGTGATCCATAATAGGTTGGAATAGTAACACGATATTCTCAGACGACTTTATAGTCGTCGGTATTTGTGATCCATAATTATATAATATTATTCCAGATCATTTTGCAAGTAGCAGCCGCCATATTTTGTATTTTTCCTATAACCCTGATATCCCATTGAACTATATCTTTATCTGCAAATAAAAAATTCATTTTTGGTCCCTTAATTATTGTACATGTATCAAATTTAATCTTGACTATTCATATTTTTCAAATTAGGTGTATGACTATGTACACATTTGATCATTGATTATTAATATTTTTAAATTAAGTGCATGACTTTGTAATTTGTATTACATTTGGTCTTACCGTCTAATTTTAATTTCTAACTAATTATATTATTGCTAGAATTTGAAAAAGAAAAATAATTTTTCCGACAAAAGTTAGTCGAAAATACTCTTTTAATTAGAACATATTATTTTTATTTGTTGAAATTTCGACAATACTTGACCGAAAACTTGACTAGAAAATTGGACAATAATTATTGGATCAAAAGTGAGACTTTTCATTCGTGAGACCTACGAATGGGACATATTTGTATTTTCTAATGTAGCCATACTTGACCAACAAACGGCAAAAACGGACATAATGGAGTCAGTATTGCGTATAAGAAGGTCTTATAGTTCAGAACTTTAAATAGATCAGCTGGTTGAAGTGTTATGTATATTTTATTTAGGCCAACATCTTAAACCAGCTAGAAACATGTCCCATAATATTTCTGCTCCATTGTTCTTGTGCTTCTTAACTTTTGCACTTGTGAGTGGGCAGGATAAGAAGTTCTACGTGATCAAGAAAGGAGATTTCTCCGTCAAGCTCACCAACTATGGCGCTAGAGTGGCATCACTCATCCTTCCTGACAAGAACGGTACGTAATACAATCATCTTTTTCCACTTCAATTTATCCATGTATACGCAATTTCTGATCTTCAGGAAAGAAATCTGTTAGGATCAAAGGCTTACCGCTATGCTAAAAATTATATCCCGTAGTGAAAGTGTAACTTTTTTTTTTTTCACACTGCTACATTTTTAAATCACAAGGTATTGAACTTAATCCTTTCAAACTTCGTCCAACAATTCCCTAATCAATTAATGTTGGACTTGACCATTCACCGTATCGGACTTTAGCTAACAAAATCTTACCATTTTGTTGACAATTTTTAGGGAAGCTGACAGATATTGTTCTTGGGTACGACACGGTCATGGAGTACGAGGTAATAATATAAGTTTCAATAAATGGTTTTTGTTCCTCTTGGATGTGTTAATTTGGTGCAAAAAGATTGGATTGGCGGGATCGTTATGCGCTCAGTTCAGGAGTCAGAGTAGTCTCTTCAGCCGTTTTTATTTGGGTATCCCCTTATGTTCCAAAAAAAAAATGGTTTTTGTCGACCAACCATTTGGAGTTCAACAGCACATTTCGTGTGTATGTTTGATATCGCACGATGAAATCAAGGAATGGATAATATTAATAAATAATATTGAAAATTCTCTCATTCGAATGACATTTGCTAGCTGTCTCTTTCTCCAGGCCCGCTGTTTATGTCAAATATTCGATGCATTGCTAATTTTAAATTTTTAAATTAATTATTAGTGATTCTTTAACTTTCAAATTGTTACTATCTGTGATTCAAGTTAACCACCCATGATTTTTTAACTATCAAATTTTAATCGCACATGGTCTTTCTAGAGGACCGCAAGTAGTTAAATTTTGAAAGTTAAAGAATCAGGGTAGTAAACTTGGACCACAAATGATAATAATTTGAAAGTCGAAGGACCACGACTGGTCAATTTGAAAATTTAAGACTAAATATGATAAAATCACCCTACTCGAAGGACCCCATATAGCATTAACTCTATATTTTATGTTCATGTTGATTGGATGATAAATCCCATACATACACGTTTCAATAAACAATAAATTGCAAAATCTCCTATTAGCTAGAGGATCCATGAGACGAGTCCGATTTTTTATAAATATTATAATTTTATTTGTAAGAATTTTTCAATCCTACTTTCTCTCCTAAGTAACATTCAATCATTTAATCTTCAATTATTATTACAATTTTAAGTAACTTCTCAACCCTTAAATATTACATTTAATTTTTCTTCAAAGGTATTACAAATTTCATAAAAAAGTAACAAACAATTTGTATTATATTTTCATCTTTACTCAACCAGTCCATCGATAAGGATCCATGAAACTGTCACACATTTAATCAAAAATTCGTTTAAACTAATTTTAGACGTCCACGATAGTCACACACGTACTATTTTTTTTTATATTGGAAATTGGAAGGAAAGATCAAATATAGGTGTTATACAATAAAAAGAAAATTATTTGCTTGCAGTTATTAATGCACATACAAAAAGATTCAAATTTAAAAATTATAAAAATTTTCGTTAAAGAAAATTATTTTTAAAAAATTATGAATACGGTGCAGCAAGATGATGAACCAAATTTTGGGGCTATTGTCGGAAGGGTGGCCAACAGGATCGGTGGGGCTCAGTTCACTCTCAATGGAATTCGCTACAAGCTTAATGCTAACGATGGAAACAACACACTTCATGGTAAATAGCTAAGCTCGCTCTTACCATCTTCATTTGTACTGTAACTACGTTTTCATATGAGAAAAGATTTTGAACTCTCGACCTCTCTTAAAGAATGAGACTGCATCATGACTACTTATAGCAATTAAGTTAGTTAGCCCGAGATTTAAATATGCCAATTGAGTTCATTTTTTTTGAGTACTATTAACTCTATTGCAATGTAATATTTGTCAATATATAAAGTTAATATTCCCACTGAGATGAAACCTATGACCTCCCATTTAAAAGATTCACAGAGATGTTATTAAGTTACAAGCTACTGGCTGTTGAATCCATTATTACATATTCTTTGCCTTAATTCATGTACAAAGATTTTTCTTTGGATTAGACTTTTCGTTGACTATATTAATTATAGTCAACGAAAAGTCTTTTCGTTGAGTATAATTTGTTCTTTTACATTTATAACCTTTCTCGATTCAGTTCAATTACTAAAAAGTAATTATGTCTTAACACAGATTTTGGGTGACAATTCACAGTAATCTACTTAATATATATATATATATATATATATATATATATATATATGCATTTTGATGAGAACTTTTAAAACTTTAATAACAATACAATCCTTTTAAAAGTAGATTGAGTGTCGAGCCAATAGTATTTTTTGTAAGATTTTGAACTCGTGTTGTTCTATATATGATATAGGTGGCAAAAAAGGATTTAGTAGGGTTACTTGGAAGGTTAAGAAGCACGAGGAAAGTTACATCACCTTCACTTACTATAGTCGCGATGGTGACCAAGGTAATAAATTTTATTTAATTTACTATTTTACTGTCTTATGAGAATTTGACTTCCTCTGAGGATGAAACGTACAATTTTCCAATATATATACACATATAAATACATGATCCGTATGAGTATACTCAAGTTGAATGCAAGTAAAGCTTTGCACAATGTGCATTTAGGAAACATTTTTCTCATATTATCTTTAATTGTATAAAAAGTTTATTTAGTTGATGAGTAAATTAGTGTTTAAAAAACCTTAATCGCCCTGGGACATTAATGTAGGATTCCCCGGAGACGTAATCGCCTACGTAACATATACGATAAAGGAAAACCCATACAAGCTGATAGTGAAAATGAATGCAAAAGCTCTAAACAAGCCCACTCCGGTCAACCTGGCTCAACACAACTACTGGAACCTCGGAGGCCACGACAGCGGCGATGTATTATCGGAAAAGCTTCAGATATTCGCATCCCATATCACCCCTGTCGACTCCAACCTCATTCCCACAGGCCAAATCCTGCCCATCAACAACACGGCTTTCGATTTTCTCCAACCGCGCCGAGTTGGGACCCAACTGGCTAAACTTCCCAAGGGGTCGGGTGGGTTCGACATCAACTACGCTGTTGACGGCTACGATGATGTCGGGACGAGGAAGAAGAAGACGGTGGCGGAGGTGTACGATGAGAGGACCGGGATTGGGATGGAGATTAAGGCAACCGCGCCGGGGGTGCAGCTCTATACGGCTAACCACTTGCAGGTAAGGCTGTTAATGAATCGAACATAAACGAACATGCACTAAGACTCTTAACGAACTGAACATAAACAAATCGAGGTTGTTTGTGTTCTTGTTAAGATTTTTAGAGTGTTCTTGTTCGTATTTGTTTGTTAAGATTTTAAAATTCTGTTTCATTTGTTAGGGGTTCACTAGTGTTAGTTAAAGTTTGCTAATGTGCTCACTAAAAAATATTGAAGTCGGATTAATATATATATATATATATATATATATATATATATATATCAGAGAGAGAGAGAGGGGCTTAAGTGCTTGTTCATAAACATGTTCATGAATATTATTAAATGAACCCTAAATGAGTTTGTTCGTAAATATTATTAAACGAATACGAGCTTGTTTATAAACATTATTAAACAAACACAAATGAGTTTGTTCAAGAGCTCTTAGATAAATAAACCTACAAATGTTCAAACTATGTTTGTTTATCAATCTAATTCTAAAATTTGTTCATTTATATTCACTTTGCTTAATAAATGAACGCTTGTCAAATGTCAAACACAAATCCAAATAATTTATTGAAAGTTCTGTTCGCTAACCTCTACTTACAGGATATGAAGGGGAAAGGCGGCGCTGTGTATCAGTCGCATGCGGCATTGTGTTTGGAGACTCAGGGATTCCCAGATGCGGTGAATCACCCCAACTTCCCCTCCACCATTGTTACTCCACAACGGCCCTACAATCATACGTTGCACATTACTTTCAAAGTCCACAAGTTTAAGGGTGTTTAATTCAAGTATCTCACTCTCTACCACTTTGATCCAAGAGCTCCTATATATGTTTTATTTCATTCCCACGTGTTGTTTGCTCTCATATTAAAAACATAAATAAATCATTAAAATTTGCTGTTTTGTGCTTACAATATGAGTTTATGTTCTCATAGTCATTATTCACAAGCAATTATCAAGAATAATAAATACTTTTTTTTTAAAAAAAAAGAAGAATACTAAATACTACATACTTATTCTCTATAAATTCTCTCAATATATTTTCTCTATATTTTTCTCATATATTCATTATTTTAATTGTGTTAGCCTGTCATTGACTTCCCAAAAGTCCTAAAACCAGCATTGGTAACGTCTATGGGGATCAATAGAAAAACTTGTGTGACTCGATTGATCTTATGGCAGTGAGAGTAACAGGCAAAGCGGACTACTGACAAGCACATTTGTACGTGGCTAGCTAGGCAAGATGGGAATCCGCAGAATTCAAATTAATTTGCCAAATCTTTGCACGTAAATCTTGTTATAGAAGCATATATGGATATATGTACATCTATGGAAATCTTTGGCTGCATGCAAAGTTATAAGCTAAGACCAAAGCACACTAAATTACGAAGGGGAACTACCAATCTCGAATTCAAAAAAAAAAAAAAAAAAAGCCATTTGATGAAACAATAAAAGAGTGGCACGACACAACAAATATTCTATGTACGTAAAATTCCTCCAGCAAAAATTCTTCACTCGGTGGTGACAATTTCCTAGGCAACAAAAACAATTAAATCTTGGTGGAAACTGATTGTTTCCTCCAAGCAACTGCAAATTAATTTGGAATCATGAAATAAACTTTTTTTTTCCCTTTCTTTCTTCCCCTACCTTTCCCTTTAATTTCATTAATTACTTTGTGATTTGTATTTTGAACCAGGGATTATTTGCAATACTTAATATATGTTATTGGTGATATTGTTGGTTTGAAGATATATATTTTCTCTTGGCTGCTATCTTAATAATGATTTGTACACTTGTGACTTGTGAGGATAATTAAATTGTCCAACATATCCTAAGAACAAATCATCAGCTAGCTAGAGAGAGAACAACCAGAAAGGAGACAAAATAAAAGATAAGTATTGATGATATTACTATTATTATTAATTTTCTTTTCTGTTACTTTCTATCAACTATTTAATGTGTCCAACTACAAACTTATTTAAATGAAACCAATAATGTGGAAAGTTCTACAGTCTACATATATAATATTTGAAAGCTACGCGCTACGTACCACCTATATATCACATGGATGGTAAGCTTCGTACTACCAACTATATTACATGGCAAGCTCCGCGTTGCCATTCAAATTGCATGTCAAGCTCCGCGTTGTCACTAAATTAAAGTTATGTGACAAACATTGCGTTGTCATTTATATTACTTGACAATTTCACGTTGTCACTTATATTACACGACAAGCTCAGTGATGTCACCTATATTACATGGTAAGTTCCGTGCAGTCACCTAAGTTATCTGGTAAGCTTCGCTACCTATAACAATAATTGTAGAAAATGAATAAGTACACAGTTCGTCATAAGAAAGGAAAGGAATTTCGCAACCTATTTTCTAACCAAGGATGTCATATTTAACCAAAACTAAAGGCATGCCCTCTAATCACAGGTTATTTATTCACTCTATAGTAGGCTTATAATATTCCTTCTATATGTTCACAAAACATAGCTTTATGTACATAAAGATTATACTATAGACGCATCATGTTCAATAACATTAATGTTGTACTATGTTCATATATAATATGTGTTCTATATGCATGTCCAAAAGCCTAAATCTTAATGTTTATAAATATTAAACTAAATGTACATTATATGTATTCAGTTTATAATATGTTCATAATGTTTAATTTCTTCTATATGTTCATGAAAATAAAGCTTAATTAATATATTAAACATTATACGGAGTACTAAAGTAATGAATTTATGTACATATAGATTTATTTTTTGAAAAAAAAAAGTATTCAATATGGATATCATTTAAAATATCTCATTTAGAGCTTTTTAATAATATATTTTTATACATTGATTTTATTTGTAAAAAAAGAAAATGATAAAAATAAACTTAAGAAATGACCTCTTTTAGTCTGGTCCCATTCTTGATCATTGTTCTTCTTTACTTAGATTGTTTCAAAATTTTACATGTCGTTTTGTTCCTTGTTCATCGAATCACTTAGCCCATACTTTAGCTAGGGGAGAAGGGGAGTTAGCCCATACTTTAGCTAGGGTTCTGACTCTCAATGTATTACTTGGGCAACTACTTTGTCTTCTCCGGTTTCTGAATTAATTGGACTAACTTCATTATTTTCAATCAAAGATCTTGTGGTCTAGTGGCACCCGGTTGTAACCCCACATGAGAGGGGGTGGGTTTGAGCCTCAGTAGAGTCAAAATTGACTCTTTGTGCTTCAAAAAAAGGAATGTTTTGGGTGCATACTGCTAGATGCACCATTTTCCATGATATAACTATTGGGTATTATCATTGCCATTTGAATCCTTGGACTAATACCCATATTGCAAGAGAAATTATGATCTAAAAAAATTATTTTTATCCTTTTATTAAACAAATAAAATTAATGTATAAAAAATATATTATTTAAAAGCTCTACTTGAGATATTTTAATTTAAATGGCATATATATTGATAATTATATTTTTAAAATAAATATATAGATAAATAAATTCATTAATTTGGGTACATAAATTTGATTTTAAAATTCACTATTGTAAGTATATAAATAAGGATGTCAAACTTAGCCCGAACTCTATAGGCTTACCCTATAAGACAGAAAAAATTTAAGGATTAAGGCCGAAATATTTTAGCCAAATAAAAAATAGGCTAATAAGTCCAAAAACAATAATCATAATGGCCCAAACGGACTAAACTAAAATTTAGTGAATTAGTTCGATAACTTGATTCACTTAAGATTATTCTTTGTTACATGAGTATTGTAGAATAAAATATAAATAGAGTTTATATGTAAACTCATTTTTAATACCGTGCATATTTTTGCCTTTCCAAAATTCCAGTGCACATTGTTGTGCCTTTCAGAGCAATTTTTAAAAAAATCGTAAATGACGAACTTTTTTAAAAAGATCAATTAATCTTGACCACTAATTACTAATTTGAGTACAATATTGTTTGCTTGTTTATTATTTATGGTCGTTTATGATTTGTGTGAAGATCCTATATTAAATTTAATTTTTTCAATAATTGTTTCACATGCCTCCATGCTTTTTTTGTTTTTTTTTTTTTCAATGCACATTGTCCCTTCTTCTAGAACAGATTGGTGTGCCTTCTAGAGCACATTGTTGAAGTTCGTAGGTAGCGAGTTTTTTTTTTCTCAATCTAGGCTGAAATTCATTCTCATTTCTCACTCTCACCTGCGACTTTCTTCTCACCCGAACCTCTTCCTATATATATATATATATATATATATATATATATATATATATATATATATATATATATATATATATATATATATATATATATATATGTATATGTATATGTATGTAGGTATATGTATATATATAATTCGATCTTTTACTAAATATGCCATAATAAGCTAAGTCGGACGCATGCCCCCCCTATGGAGGGGTTAGCCTATTTTTATCCATATCTAAATGACATCTCATCCTTGATCATAAATGATTGATTATTGATTTTGTTCGTACTCTAATTAAATATCTATTTAGTAAACACATTTAAGAGTAATAATATAAAATTTTGATTCTTCGCATTCCCACTAATAATGAACCTAATGTATTAAGCTTTTGAACTCAATATATATGTCAATCTAAACAACAAATCATTTTTTTACATTAAAAAAAGAAAATATTTTTTAACAAAACAATTATTGAACTTTAACAAATATAATTACAACCAAAATAAATCGCATTATTAGATATAAAAAAACAAATAATTAAATATTATAATCTGTACAAAAATACAAAACCAAAAAGATATATATTAAATTTCACAAAATAAACATATTTGGAATTCTTTAAAATCCAACAAAAATCTAAATTTTCAAAAAAAAAAAAAAACAAACAAACAAACAAACAAACAAAACAAAGCGCGCACACACCGCGCACATATTTATTCAACAAACTATATTAAAACATATATACAAATAAATACTAGATGAAAAACCTTCGAGATAAATCATAAAAGCTAACTTAATATTTAAGCAACATACTCAAATCACATTTTTTAAATGAGTAATTATGACTCATTTATGATATGTTCAAATGAGAAATTAAGTCATCAATAATGTTGACATGTAGTCATGTACTACTAATTATGAATTAATCTTATATTAATTTAATTATCAAAATAATGGTGGGTTACACTTAAATACGGACTACCAAATTGCCTAGCAATACATTGCATTCAATTATTAGATGTACTTACATAAATGAAAAAAAAAAAAAGAAAAAGAAAAAAAGGTCACCATTGTCAATTGTTATATTGTGGACCGAAACTTCCATGCGCATGGTGAACTATGTCCAGTACATGCACTTTATATGTTATATATGTTAAAATTTGTATGTCTGTTGACCGTTAGCTCCTAATCAATGAACATTTGTAAAATTGGATCAACAAATATACTGATAAAGTAAGATAAAATATAGGGAAGAAAGGAGGGACCAAATGTAGTTCTTTCATTCCATCATCATCAGCCATATACAAAAGGTACAACATACGCGCGCGCGCACACACACACACACACATATATATAGGGGGCAGAGCCAGGATTTGTTGGTACGAGGACCAACAATTGCAATGTGCTTCATTTTCCTTGACAGTAAAAACATAGTGCTCTAAGAGATGATTTAACTACCATTTAACTACAATATCTAAACTTGTTGTAATGGTGAGAACGGATATATCCATCTCTAACAATTCAATAAAGAGTAATTTATTTTTAAAAAAATCCAAACGCTTTAAATAAAAAATTATTTTCAAGCCCACCTCATGCATATAATATAATAATAGAAGGGAAGGGGAAATAAGATGGGCTAGAGGGGCCAAAAAAACCATTATAATATATTAAAAAAAATTACTTCTTGCATGGGTAGAGGAGGGCAAAAAAGAAATTATAATAGTAATAAAAATAAAAAATAAAAATTGGGGGGGAGGGGGGGTGAAGCGGGGGTTAGTTAGCCCTCTATATATAAAAATGGATATTATTAGTATAACAGACGTAACGGTCCGTCATTATTCTTATCATTATTGTATCCATAACATAATAATGGATACAATAATAATGATAAGAATAATGACGGACCGTTACATCTGTTATACTAATAATGTAATAATAGATACAATAATGATAAGAATAATGACGGACCGTTTACGTATGTTATACTAATAATGGACATTATTAGTATAACAGATGTAACGGTCCATCATTATTCTTATCATTATTGTATCCATTATATTATAATATATTTTCATATAATTTATACGTATAGATTAGAATATATTTTGAAATGACATTTAAAAATTAGGAAATATATATTCTAATCTATATGTATAAAATACATAAATACATAAGTTACATGAACACTGCAGAAGGTCGAACATATTTAATATATAATAATAATATTTTTTGTATATACGAATTGATATTCATCTTAACGAAAAATAATTAATTTAGTGTAATTGACTAATAATAATTGCCTAATAATTATTATGATAATTAAGCTTAATATTGGCCATTCAATTTATTTTTATACTTCGTAATAATTAAAGTGAAATTATTTCTCATTTTTCCATATTTATTTTTATAATAATATAATTACTTAAGTTATACGGAGTATTAAATATTGATCTTTTAAAGGTAATTGTAAACAGACAAGTCATATATTATTTAATTAATTGAGTGATAATTTTGCACTAATCTTATAATCAAATAAATATACATGTTAAATATTAGATTTTTTAAAATAATTTTATCTTTAATTTTATTATCTAAATAAATAATAAAAAAATTTATCAGTGAATCACACGGGTAATATGAACAATTATGTGCTCTAATTCAAGCAAAGAAAACATCAAAACACATAATCAATCCAACCAATTTCATCGATTGCGCTATATAATATTCGATGTTATAATTTATATAATTATATATCGATCCAAATATTCTTAAAGTATTATAACAAATTCATTCCGTGCAACGTTTGGGCGGGAAAATTTTAGAGGATGATAATGCTTTTATATATAGTATAGATAGATTATAATATAATTTCCGTTCTAGAAAATTGTAACTATATATAAATACACAAAGTTATAGCTATCACTTTATCAATTTATTTGCTTGTGAGAAATTAAAAGAGGCATAATACATGTAATCAAAGAATTTCCTTTATGGGATAGTCTTATTTTTAATTTAAAACCATTTGTTTTAATCTCTAAAAGTAATTTCTTAAGTTTTAAGTAAATAATGTTACATGTAACGTGTGAAAGATTGAATTTATTATATTTTAATAATCATTTGGACACATTTGAAGGGGGTGGTCAATTGCTGGAACAAACTGTAACCTACACGAATTAACTGTAATATATATAGAATCTGTAATATATATAAAATCTGTATTTAATTTATACATGAAATCTGGTGCACTGCTATAATAAAAGTGATGGGTTCTTTTGCTTCGTTCCCAAACAGCGAATTCTCTGAAGAAGAGAACTGAGAAGGAAGTTCTTGTGAGTCTTAATTTGTTTCCATTTCTTCTGTTTTTGTATATTCTAATAAATTCCCATTCTTCATTGAATTAATTCTTTGTTTGTTATGAACTTATATCTTAATTTTCATTCTTTGGCCCCGGCCTGGGTGGGTTTGCTTTCTCCAAGGAACCGAAAACTGCAGAGCGATATGTCTTCATCAACAACGAGATCAGAGTAGAGTGCAGGATATGCCATGGTGAAGATTTAGATTCAAACATGGAGGTTCCGTGCTCTTGCCGGGGTACCTTAAAGGTAGGTTTGTATGTACGTGGCGCTAACTGCTAAACTAGTTTATTTTACATAAGAGCAAATGTATTTGGAGCTTAATTGTATTTGTACGTTTTGGGCGGTTTCAGTACGCACATAGGGCATGTCTGCAAAGTTGGTGCAACGAGAAAGGAAACACTATGTGTGAGATCTGCAATCAGGTAATTAAATTCTTTTTTTTCTTTTTTGGTTAGACCACCAGGTATTTTAAATAGATTTTAATTATAAGTGGTACTTTAAATCTGATTGTATCATTGTAAATTTAATAGAGATTATTGTTAACACATTCTATTACTTGAAACCAAAACAATATGAGTTTTAGGGTTTTAATCTTTCTCATTCTTTTATTTATAAATTTTTTACTTGATTTTCTTTCATTATAGCCTTTCAAGCCTGATTATACAGCAACTCCCCGTGTTCGTCACTATGGGAGGCTTCCTAGCCTCTTAAGGTGATAATTAGGTTTCCTACTTTACATCTTCAGCATATATATATATATATATATATATATATATATATATATATATATATATAAAATATACTCGTATTTATGTATTTAATTTGTTGTTTATATCTATCAGGGGAGCTAGGATAATTCCAAGGAGACACTACAATGATCGGCCTAATCCGTTTACAGCGAGGTTTAGAGAGCAAAATGGGAATGAGCAGAATGGGAATGGTTCATCTAATTCTTGAATATATATTCTCGAATGATCATCATTATTATATATTGGTTTCTATATTTCAATCTTAAGATGACTTAATTTGGTCAATTTTGTTTAAAATTTGATCAATTCCTTGTATTCCTAGCTCTACTTGGCTACAAACTTCTTGAATTTTCTTAAAATTATAAAGGGCATGCATGCCATTATCCTAGCTTGTTTATGCATGGCTTGTAGCATTATTTGATGTTGCTTTTTCCTCCCAAACGGGTATCAAAGCAATCTTCGGCCCTTCCAACCTCTCACAATGAACAACAAGTAGCCCATCTTTCTATTCTTGTTCTTGATGGAAAGAACTAGAATTGTTGGTGCGCTCAAATGAATGTGTTGTTTAATTATCATGATTTGCTGGAAATTGTTGGAAGTGGAATTCCTGAAGAATTGGCCAACAATAATGCAGCTGAGAAGAAGAAAGACAAGAAGTTGTTGTACTACATCCATCAAGGGATGAGTGGTGAAACCTTCGAGCCGGTTAAAGGTGCAAAAACCTCGCATGAGGCATAGAATATTCTTATCAACTCGTACAATGGTAGTAATGATAAAACCAAGAGGGTACGCCTTTAAACAATAAGGTGTTAGTATGAGTTATTGCAGATGGAGTCGGGTGAGACGATTGATTCCTATATTAATCGTGTTCTAGCATTGGCCAACAACATGAACAACATTAGTGAAACATTTTCTAAACAAAGTAAGGTAGAAATTTTTTTTTGAGAACCTTGATTCCAAAGATTCAGCATGTTGCGCCAGCAATCAAAGAGGGCAGGAGGCTAATGATATATATAGCAACAATGACAGTCAAGTCATTATCTAGTTCATTGAAGGCACACGAGTTGAGGTTTAATGACAACAACAACAAATTTGGGAAGCCATTGGAACAAGCCCTTCAAGTGCAAGTCTCGATCAGTATTCTAGTAGAGGTAAAGGAAGCTGTGGAAATCATTCCAACAAAAGACGTGGTGAACAAAACAACATGTGTTCCAACACACAGACCTTGAGAGGTCAAGGTCATGAAAATGAATGATGGTACAAGAATGACAAATAGACTGCCAATTATGCACACGAGGTTAGTAACTCAGATGGTGTTGGAAATGTTGTTGAAATATACCATACTAGTTTTTTGATAGTTTCTTAATCAAATGAGTTTTTTGATAGTTTCTTAATCAAATGATGATCCATATCGACACACATGGTATTTGGATATGGACAAATTATATGTGTGGAATTAAAGCATGTGCTCCATTGGATTTCCGAGCGCAACACGTGGAAGTCTCTTTTTGAGGGTGACGCGGAGATTCGAACCCATGATCTTTTGCATGGCTCTGATACCAAATTAAAGCATGTGCTCCATCTCAACTAAAAGCCTAAGCTGATAGTTGGACTGCACATATTATATTTATGGTCACATGTGGCATGAAAGATTTGTTCAACGAGCTTGACGAATCTTTTCACACAACTGTCAAGTTCGGTGATAGTAGGACCGTTATAGTTACTAAAAAAGGGAAAAATACTCATCACATTGAAGAAGGGAGATCTCATGTACATTTCTAATGTTTTGTATGTACATGATATGAAGAGTAATTTATTGAGCATCGGGCAATTTGCCGAAAAACGTACATGATAAATATTTCTAGCAATCAATTTTTTATCTTTGATAAACAAGGTAATTCTTAAAACATATTTATCAAAGAATTGAATGTTTCCAGTTGATATTACTAAAGGTAAATATAAATGTTTAAGTGCAATTGTGGGTGATGAGTCACGACTTTGGTATATTCTTTTGGACACCTAAATTTCAAGTCTTGAGAAACTTGCCAAACAGAATATGGTAAAGGGTTTACCTTGTATTAATCATTCCGAACAGTTGTGTGAAGCTTGTGTTTTTTGGAAAAAGTCATCAGTTACCATTATCTAGAGTTTAATTTCTTGGCGTACAAAACAACCCCTGGAGCTCGTACATATTTACGTATGTGGGCCTATGAACATTCCATCACTTGGTAGCAACATGTATTTTCTTACATTTTTTGTATACTCCACCAGAAAAGCGTGGGTTTATTTGTTGAGAAGAAAAGATGAAGTATTTGATTGCTTTAAGAAATTTAAATCCATTGTTGAAAATAAAGTGGTCATTTTCTTAAAATTCTACGAAGTGATGGTGGAGGTGAATATACATCCAATGAATTTAAGATGTATTGTAACGAACATGGGGTGCAACACAACACTGCATTCATGTACACTCCACAACACAATGGAGTGGCCGAGAGGAGATATGACAAGAGGCCTACTCAAAGCGAGAGGTGTGCCAAATTATTTTTGGGCTGAAGCAGTTGCTTGCGCAGTTTATTTGTTGAATAGATAACCTATTAGGAGTGTATTTGGTGTAATTGAAGGTGAAGCACTTGAAGGTGCTTGGATCAATTGCATATGCATATGTACCTGCAACAACGAGGACTAAACTTGTAGAGCAGAGAAAACAATCCTCGTAGTTTACAAGCAAGGAGGCTATAAACTGTATAATCTCATGGCAAAAAAGGTGATTGTCAGTCGTGATGTTACCTTTGCAAAAGATGAAGCATGGAATTGGAGTGTGCATGTTGATCATGATCCGCAAAAACAAGTTTATGTTCTTGATGATGAAGAACATGTTGCTATTGAAGTTCCAACAGAAATAGTAGCAGAATCATCTCATTTTGTTACATCAGTTACAAGTTACAACACCTATTGAACAACCAAGGAGATCAAAATAACAAAGTCAAATGTCAGTGCACTGTTATTTTCTTTATGTCTCACCTCTCTGTTAGAGTTGTTACAATATCAGTTCAACACACCCATATTCTGTAACTTTATACCCTAATTATTCTACACATCTATGAGATGGACCTTGGTTCAAAATATGAACTTCTAATGCACAAAAAAAGAATATATATTAAAATGTAACTAACTTGCACAAATGAACCTATACTTTGATTATTAAGTTTCTTCTTATTATACTAAACCAAAAATAAGCATGTAATATACTAAAAAAATAAATTAAAACCTATCTTAGGTTCATCTTACAATGATTGCATAGTTATACCGTACATATCACTTGCCATATAAGAGGTGTAATAATAAATAAAATTAAAGAGTTTTCTTTATAGGATAATTACATTTTTAGCCGTTAATAAATTGATTATTATCTTTTGAAGTGTAATTCCTTAAATTTTTTAAAATATGGTCCTTCAAATTTTCAATTGGCCCATCTATCTCACAATCTAAGGAGTGTGTTCAATCCAAACTTTTAAAGATCACTTTCAAATACTTTTAAAGTGAGAGTTAATACCCAAAATGGTCCTCCGACTATTAGCTAATACTCGATTTAGTCCCAAAGAATTTTTCGTACCCAATTTAATCCTCAACTTTTAAAACGGTACTCAAATTGGTCCTCCGTTACAATTTCCATCTATCTGCCGTTATTTTGAGGGGCAAAAACGTCCTTTTTGAAGAACTCGACACTTGCAGCTATCTCGGAAGGCCTGAAACGAATATGGCCACAGCTGCATCTATCTCGGAAGGCCTGAATTCGAAGAAGTCGATGCATTCATTGCGTTCGGGCAATCAAACAAAAATTCAAAAAGTTTGTGACACGAACACTACAGAAACAACACGGTTTGCATTCTCCACTTCAACGTGCTCAACACTAGAAGTTCCATTTTCGAAACCACGAAACCATCTGATTTGCTATGGAAACAGATCAGTCCACCGGAGGCTGCAACAGGCACAAAATTGCAGCAGGAATCCTCGTTCTCCGATTCTGACCGGAGAAAGACGGACACCCGAGAACCTTCAAATTCTCCTCCGTCCGACGAGTCGTAAACAACCGGGCGCCGGCGACGGGAGAGCTGATGAGAACCAAGGTTCCCGAGAAGGGACATCGGAGCAGGCGAGGTGGAAAGTGGTAGAATCAGCCACGGACTTCCACTGCTTACAGACAGAGCTGAGGCGGTAGAAAGAAGTCGCCGGCAACCGAGAGAAAACTCTTTCAAGAAGATCTTGATTAAGCTCATCCAACCCAAAAATGAGAGCTTCATATTCTTGGAATTTCCTCTTCAAATTCCTTCTTGAACCCATATCTCCTCCTCCTTGCTCCATCGTAAAGAAATTGAATCCAGAGACTCCTGCAAGAGGGCGTTGGCCACCTTCTTCTGCCACGCCGACACGACGTTTCTCTACGTGACCTGTGACTCCAAGATCCACGCGACCAACAAGATCCACGTTGCCGCCCTTTGCGAGCTTCACCTGCAAGGTCGACGCCGCCGCCCTCTACGTCACCTACGACCGCGACTACCACTCTGCCAGTGGTGCCCTTCTACGACTCCGCCGCCGATGCCAAATCCCATGGCTCTGCGATCTGAATCAAAAATCCGGAATAGGGTGAGAATGGAGACCGGCTACGATGGCGATTCGGAATAGGGTGAGAATGGAGATCCGGAATCAAAGATCTGAATCAGCGATGGCGTCAATTTTGCGATCTTTCTGTGCGGCTGAGAATGGAGACCGGTTAAACGAGTTTGGAGCGATTAAAATGACTCATTTGCCCTCAAAATAACGGTGAATAGATGGAAATTGTAACGGAGGACCTAATTGGGTGTGATTTTAAAAGATAGAGGATTAAATTGGGTACGAAAAATTCTTTGGGACTAAATCGAGTATTAGCTAATAGTCGGAGGACCATTTTGGGTATTAACTCTTTAATAAATATATTAATAAATTTATATTGCATAATAAATATTTTTATGAAAATAAATAATGAAAAATAAAAAAATAACTTATTATAAATATTATATTATAGTATAAGTATATAAGAAATGGGTGTTTTGATTGAGTGAATGATATATAAGTTTATATTTCTGAGTGTAAATACACTAGTTTATTAAAATTCAAGGTGTGGAATATTAATTAATTAGAAAATGTCAAAATTTTTAGTTGAGTATGTTCATCCGATAAGTCCAACAACCCAAATATTTGGGGTTATGGCAAAGAATTTCGAACCTGACCAATATTTTTTGAAAAAAAATTATAAGTTCAATAGCCCGAAAGCGAACGGACTAGTTCGATTGACACCCTATATATGAAGTCATTACTATTGTAGGTACAAAAATTCATTAGTGTATAGTAATTAAATAAATTCACTATTATAAATTTACTACTGTAAATACATAGATTCAGTATAATTTTTGCCATTTTTATGTACCTGCAATATAATAGTATTTTTTATGCACCTATGATATTATTTTCATGTATTTAGGTTCATTATGCAAGTAAACCATGTTCCACGATATTATTTGTCTTTGAATCATGAAATTGGCTGTAACAGCTAGTAACAATGTTCAATAGAGGTGCCTACAATCCAGCGAAGAGATTAGTCACTGTGTTCGACGGTGAAAACCCTGGGCTACCCAAAAAAGCTAGTAACAATGTTGAACTATTGCAAGCTATCAAAAATAGGTTGCAGAGAAATGAGCCCGGCCCGTTTCGCAACCGAGTTGGGAACTACCAATCGTTATATCGCGGACCACAGTGCACATAGCACTGTGCACCTTGGTCTGAAACGACGTCGTTTCGATGTTAGTAGATGCGGGCGCGAATGACTCCAGGGAATTCATTATTTATAATACACATAATCATTATCTAGAATACACAGAACGTTTGCCTAGAATACACAGAATATTGACGCAAAATACACAGAACTCATCCTCCTAACATTCGAATGCACAAACACATCACAACCTGTGTTAATAACATGGATACAAAGAATATTGACAAAAAATACACAGAACTCATCCTCCTAAACATTCGAATGCACAAACACATCAAAACATGTGTTACTAACATGAATACACAGAACGTTTGCCTAGAATACACATAATGATTGCCTGGAATACACAGAACGATTACCTAGAATACATAGAATATTAACATAAATATAGAGACCGGCCGAAACGGGAAACGTGATTTCCAAAAAAAAGGGACGGTTAGTTTACAATGCTCAAAACGACGTCGTTTACGTACGTGGTGCACATTGTTATGTGCATCGTGGTGTACGGTATAATTTGCCGTGAACTACAATCCAACACAGTCAGCTCACTTATCATTAATCACATAATTAATATTTGTATTTTAATATCTTAGTTTTTTTGTATAACATTTGATTTAACACCAAAGATTTTATGCTCAAGCAATATAATTGTGACTCTCTGAAATAAGAAATCATATGTTTGAACCTCAGAGAAAGTATCTAAGAACAAATAAATACTACATTGTAACAAAATCAATAGTACTAAAAAAACCACTAGATAAATTTCATGTGCTTTTATATAATAATGTATGTTTAGATAATTAGATTCTAGCTTGTAATTTATAATATAATTACAATATTTAACACTAATATAATTTAGATGTATATTTTTATTTTATAATTATAATATTATTAAATTATAAAGTTTAAAAATGTATAATTTATAACTTTATACTCCGTATAATTTATATAATAAATAAGCTTTATGTTAACCATTTGTAATAGCTAAATTGAATGGTACAAATAAGAATCCTGTGTTTTTTAGCCCCATTTAGTACGTTGGATTTTTATTTATTTTTTTTAAAAAAATTAATATAAAGAAAAACTAATTTCTAGTCAACTTTAAATCAGATATTGACATCTCATAAAAAATCTTTCTGTGCTGTAGAGAATCTTTGAGTATGGGAGAAGATAATCTTTGAGTAGAGATTTTTTTTTTTTTCTTTTTTCTTATTGTGAGTGATTTTGATGTTGCCAGGACCAGAGGCATGTGTATGCCGTGGGGTGCACAACTTGCCAGCAGGGCCGAGGCATGTGTATGCCGTGGGGTGTAAATTATTGTGTGGATCTTGCACCACACAAAATCACGTCGTAAATTTTGTGTTAGAATAATATAGTTTATGAATTTGAATAAAGTACATTATGTGTTAGAATAATATATATTATGTGTTAAATTAATAAAACTTTTGAGGTAAGATAACGTATTTTATGAGTTAGAATAATGTACTTTTGAGTTAGAATAATGTACTCTTCGAGTTAGAATAATATACATTATGCTTTAGAATTATATAAATTATAAGTTATAAAAATGTATATAGTATTAGGTCGCGTGAAAAAAAAAATTATGCGATAACTGGGGGTCTTGGCCCCCAACCCTAATTTTTTAAAAAAATATTATATATAATATTACATGTTTTTGTCCCTTCAAAATATTTGACCCCCCCTTTCACTTAAATTAATCTTGCAGGTTAAGGTATACATTTCTATCTTCTCAACTTTTCTCGTTCTCTCTTGTGATTTCAAATTATATCTCACTACTAATTTTATCTCTAGAACCATATATATACGTCATATACAAGATAATTTGTCATTTTTAAAATCTATGCATATTTTAAAGTTAAATTTTTTGCTTTTTTAATTAGTTTCTAACTACTTGTTTGGTAAATTTTTGTTTAATATTTTATTGTTTATTTTAAATAGTTGTTTTGTTTGATTCTAAATGGGTATCAATGTGCATTTGTTTGCTTAATTAATTTTGTGGATTTATGTATGTTGTGGTTATGTGGTTAATTTAACATTTAATTTAATAAAATAATGTAAAAATGGTGTATTATTTTTATTTCAGAAAATAATTGTTATTATGTTTCATGAAGATAGTAGTTTTTAAGAAATAATCACTCATTCTAAATTTAGTAAATTTGTAATGTATATGATATACTAAATGAATACCAACGTGTTTGATTGAGTATTTCAAATTGGTCCCCCGGGCCCTCAGCCCCTGAATGTAGGCCGCATCATGTCGAAAGCCACACCCTGTGATTGGCCTAAGGGTCAAATATAATTGCATTCGTTTATACATTACTTCCTGTTGAGAGAAAATGAAGTGATCGAGAAAGCGAAGAAAATTAGCAAGAATTATTGAATGAAAGCAAAATGAAGTGAGGAAGCGAAGAAAATTAGCAAGACTTATTGAATGAAAGCAACAAAACTAGAGGCTTAAATGAAAACCTATAAGTTGTAGTGTTATACTACATGTGGTCTCAAAATCATACATTTTAATTTTACTTCCTGATGTGATGTGCTATGATAAGCTATTTTTTTCATGTGGGTCTTGATACAATGTCACCTTAAGATTTTGTATGTGGAGTAAAAATTGAAAGTTTAAAGTGGAGTACACCTAGGGTGTGTTTGGTTGACAGGTTTTTAGAACATTACTATGCACGAGTTTTGGTTACCTCTTAATTGCAAAACATATTCCCTAATAAAAGAGTCATTTCCATTTTTGGTCCTACTGTTATTAGGGCATTACCAATTTTGGTCGACTTCATTAATTTTTGCCACATTGCGGCCAGTCTTATTTAGTCCTTGCCACTTTTAGTCCATCGTTTAAATTTTTGTCAAATAACCGTAAAAAACAGGGATATTTTGGTCTTTTTTCATGCTTTGATCATCTCCTTAACCCTTTGCAATAGTTTTCCTTACACATTTTCATCCAATGAAGAGGTCCGTCGAAAGCCATGGCTTTGTAATGTGGCTCACATGGCTTTCGTTGGACCTCTTCATTGGATGAAAATGTATAAGGAAAACCACTGCAAAGGGTCAAGAAGATGACCAAAGCATGAAAAAACCAAAAATACCCCTGTTTAGCACGACCATTTGACGAAAATTTTAACGGTGGACTAAAAGTGGTAAGGACTAAATAAGACTGGCCGCAATGTGGCAAAAATTAATGAAGTGAACTAAAATTGGCAATACCCCAATAACAATAGGACCAAAAATGGAAATGACTCCTAATAAAATAAGGATTTCATTCCCTTCTTCTTCAGCCGCTTTCCCAACTATTAATAATTATTCCATTCCACCCGATTTACTAAAACTCATTATCATTACTAAGTATTTGATAATCATTCCGATTCCAATTCTCATGTACGAATTGAACCAAACAGGCCCTAGTATTTCCCCATTCATATGTACTATTAAGCGCAGATTGGTATTCCTCCAACTTTGAGAGGGAATGGATTTCCAGAGCATTGTATTAGCAACATTGTTGGCCTGGACTTTTGTCCATGGCCTCTGTTTATTAGCAAAAAGATGTAGCAATAGCAGTCTAGCCAAAAAGCTTCCACCAGGGCCTTTCCCATTGCCCATCATCGGAAACCTTCATCACTTGCTTGGTGGGCAACCTCACAAATCCCTAGCCCTGCTAGCTCAAAAATATGGTCCAATTATGAATCTGAAATTGGGCATGATAAACACAGTGGTCATTTCTTCATCCACCATAGCCAAAGAAGCTCTACAAAACCAAGACTTACTCTTCTCCTCCAGGCCAATCCCTGATGCCCTCAGAGCTCACAACCATAGCCAATTCTCTGTCATTTGGCTTCCTGTCTCCTCTAAGTGGAGAACCCTTCGCAAGATCATGATTTCTACCATCTTTTCGGGCAATAAACTGGAAATCAACCAACAACTGAGGGTTAGAAAGATCCAGGAGCTTATTATGTATTGCCAAAATAAAAGCCATGTAGGGGAAGCGGTGGATCTTGGGCGTGCAGCTTTTAGGACTACCCTGAATTTGTTATGGAACACCATTTTCTCTAAAGATTTAGCTGACCCTTATTCGGATTCGGCCAAGGAATTCAAAGAGTTGGTGTGGAAAATCATGGAGGAAGCTGGAAACCCCAACTTGGTTGATCATTTCCCCTTTCTTGAAAAGTTTGATCCCCAAGGTTCAAGACGTCGCATGACAGGCTATTTCACCCAGGGGCTCGAACTTTTTAATGAATTGATTGATGAACGGCTGGAAGAGAGGAAAGTAAGAGGAAGCAGAAATGTTGATGTATTAGATTTACTTCTCAATATCAGCCAAGAAAGACCAGAGGAGATTGACAGGACTCAAATTTTGCATGTGTGTTTGGTATGTATATATATCCGTCTTCTTCAATTGCTATCGTTATTGCTATGTTTCCCTACTTTATTTGGATGTAATAACTTTTTTTGGTAATCTTTTTTGATAGTGTATAAAGCAGTTTCAATTAGTTGCCTGTATATTAGGTATATTATATTGTGGAATCTTACAAGCACTATCATATATTTTAATAGGATTTGTTTGTTGCGGGGACAGATACCTCATCAAGTACATTAGAATGGGCAATTGCAGAACTTCTTAAGAATCCAAACATTATGGCAAAAGCTCAGGCTGAGCTCGCTGATGTTATTGGCAAAGGCAAGCAGTTACAAGAAGCGGATGTTACTCACCTACCTTACTTGCAATGTGTCATAAAAGAAACCCTACGAATACATCCACCAACTCCATTTATTATGCGTAAAGTTGAACAAGATGTAACCCTATGTGGATACACTATTCCTAAAGACTCACAAGTTTTAGTCAATGTATGGGCAATTGGGCGTGACTCTAGTATCTGGGAAAACCCATTAACCTTCAACCCTGAGAGGTTTTGGAATTTACAAGTGGATGTTAAAGGGCAAGATTTTGAACTCATTCCATTTGGGACTGGAAGAAGAATTTGTCCCGCATTGCCAATGGCGATGCGGATGGTTCCAATAATGGTAGGGTCATTGTTAAACTCATTCCAATGGAAGCTTGATGGTGATGACATTGCACCAATGGATTTGGACATGGAGGAAAAATCAGGCATTACATTAACTAAAGCTCAACCTCTTAGGGCCATACCTATTCCCTTTTAACATGTATGTGCCACTCCAGTTCGTGTTCTATAGCAATATTCAATAGTGTTGCCCCAAAGTTGTTATGCAAGTTTGTAGTCATGTCTGTTGGTTGGGCAATAAGTATATAAGTAAACCTTTGTCTATGTTTTTCATTATACAATTTTCATCGATCCATGTTAATATAGTGAACATTAGTTTCTCTTCTTTATTAGTAAAATTCTAATAAAATTAGCTTACAATAAATATGGAGATATATCACGCATTATTGATTACCCAACTTGCTAGTGATATAATTAAGTACACATTTTAATATTAATAACATAACCAAATATGTTTACAGCTACAATAAATTAAATGTGTGTCATTTCTGGCACATTTTGGGACTAACTTGACACGTTTCAATAGTCCAACAACAAATTTGGACTATTTTGAAATGATGACTTAAAAATAAAAAATGCTACCTCTGTGTTCTTGATCGATCTTCCTTCGATGATCTTCATCCTCTTATGATAGCTTACAATGTCAGTGTAGTCAACTTCTTTTATAAAATCAGCCGTCTATTCTATTTTTTTTAAATATAAATTAAAATTTTGAGAATAAATGGTAGGTGGTTTAAAAAATTGCAATCTATTCTTATTTCTTAAAATATAAAATAGTAATAAACTATAATTTTGAGAATAGACGGAAAATTTGTGTATATATATAAAGACCGTCATCTATTCTTTAAATTTTAAAAAGTTTAAATTTAAAAATTTGAGAATATATATATATATATATATATATATATATATATATATATATATATATATATATGCGGCATGGTCACCCCATGCGATCGTGCGGCTGAATCTGTGCCATCCAATTCAATTAATCTGATGGTGGCAATTGCAGTTTGCGCAAAGGTAAGTGGGGGTGTTATGGTAATTTTAGTATCTATATTACGTGAATTGAAATGGTGAATTTTAGTAAATGGTGTGCTGCATTTTAATACATGTTGTGGTGCGTTTTATTACATATGTTGGTACATTAACTGTGTTATGGAATGATGTGTTTTAATCGCTCCACTGGTGCATTTTCATACGTAGAATAGTGTGTAATTGTGCTGTGAAATGGTGTGTATTGATCCGTCCTCTGGTGCATTTTAATACGTAGAATAATGTGTATTTTAACACATATTTTTTAATAAGTGTAATAGTGCATGTTTATAATCTGGGACAAGGAATTTCAATAAGTGAAATTGTGCATTTTAATACGTAGAATGGTACTGACGGTAAGAATGTTACCGGAATGTATTATTAATCTCAATGTATCAAGAGTAGAATAGTGAGTTCAGTCTAGTAAATGTTGCGTGTCCTCCTCTACAAATGTGAGTGTCCTTTTATATTCCTAAGTGCAACGATTCTTTGTTTCCACTTTAATGTGTATTAAGTGACCTCTTCAATGTGCTTAGTAAGTGGATATTAATACTGAGGAGCCGTTGGAGTGGCTCCTCCTCTTTAATGTGTAATGGCTTGTTTGACTTCCTTACACGTCCGTTCACTGCCTTCGGGTCCTGCACATGATTCCGGGTCGGGTACCTACCCAATTACTCTGTCACCAGCCCCCCACTCCCTAGCTAGCGAGAGTGGCCAAGGTAGCTTGGAAGTAATAATTTGGTACTGGGCAAAAATCTGTTGCATGGGATACCAGAAGGAAGTTCCTTTGATTTGTAAAATGTTTCCTAATCTCCAAAGTAGTGACCATGATTCTCCTTCCTTTTATGGGTCTCCCATTTGTGTATAAGAATTCTCCCGGACTAGGTTGTGTCTTCAATCTTCCCCCGATACTGTGACCTAGTACGGCTTTGTCCCGGTACTGCTTTGTATGTTTTTTTTTTGTTTCGTGGCTTGCGCCTCGGCACTGAGCCGAGGCCTGGCACCTCGGCCTAGGGTTTATATTCTTTTTCCCTTAGCTAAGTTTTTTCCACTAGTTTTTCTTAGTCGTCTAAGGTTTTTTAACGAGGCAACAAGCATAATATGGGCCCTCTATACTTAGCTCTGACTTAAGGGGCTCACCATGAACCGTTCGGTTTAACAACTGCGTCTAGAAGGACCGCCGACTGAACGGTGACGCCCATCTAAAAGATGCCTTAACAAGAAATAACTAGTCAGAAGAAGAATTGACTTTTAGAAGCGGAGAACTGGTTAGAAAATACTTTTGTGACACTTTCCTGAGACATCGACTTTGTGAAATTTGAAGAAATTGGGGCACTTGATGATGGATGGTATATTGAGCCTGGGCCACATAGACCTGCCCAAGAAAATAACTAGATCAAGGAAGCCCAAGAAGGATACATAGTACGGAACAACTTAAGAGTTAATAAGGATTGAGCATAGTATTTGTGATGTAATAAGGATTAGAGCTTATTATCCATAACTAGTTATCACACGCGCATTTCGCAAATAGTCCAATGACTAATGTGTATTTTCAAATTAGTGTTTCATAATTTATCAACGTATCATATTGTATCCTGGCATATATCAATGCAAGATTAACAAATTTTTCGTAAAAGTAAATATTTCAAGAATGCATAACTATGACATGTAGCATATTTTTTCGTAAAATTAATTGGTGCAATTGCAGTTTTAGAGGGAAACACCTTCACTGCATAGTACCCAAGCATAATTTTTGCAACACAAAATCCTATTAATTGGCGTGATCCATGTTTCCTCCTGTTGCCACTTCCCCCAAAAATGAATTCTTGATTTAATCTAGTCCCCTAGTGTGCTTCACTACAATTTTAGTACATTGGCGCAGTGCACCTTCAAAAACATAACCAAATCCTCCTTCCCAAAAAGACAATGATAATAGGAATAGTTTCTCATATGTGTTGAATATATACTGTAAATTAAGTGTACCATTTCATCAATGCCCAATGCGCGATTCTAATTAATTAACCAAAGTTCACACTAAACTTTACATTGTATTTTTTTAATGCACTCTAACATATTCATAGTATATGTTTAATAATTATGTCAATTTTGATTGGGATGAAGTTCGAACCTAAGACACTCCTTATGAAAATCAATGAGTAAGTTAAGAATATTAAATAATTAAGAATACTCCATTACTAAAGTCTACACGGAATGCAAGGGTATTTAAGACAAGTAAATGATATAATAGAAGGTAAATCAAGAAAAATAAAAAAATAAAAATAAAAAAGAAGTACTAAAAACAAAAATAATATTAACCATTCATTTCAACAAACAATTACACTAATTATTTTTTAGTTCCCATTAGGGACCTGACTTTATTAGTTCTTATTAGGTTTGTAGATGTAGATGTAACAAGGACTCTCAACATGAGGCAGTCTAGGATTCTTATTCTTTGTAGGGCTCTACTGCTCTAGGATCAAAATATGTATAAATATATTCTATACATGGGAAGAGAGAGGCAATTTTCATTATTCACAAGCAATTCTCAAGAATAGAAAATACTTATTTTCTGTAAATGGTGAGCGCGACCACTAGGGATGTCAATTTCAATCCGCCCCGTGGTGGGTGATGGTGGGTGGTAGGTCGGAGGTGGGTCTTAAAAAAGTAAACCCGCTGTGTGTCGGGTTGAATTCGGGTTCTATATACAAAACCCGCTTAAAATCACACCCGACCCCACCATGTGTGTGTATGTATATATATATATATATATATATATATATATATATATATATATATATAATAGTAAAATGAGTACTAATATGTAGTTTACTATTTTATATTTAAACTACTAAGTTTATTTGTAAAAATTAACAATTTAGCTATTATATTTGAATATTTTTATTATTTTTTGTTTTAATATAACTAATGAATTTTATGATTTTATTATAAGTAATTTAAATATTCTTTTTTGAACAAAAATTAATAAAATGATAAGGGGTGGGTATCCATAGTGGGCACCCGCATCCAATGGGGGTAGGGTAGGTTTTGAAAAATGTCCACCCGATTCGGGGTGGGGGTGGGTGGAGAACATATAAGGTAGGTCAGGTGATGGATGTAGTCCTTCCCGACACACACCCGACCCATTGTCATCCCTAACGACCACCGCACTACCAGACAAAATAGTAGCTTATGACAGGGGCAGTGATAACAGCTCACCGCCTTATCAGCTTGTTCTCCATGCGAAGGGGTTCCGCAAAGCTCCTGGTCGAAGATGAGAGGCACCAACCAACCCTCAGCAGACGATGGGAAAAACGGTTGCCACGCGAAGTCGCTGCGACGCCTCTAATGTGACATAGAAAACCAGCTGACTCGGGTCTCGGGTGATGATCGGCGCTATGGGGAAAAAAGGTTTTGAAAAAAATTTAAAAAATAAAAAAGTCCCATCCTACAATTTACTAGATGAATTTTCATTCCAAAAATTAATCTAGTTCGCAATAAAATAAAATTCGAAAATCTAATTAAGTATAAATATTATTCATGCCAATATGTATATTGAAGCGTATAAACATTAAAAATTAAAAAAAAAAAAAAAAGCGTATAAACATGGAAAAAGTATATATATATTAACAGGCCCAGCCCTGGGCAAGGGCAGGCTGGGCCCTTGCCCAGGGCCCATGCGTGGAGGGGGCCCATCCTACTCTCAATATACATATATATAGTATATATATATAAGTATAAGTACAATATATGCTTTTGTTTTAACAAATGGTTAAATAGCTTGGATGGCGGCATATTTGAACTTCAATGTCCCTATTTGAGTGGCAGGGGATCGAACCCTTTCTTATACATTTTAGAAAAAAAAATATTCTGGAAAACTGTTACTTGTTGCTTATTAAGTTATTTCTAATGTATTTCTTTAAGAAAAAGTACTGAAATTCCTCTAACTCTCACTTTTTTGCTCATTTTCTAATGTATTTTTATAAAAATTATTTTTAATTTATATTTTTTTTTGTGCTTAGTAATTTTTAATGTAGTTTTCAAATATATAAATTTTATATACTAATACTAAACATATTATGAAAATTTAAATTAAAAATAACTTTAATCAAGTCACGTTAACCAAACAAGACACGTAAAATACGACGGTGGGGTTATATAATATATTTTGAGATTCAATTATGAAAAAAAATTAAAAGATAATTTAGTAATTTACTCCGTACTTTTTTTTAATGAATATCTAATCAATGTAATCTATAAGCTTCTATATTATGTGTCATCGTAATAAAATTAATCTATAAAAAGTGAAAATTATCTAGCTAAAACAAAAGATTTTTATAAAAATCATATAAATAGAAGATGTAATTTATAATATGCTTTCTATTCGAACTATTTTATCTAAGTAATTATATTTAATATTTTTTTATGAATATTTTATCACGTTTTGAAATATTTTAATTTATTATATATTAGGATAACAATGCTATTGCTTATAAGTTTACTCGATTTTAAATTATTTAATTATTTTTATAAACTATAATTATTTAGTTATAAAGGCACTTATACGATTATTTATTATTTTACATTTAGGAAAGCACCTAGAATTTTTTTCATGATTATTATTGTGTATATAAAATTGTTAAAAACTTGTTAATCTTATTTAAAGTTATTGATTGATATTAGTATAGTTTTCCTTATTTAGGGTGTATTTGGTTCATGGGTTTAGACACTAAGAATTGGAATCAAAATCACAGTTAGCGTTTGGTTGACAACTTTTTAAAAACACAACTATGAGTTTTGATTTACCACTTCAATAAAAAATTACATTTCCTAATTATAAAGAAGTAC
This sequence comes from Ipomoea trifida, assembly GCA_003576665.1. Classification (NCBI taxonomy): domain Eukaryota; kingdom Viridiplantae; phylum Streptophyta; class Magnoliopsida; order Solanales; family Convolvulaceae; genus Ipomoea; species Ipomoea trifida. The sequence continues at coordinate 10,673,447 of CP025647.1, read as the reverse complement.
CATTACATCTTATTGGATGTTATTATATTCGCCTTTTTTTTTTGTTTTCATATTTTTAAATATTTATTCCCATTATAGGGTCATAAACAACCAAACATCAATATTGGTAATCATTCGAATTTCATCCTACTATTAAACATGCAAAATACGTTCACCAAAACTCATTACCATTACCAAGTATTTGATTTTCCAAACCAAACACACCCTTAATTTAAATTTTAGGTATGAAATATATATTAACTAGGGGCCTATTTTTTTTATCGCGCCTTAGGCCTATAAAATGGTAGGACCAGACCTATATATATATATATATATATATATATATATATATAAATAAATTCAAAATTTTTGTTTCCAACAAAAAAATATTGTATGTAAAATTTTCAGTTTATCCTCTCAAAAATACGCACACAATAATGTTTCAACTTTCAGACATCTATAAATTATGAATATTTACCTTGAAGGAAAAGATCTATGAATATAAGCAAATTGAGATATATAGTATACCATTCATCGAAGATGTTTTCATGTTGATAACGTGTTGTAGATTGTTTCCTTTAGCTCAAAGCGTTCCCGATAAAACGAATTATCATATGGCAAAATGAGAGAGACAGTACAGGGGAAATAAAAAAGACAAAGTAACTGTAGAAATTTATTTATTTTAGTATCCATCTGTACATAATACAAAAGACATATATATAAGAGTTAATTAATTTCATTTTTGTCCTAGATTTATAGGTGGTAGTCCACATTAAGTTCTTTTTTATCAAAACATCCACTTTTAGTAATAGAATTATTGTGGCATGACCATTTTTTGTCCTTTATCAATAAAATAGTTTAAATATCGTCAAATACAAGAGTATTTTGATCTTTAATTATGGATTTTTTTTAAAAATAAATATAAAAAATATAGTGGTACAACCTACTTTGTATAAAAGTGACGGAATAAGGCGGCCAGAAGCAATGAGCAGTCGCGGTCGAAGCTTGGCTCAAGGCAATAGGCTAGCAGTAAGCTTGACTACAGCGAAGCGCTTACCAAGCGCGAAGGAATTGAAAGGGCCTTCGACACATGAGCCGTATGCAAGGGAACTCACACGTGCGGTTCTTGTGGGGGGGGGGGGGGGGGGGAGCTAGTAGGAGCCATCCCATCCCAATAGCATATATTTGGAGCTCAATATGAAATCCTATTTTCTTGCAAGACCCGTTCTGATAAGGGAAAACTCCAGAGATTGCTTCGAAGTAAGATCCTTGTGTTGACCCTTTACTGAACCAGAACCGAGAGAGGATGAGAGGAAAAGGGGATCAAAATGTCCCATCAGTAAAGTGAGGGCTTTCCATTCTTCCTTTCCCCTTTTTTAATATTTTAAAGAAACAAGCCCCACGGGCCCCTCTCTGATAAGCTAAGGAAGGAAAGAAAGTAAAGGCTATGGAATTGAATTGAACGAGTTGCAATGTCTTTGTATTTAACGACATTTCGACGATTTTGTTGATGAAGTACTAAAAATGGCCATGACACAATAATATTAGGACCAAATGAGGATGCTCTAATAAAAAATGACTAAAAATGGATTGTCACTTATAAATTTAAGACCAAAAATAGAATCAACTCTATATATAATTAGAAATGTAATGAGAAGGAATAATGGAGACATAAATACGAAGGCCGTTATAATCGTTATATAATTCACTCATAATGTCCAAACTTAATAATAATTATAACAATATGTGATTATAATTAAATGATTACAAGTATTATTTTCCAATTCAAAACATTAGGTAAGAAATGGTGAAATGGATCCTAGCTTCAGAGTTGGTGCATGGGACTCCAATCGTACGGGCGTACGCCGCTCAGTTTCGGAGCGATAACTGCTATGGGTAATCAACCACCACTAATTTGGCATTATCACCAAATTATATATGATGGCTAAGGGTTCAACCACCACTAATTTGACATTATCGACAAATTATATGATGGAAAAGGATTATTTCGGTATTATCGTTCAATCATATGATGGATAAGGATTAGTTGGAGAAGAAGAAGATGATGAGGATTACTTTTTATAGCGGATGTTAATCTAAAACGATATGTTTCATATGTTTCATAATATCGTGGATGTTAACTTAAAATGATATGTTTCATAATATCGCAGATGTTAATTTAAAATGACATGTTTCATAATATCATTATGGATTATATTCATACACTTAAATTTTGTTGTCATCATAAAAACTAAAATAAATATAAATTTTATTATATGTATTTCAATTCATTCTATAGTAGGTTTGCATTTTTTCTTTTATATGTTGACAAAAATAAAGTTTAATGCACAGAAACATTAAATTACAAACATATCATGTTTAATAACATTTATCTTGTACTATGTTCATAATATTAGTTCCATATGTCTATAAAGTATAAACCTAAACATAAACCTAAACATCAGTGTTGATATATAAACACTAAACTAAATCTATATCATATGTATTTCTATTCACTCTATAGTTGGCTTATAATGCTCCTTTTATATGTTCACGAAAACATAGCTTTATACATAAACATTATACTATAGACGCATCATGTGTAGTTTTGGAACCCTAGACTATTTTATGTAAAGTACTTATGGGATTGCCTTTTACAAATTTGAATATACATAAAAGGCAATCCCATTGCCTTTCTTCCACTGTCCATTAATTTCGCTTGGCCTGTGTATGCCGTGGGGTGCAAATCACAGAAAACCATGTGATAAATTATGTGTTAGAATAATATATATTATGAGTTTAAATAAGGTATATTTTGTGTTAGAATAATGTATATTATGTGTTTTAGAATAATAAAATTTTTGGGATGAGATAATGCATTTTATGAGTTAGAATAATGTACATAATTCTAGAATAATGTACATTATACTTTAGAATTATGTACATTATAAGTTTTAAAAATGTATATTGTAGCAGATCGTGTGAAAAAAATTGCACGAAAAGACGTCGTCTTTAGATCGTGGTCCACACAGCATGCAATAACTGGGGGCCTTGGCCCACAACCCTAATTTCTTTTTAAAATATTATATATATTATTACATTTTTTTGTCCCTTCAAAATATTTGACTCTCCTTCCACTTAAATTAATCTTGCAGATTAAGGTATACATTTATATCTTCTCAACTTTTCTCGGTCTCTCTTGTGATTTCAAATTATATCTCGTTACTAATTTATATCTCTAGAACCATACATATGCCATATACATTATAACGGAATAATTTGTCATTTTTAAAATCTATGTATATTTTAAAGTTAATCTTTTTGTTTTTTTTTTTAAATTTGTTTCTAACTACTTGTTTGGTAAATTATTGTTTAATATTCTATTGTTTATTTTAAATAGTTGTTTTTTTTAAATTCTAAATAGATATCAATGTGCATTTGTTTGCTTAATTAATTTTGTGAATTTATGTACGTTGTGGTTATGTGGTTAATTTTACATTTAATTTAATAAAATAATGTAAAAATGGTGTATTATTTTTATTTCAAAAAACAATTGTTATTATGTTACGTTTTGAAGATAATAATTTTTAAGAAATAATCATTTATTTTAAATTGGGAAAATGACACTTTTTTTCCTTATGTTATATGTATATAGCACTTTTCGCCCCTCAGTTATTAAAGTGACAATTTTTTTCCCTATAATGTTAAATTGACATTTTTGCTCTTAAAAATAACTATTTCATTTATTTTTCTTCCCCAACAAATTATTGTTTATATGTATGGATGGCCACGATTCAGTTCGAACCTAACCGGACACTGTAGCAATTATATCGAAATATATAGTATGGACGGTTTTGGTTACGATTCAAAACAGAAAAATAAAATAGAATAGAATAAAATAATTGTTGAACCGTGAACCGAAACTGAACCGCAGTCATATCTAATCTAAAAGCATAATAAGTGTGAATGAAGGTTATACCCTTCATTTATGTCCATTTTTTTCGTTAAGTTTTTTTATACATTATGCTATAAAAGTTGTACATTACAATATATTAGACAAACATACCCCTACCGTTATAACATCCATTATCTTTTCCACTATTGTTACCATGCACATGCATCCACTATATATTTTCTTATTTTCTTCAATAATAATAATATATACATATTATATATTAGAGTTATATGTTAGTTATTTTCTAAAATATAAATATAAAATTTATAAAAATATTTTACATTATTATTATTATTATTATTTACAATAATTTAAATATCTAAAATATAAATAAATTTAAAATTTTATTATAAAATATTAATATTGGGCACCTATTTTTTGCGCATCGCGCATAAGAAAAACTAGTATAGTGAAAATTATCAAACACCGGTTGGGTTCAATTTGAATTTCGATTTTGAACTGCCAATCAAAAGATATTTATTTATTTATTTATTTATTTTTATAATTTTATTTTTTATTTTTAAAATAATCTAAATTTAATAATTATTTTATTTATTTTTTTCTGTTCTGAATCATAACCTTAACCGTCCATACTATTTAGGTTTAATTGCTACAGTGTCCGATCAGGTTCGAATCGAACCGTAATTTTTAATACATATTAGTAATATTTAGTTGTAGAAGAAAAATAAATGAAATAGTTATTTTTAAGGGTAAAAATGTCAATTTAACATTATATGGAGAAAATCGTCACTTTTAAAATAACTAAGGGGAAAATCGCCATTTTAATAACTTAGGAGAAAAAACTGCTATATGCACATAATTTGGGGGAGAAGTGCCATTTTTTCATTTAAATTTAGTAAATTTGTAATGTAATAATTAATTTGAAATATAGTAAATGAACACCACCGTGTTTGATTCAGTATTTCAAATTGGTCTCTCAGCCCCTGAATGTAGGCCGCATCATGTCGAAAGCGACGCCCAATTGACCATTTCATGCCTGTGATTGGCGACATTACTTCCTTTTGAGAGAAAATGGAGTGAGGAAGCGAATAAAATTAGCAAAAATTATTGAATGAAAGCAACAAAACTAGAGGCTTAAATGAAAACCTGTAAGTTATATTACATGTATTCTCAAAATTTTATTTTTTTTAATTTTACTTTCTGATGTGATGTGTTATGATAAGTTTTTTTTTTTTTTTTTTATGTGGGTCTCAATACAATGTCACCTTAAGATTTTGTATGTGTAGTAAAAATTGAGAGTTTAAAGTGGGAGTACACCTGGGGTGTGTTTGGTTGATAGGATTTAGAATAGTAAAATAGTACTAATATGTAGTTTACTATTTTTATATTTAAACTACTAAGTTTATTTGTAAAAATTAACAATTTAGCTATTATATTTGAATATTTTTATTATTTTTTGTTTTAATATAACTAATGAATTTTATGATTTTATTATAAGTAATTTAAATATTCTTTTTGAACAAAATTAATAAAATGATAAGGGGTGGGTATCCATAGTGGGCACCCGCATCAATGGGGTAGGGTAGGTTTTGAAAAATGTCCACCCGATTCGGGGTGGGGGTGGGTGGAGAAATATAAGGTAGGTCAGGTGATGGATGTAGTCCTTCCCGACACACACCGACCCATTGTCATCCCTAACGACCACCGCACTACCAGACAAAATAGTAGCTTATGACAGGGGCAGTGATAACAGCTCACCGCCTTATCAGCTTGTTCTCCATGCGAAGGGGTTCCGCAAAGCTCCTGGTCGAAGATGAGAGGCACCAACCAACCCTCAGCAGACGATGGAGGAAAAACGGTTGCCACGCGAAGTCGCTGCGACGCCTCTAATGTGACATAGAAAACCAGCTGACTCGGGTCTCGGGTGATGATCGGCGCTATGGGGAAAAAAGGTTTTGAAAAAAAATTTAAAAATAAAAAAGTCCCATCCTACAATTTACTAGATGAATTTTCATTCCATTAATTAGCGCAATAAAAATTTCGAAAATCTAATTAGTATAAATATTATTCATGCCAATATGTATATTGAAGCGTATAAACATTAAAATTAAAAAAAAAAAAAAAAAAAGCGTATAAACATGGAAAAAGTATATATATATTAACAGGCCAGCCCTGGCAAGGGCAGGCTGGGCCCTTGCCAGGGCCCATGCGTGGAGGGGGCCATCCTACTCTCAATATATACATATATATAGTATATATATATAAGTATAAGTACAATATATGCTTTTGTTTTAACAAATGGTTAAATAGCTTGGATGGCGCATATTTGAACTTCAATGTCCCTATTTGAGTGGCAGGGGATCGAACCCTTTCTTATACATTTTAGAAAAAAAATATTCTGGAAAACTGTTACTTGTTGCTTATTAAGTTATTTTCTAATGTATTTCTTTAAAAAAAAGTACTGAAATTCCTCAACTCTCACTTTTTTGCTCATTTTCTAATGTATTTTTATAAAAATTATTTTTAATTTATATTTTTTTTTGTGCTTAGTAATTTTTAATGTAGTTTTCAAATATATAAATTTTATATACTAATACTAAACATATTATGAAAATTTAAATTAAAAATAACTTTAATCAAGTCACGTTAACCAAACAAGACACGTAAAATACGACGGTGGGGTTATATAATATATTTTGAGATTCAATTATGAAAAAAAAATTAAAAGATAATTTAGTAATTTACTCCGTACTTTTTTTTAATGAATATCTAATCAATGTAATCTATAAGCTTCTATATTATGTGTCATCGTAATAAAATTAATCTATAAAAAGTGAAAATTATCTAGCTAAAACAAAGATTTTTATAAAAATCATATAAATGAAGATGTAATTTATAATATGCTTTCTATTCGAACTATTTTATCTAAGTAATTATATTTAATATTTTTTATGAATATTTTATCACGTTTTGAAATATTTTAATTTATTATATATTAGGATAACAATGCTATTGCTTATAAGTTTACTCGATTTTAAATTATTTAATTATTTTTTATAAACTATAATTATTTAGTTATAAAGGCACTTATACGATTATTTATTATTTTACATTTAGGAAAGCACCTAAATTTTTTTCATGATTATTATTGTGGTATATAAAATTGTTAAAAACTTGTTAATCTTATTTAAAGTTATTGATTGATATTAGTATAGTTTTCCTTATTTAGGGTGTATTTGGTTCATGGGTTTAGACACTAAGAATTGAATCAAAATCACAGTTAGCGTTTGGTTGACAACTTTTTAAAAACACAACTATGATTTGATTTACCACTTCAATAAAAAATTACATTTCCTAATTATAAAGAAGTACCATTACATCTTATTGGATGTTATTATATTCCCTTTTTTTTTGTTTTCATATTTTTAAATATTTATTCCATTATAGGGTCATAAACAACCAAACATCAATATTGGTAATCATTCGAATTTCATCCTACTATTAAACATGCAAAATACGTTCACCAAAACTCATTACCATTACCAAGTATTTGATTCCCAAACCAAACACACCCTTAATTTAAATTTTAGGTATGAAATATATATTAACTAGGGGCCTATTTTTTTTATCGCGCCCTTAGGCCTATAAAATGGTAGGACCAGACCTATAATATATATATATATATATATATATATATATATAAATAAATTCAAAATTTTTGTTTCAACAAAAAAATATTGTATGTAAAATTTCAGTTTATCCTCTCAAAAATACGCACACAATAATGTTTCAACTTTCAGACATCTATAAATTATGAATATTTACCTTGAAGGAAAAGATCTATGAATATAAGCAAATTGAGATTATATAGTATACCATTCATCGAAGATGTTTTCATGTTGATAACGTGTTGTAGATTGTTTCCTTTAGCTCAAGCGTTCCCGATAAAACGAATTATCATATGGCAAAATGAGAGAGACAGTACAGGGGAAATAAAAAAGACAAAGTAACTGTAGAAATTTATTTATTTTAGTATCCATCTGTACATAATACAAAAGACATATATATAAGAGTTAATTAATTTCATTTTGTCCTAGATTTATAGGTGGTAGTCCACATTAAGTTCTTTTTATCAAAACATCCACTTTTAGTAATAGAATTATTGTGGCATGACCATTTTTTGTCCTTTATCATAAAATAGTTTAAATATCGTCAAATACAAGAGTATTTTGATCTTTAATTATGGATTTTTTTAAAATAAATATAAAAAATATAGTGGTACAACCTACTTTGTATAAAAGTGACGGAATAAGGCGGCCAGAAGCAATGAGCAGTCGCGGTCGAAGCTTGGCTCAAGGCAATAGGCTAGCAGTAAGCTTGACTACAGCGAAGCGCTTACCAAGCGCGAAGGAATTGAAAGGGCCTTCGACACATGAGCCGTATGCAAGGGAACTCACACGGCGGTTCTTGTGGGGGGGGGGGGGGGGGGAGCTAGTAGGAGCCATCCCATCCAATAGCATATATTTGGAGCTCAATATGAAATCCTATTTTCTTGCAAGACCGTTCTGATAAGGGAAAACTCCAGAGATTGCTTCGAAGTAAGATCCTGTGTTGACCCTTTACTGAACCAGAACCGAGAGAGGATGAGAGGAAAAGGGGATCAAAATGTCCATCAGTAAAGTGAGGGCTTTCCATTCTTCCTTTCCCCTTTTTAATATTTTAAAGAAACAAGCCCCACGGGCCCCTCTCTGATAAGCTAAGGAAGGAAAGAAAGTAAAGGCTATGGAATTTGAATTGAAGAGTTGCAATGTCTTTGTATTTAACGACATTTCGACGATTTTGTGATGAAGTACTAAAAATGGCCATGACACAATAATATTAGGACCAAATGAGGATGCTCTAATAAAAAATGACTAAAAATGGATTGTCACTTATAAATTTAAGACCAAAAATAGAATCAACTCTATATATAATTAGAAATGTAATGAGAAGGAATAATGGAGACATAAATACGAAGGCCGTTATAATCGTTATATAATTCACTCATAATGTCCAAACTTAATAATAATTATAACAATATGTGATTATAATTAAATGATTACAAGTATTATTTTCCAATTCAAAACATTAGGTAAGAAATGGTAAATGGATCCTAGCTTCAGAGTTGGTGCATGGGACTCCAATCGTACGGGCGTACGCGCTCAGTTTCGAGCGATAACTGCTATGGGTAATCAACCACCACTAATTTGGCATTATCACCAAATTATATATGATGGCTAAGGGTTCAACCACCACTAATTTGACATTATCGACAAATTATATGATGGAAAAGGATTATTTCGGTATTATCGTTCAATCATATGATGGATAAGGATTAGTTGGAGAAGAAGAAGATGATGAGGATTACTTTTTATAGCGGATGTTAATCTAAAACGATATGTTTCATATGTTTCATAATATCGTGGATGTTAACTTAAAATGATATGTTTCATAATATCGCAGATGTTAATTTAAAATGACATGTTTCATATATCATTATGGATTATATTCATACACTTAAATTTTGTTGTCATCATAAAAACTAAAATAAATATAAATTTTATTATATGTATTTCAATTCATTCTATAGTAGGTTTGCATTTTTTCTTTTATATGTTGACAAAAATAAAGTTTAATGCACAGAAACATTAAATTACAAACATATCATGTTTAATAACATTTATCTTGTACTATGTTCATAATATTAGTTCCATATGTCTATAAAGTATAAACCTAAACATAAACCTAAACATCAGTGTTGATATATAAACACTAAACTAAATCTATATCATATGTATTTCTATTCACTCTATAGTTGGCTTATAATGCTCCTTTTATATGTTCACGAAAACATAGCTTTATACATAAACATTATACTATAGACGCATCATGTGTAGTTTTGGAACCCTAGACTATTTTATGTAAAGTACTTATGGGATTGCCTTTTACAAATTTGAATATACATAAAAGGCAATCCCATTGCCTTTCTTCCACTGTCCATTAATTTCGCTTGGCCTGTGTATGCCGTGGGGTGCAAATCACAGAAAACCATGTTATATATATATATATATATATATATATATATATATATATATATATATATATAGTTGTGAATAATAATGTCAATACATAATTTTTAAATCATAATTTAAATTTGTGAGAATAAAAAAATGGTAATGTAAAAAATAAACATCGTTTTTAATTGTTCAATATATTCATAATTCTATATATTTTAATGAGATCAATTTTAAAATATTAAAAAAATATATACACATAAATAATAAAAAAAAATAGAATATTAATGGTGTCAATTGACGGTACTAAAAATAACATAACTCCACGTATGATAAGAAAGTGTATATAAGAAAGTGTATAAATAAGAGAAATACCATCAGATAGTGCCCATCCAAAGCAATTACTGAAAATACAGACCAATTTTTGAAAAATTAAAGAGGCTAAAATGATTCTCTCACCCAAGTCTAATGCTTTAATTTGCTTTGGAGATGTTGCCAATTCAATCTTTTTGTAAATTAAGTTACTTCACAAAATAATACTACGACTATAACTTTTTCTCATATTGGTCCTATAACTTTTAATTGCACCCAAACTGATCTTCCGACAAATAAAATTTAAGTCGTATTAGTCTTCTGTTACTCCGGTTAGCATGGGCATCAAGTTGGTGTTAAAATGAAGGGCAAAAATGGAAAATTTAAATCATCTACTCTATTTTAATCATATAACGACTCCATTGCATATTGCGAAGCTTTTTAGTAAAAATTAACTATCACTTTCCTCCTCAACCTGCGATAAAAAATATTTCCTGATTATGTTTGTCAGGTGATGAACATGTTGGTTCCCTAATACGAATTAGGTCTAACTCAATAACCAAATATGAATTTTTTCCTAATAAAAATTTAACATATTTATTATAATATTTTTATTTTTCTTTTATATCATGTTAAAGTTTAAAACTTTAGGTGTGTGATTTGTGTTTTAAGATACTTTGTTTGTTTGCTTAAGGTGTGTGGTTTGTGAAAAAAGATATGGATCTTGAATGCAAGATATTCCTTAATGGTTCTTACTAAATTTTAACAACTTAATTTATCTGGATTGGTTACTGGATCTGATACATGCATATAAATAAATAAATAAATAACAAAGTAAGAAAAAAGAAAGCTGACACCAAGGAAATGATTAAGTAGTTTAGGGCTAAACTCCTACGTTTGCAGGGCAACTCACGTTAGCCTAATCCGGCCACTAGCTAGATGATCACCAAATAGTTACAATGAGCAAAACATAACTATACACACTACAGTTTCTAATCAACTACTCCATCACGCCTTCATCATCTTCATGGTTGAGTACATGCATGCCAATTTGAATAGCCAACAAATCTTCAGCAAACCATTTTGTCATATCAAACCCTACGATTTATACCACTCAATAATTAGAGAATAAATATGTTGAGGATTTGAAGATTTAAATCATAAGTTTAATCAACTTCTTCATCAAATAAGCAAAGCTATCACGCCCTTTATATAGTGAAGATAATCCAATTAAGAACTTGGCATGAAAGATTTCGGCTTAAAAGTCCTCAATTTAAGCTGCTCCATGCGATTCAATCAACAAGCTTGAAAAGTGAGTCTAAAAACCAGAATTTGTTTGAGAAAATTTTGCCCATGGAAATAAGCTCTGACAAAGATCTAGACTCTGTAGAAGTTCCTGACTTACATCTAGAGCATGTGAGCATAAATATAATATGTGCAGTCCAACTATCAGCTTAGGCTTTTAGTTGAGATGGAGCGCATGCTTTAATTTGGTATCAGAGCCATGCAAAAAGATTATGGGTTCGAATCTCCGCGTCACCCTCAAAAAGAGACTTCCACGTGTTGCGCTCGGAAATCCACCGCACACGTTGATGGGGCAGCTTTTAGTTGAGATGGAGCACATGCTTTAATTGAGCATAATATAGTCTAATAATATTAACCTAGCTATGTTTTGACAAATAATTAAGTCAATATAAAAGGGTCCAAATGTGTATCATTTGTACACTTACCATCTCCCTCTTTTGACAATTATTTGACAAAACAAAAAACTACAAATATACTATAAGGCAAATTAAATATTCAAATAATTTATTTAAAAAAGGTCTTAAGTATATTTGTCGGACAAAAAGATAGCCTATGAGAGACAATAGATACAAAGAGAAAAACAACCAATAAAACTAGTCATAAGCGTCCAATAATATTCTGAATCCCAATATCACCATTTAACAACACTGATAACTTGACTCCCAATAACACCAATCAACAAATAAGATAACCATTCTCAGTCAAAGTCATTCAAACAATATCAATAATATAACATAAAAGATAATCCACAATAATCCATTAATAAACAATAGAGATAAGTCAATGAAGAGAATTCAATAGATAGTCCAAGATAATCCAACAACTGAAAAAAGATAGAAGATTGGAGAGGGAGTTGATCCTCCAGTAACTGGTCAGGAAGGACTGATTTTGGTTGAGTCATGGTTGCATATCATCACGTGATAAGCGAGTTTCCATTGTTTGGTTCTTGGGGAAAAGGATCTTTTGTAGGAGTGGTGTTAAACAACCCCCAAAGGTGGAGCAAATGAGAGAAAACAAATAAGGAAGCTTAAGAAAGCAAAAAGAAGGTACTTGAACTGCAGTCCAATGACCTCGTTTAGCGATTAGCAATTGATCTTAATCCAACGACACCATTTTGTAGTTTAGTTTTGCTATTTTCTACTTTGTGTTGTTGAATTCAATTGAGGCTTTTAGGGATTAGTTTGAACAAGATTATATATTGATTGTTTGTGTAATAAGGGGTCCTTAAGCTGAGTTTTGAATGAAAATTTCAACTTCTTTCTCATCTCCCTTTTAAATTTCTCTCTCAAACCCTACACCCTTTCTTCTCTTCTCCCTAATGTTTATGCTTAATTTCACTTCCTAAGGGTGTTACAGAGAGAACAAAATTTATTGGGTTGGCTTTCTCTTTCTCCCAAGCACAGAAGCTTTGTGCAGTCTAGGTCCACCCATCCGCCATTTCTTGAAAGCCATTGTTGAGGATTGCCCAGCCTCGTACACTTCACATTAACAAGTTAGTTTTGTAAATATTTGTTGTACCCAAGAAAGAATAGTGAAGAATGAGAAGGGTTCTAAAAAGCTTACATTTCATCTCTTCCTGTGTTAGGAGTGTTAAGTGTTTGGAAGCCACAGCAGATGCTGCAGTGTATGCCTTGATCAACACTTCTTTGTATCTGGTCCGAAACGCAACCAACAGAAAAGGCCCTATTGTTTTGTCACCGGTTCTACACAAAACAAATGCATTAATTCAATTTCAAAAACATCATAGTTGAACACAAGCATATAAAGAGGCATTTGATGCAACATAAAATGAAGATACAAGTAACTCACAGTCTTGCTATCTTGCATCCAAAGTCATAAAAATATGGGCATCGGCCTCTCAAATCCACATGTGCAGCATCAGCTCCGATCTCATCCTTTGTTCTATCCCTC
>CP025647.1:10553024-10658735 GCA_003576665.1 Ipomoea trifida | reverse complement strand
AAACAAAAAATGAGAAAAAAAAAAAGGGATAATCTGACCTCTTCTTCAGCTAAAATATCATCAATGTCATAATAATTTGCCATCCTATAATAAAAAAATGTTTGAGATCAGCCTCACTATTCTTTTTAGAACAGTAATTGATCAAATTATTGTAATAAATTCAGCCCTCTGCACATTCAACCACAAATACATGAAAATAGAGTCACGAAATCAAAATTAAATATTAGTATAATATAATGATTATCACATGTAGTGGATGCAACCCTTGCACAATTAATGCATACAAGAATAGCACACTGCACATATAGTGGATGCAAGATGCCTTCTGACACAGGCTAAAAAATGCCAACCTAAAAATATTAATATCATTATGTAAAATTGCACAAAATTTTACTTCGTAATTCTTGTATTGAATATTTAAAACAAAAAACAAAACAAAAAAAGAGGCATTTTTCCATCTACTATTCAATAAAAGAAAATGAAACAGAAAGGCACACTTCAAGCCACAGAAACTATGGAAGCAATCCTAAATACATCATGAACCATCTGGCATATCAAAAGGGTGAACAAATAACAAGATATTTAAGAGTAATAGAAATTAGAATATTAGATCAATGCAAAGCTGAAAAGAGACCTAGAGTAATCCACTATAGTTGAGGTTGGCATCGTGGTTACTGATACACAGCCTGAAGACCCATCTTTGTATGAATTTGAATATTATTGACCAGATATTCAGATAAAATTCACGAAGTCGCAAACCATTCAGATTAAAAATTTATTTATAGAACTCTAAATGATTTCCTGGTTTCTATAATTGTTAATTTCTCTATACATATTTTTTTTCTCCAAAACATTTCCCAACACCACTACTTTGGTGTGAAACATTTTACTAGTATGTTAGTATTTTAGAAAGACTAGATTTCATAAACAATTTAGGAAAAACAAGCATAAATGCATTATATTTATGTTAATCAAACCTACATATGAGAAAACCTGTTACTCTGAAGTCTAAACTCTGATATGGCAAAATGGAAACAGGCAGTGAGCAGCAAAAACCTAGAGGAGACAAGGCAGTGGTGCTTGACAATTTGAAGGGGAGGAGGGAGGGGGGAGGGGGGGAGTGGTCAGAGGAGAGAGGAGAGGAAAGAAGGATATTACCCATACCTGTCTCAAATCCATTTAATACTACCTTAGGGTAACCGAACCCACTTAATATGTTCCAAAAAATTTAAAATTTAAAAATAAAGGCATCACTTTGTCCAATATATATGCCTTCTGCCAATCTATCCAATAAAAAGATTGACAGAACTGCATAAGTTTAAAGATGAGAAGTTTTAAGACAAAGATCACAAGAAATGATTAATTGTCTTTGAAATGATAGCTTTGTCTCTTAATACAGTTGGAATAAGACATTGTAAATTTATAAATAAATAAATAAAAAATCATATCAAATCAATGATTAGCATATTGGCAGTAATTAATACATCTTAAGCATCACAAAATATCATTTGCCTTAATATAAATATATAATTGTTCTTTTATCAGTTCTTGAAATCTCTCAAATTAGTTTTACAAATCTCTCAAATTAGTTTTACAGATCTCATAATACAATCCTATAGAATATTATATTTTTTTTAGAAAACATGTAATTTTTGTCCCTAAATTATTGGGTAATTGTCATTTTTGTCCCTAATCCTTGCCCGTGCTCATATTTCATTCTTAAGTTTTTATCACGGTTGTTCTTCTCATCCCTTGTTCTTCGGCTTTTGTCCCTAATTCTTGGGGAATTATTATACATTCCGCACAAGAATTAGGGATGAAAAGGGCAACCTTGATAAAAGGTTAAGGACAAAATACGAGTAAAGACAAGAACTAGGGACAAAAATAACAATTATCTAATAATTCAGGAACAAAAATTGCAATTTTCCCTGTTTTTTTTCAGCAAATCACAATTCTCTAGAATGTTGGTCACGAGTACAAATTACAAATCTTCATCTGTTGACAAGAAAATTCAGTTTATTAGATGACAAGCTAAACTAATGTAGACAGCATCAGAAACAATGGATAAGCTGGAACAAGAAATAGATTTAAAAGAGTATAACTGTATAAACCCATAGGCCATAAGTGCTTTGAATCAGAATTTCGTGCTAGTGTGCTCTGGAATCCATTCAACAGAAAAACGAATAATACCAAATAGTATAGTTGCAGTAACAAATCAACAATGCTTCATAGAAATGATAGAATATTATTAAATTTAGGGGCTTTAAGAATTAGAGATTTAGGGTTTTATACAATTAGAATTAGGGGATTTAGGAATTAGGATTCGAACCTGCTGCCGCTTTCCGGACGAGTATACGACGGGCTCCGGCCAATAACGACGAATCGCTGACTGCTGAGTACTGACAAAGCCCAGAAGTCGGTGCTGAAGGATTGATTCGCGAGAAGCCGCACGGCTGCTGGAATGCGGGCTGCCTGCTTGCTGGGAGTCTGGGAGAATTCCGGTGAGTGCAAGCGTTGCCTGCTTGCTGGGAGCGAGTGAAAGAGAAGACGAAAAGGTGAAGGTATGTGGAGGGGCAAGGGCGACAGTAGAGAGCTGAAGTTGTGTCAAAATATTTTTGAAGATAAGCAATAGAAAAACTTCTAAACAAATTTCCCGCCCAAACTACATTACCAAATCGATTAAGGGTGTGTTTGAAAGCCCGGAAAATGATTTCCAGTCAACCATTGGAAAACCCAGTCAACGGAAATTGATTTTCGTTGACTGGGAAAAATAAGCCTACCATCACTGGGACAGTGGTTTCAGGTTGCCTACATACACCCTCATTGACAACCTCTTTATCAACCCTACCATCACTTTCTGTCCCATCGTCACTATGAAAATCTTACCCAACTTTCCATTCTATTTCAGCACCACCATCACTATCAAAATTTGACCCAACTTCCCATCCTATTTCAGCCCCACCATCAATATCAAATCCGACCCAACTTCCCCTCTTATTTTAGTCCCACCGTCACTTTCAAATTCTTCCCCAACATCCCCTCCTATTTTAGCCCCACCATCACTTTCAAATTCTGCCCCAACATCCCCTCCTATTTCAACCCCAACACCCCCCTCATTCTCAAATTCAAACTCATCAAAAGTCCAATTCAATGTGGCATAAACCCCCAGATTGAGCCCTATTTTCTGTTTCTGCATTTTCAGGGTCAGGTAAAGACATATAACCAATTCTGGATCCTCTAGCCCATGTTCAACATATATCTCACACTTCTTACCTTTCAATGTAATCTGAACTAAGTGCATACTACTGGCACCGTCATTTAAAAGCTTCAAGCACTTAAAGGATTCTTCAGGTAATTTGTATGTTAGTGATACAATTTTTCCATATCATTGCTCTTTTATGTACTTCATCAGATGTGGATAACATACATAGTCTGGGTCAATTATTAGAGATTCTACTTCTCCTCCCTACATACTTAAAGTTAGGGTTTTTTTTTTTAAATAAATAAAGTTACCACCATGGTGAATAAGTAATTCAATAGTATCTGACATCCTGAAATAGAATAAGTAAATGCACAATATAAAAATTAGAAATAGACAAAACTAATTAATATGTTTCACATATTTTTTTTCAACTGTCATAACATCTTTTGCACATCTTTTTCCACAATAATTAAATGCATAATTTAAAAAGGGTAATTCTATTTGCACCACCCAAAATTCTATTTACACCACCATTTAATAGGTTTGATAACTTTATAGGTGGTGTAAATAGAATTTGCTATTTACACCACCTTCATTAAAGTTGGTCAAATATTATGTTTTCTATTTAAAATATTTATTATTTATTATTTATTATTTATTTATATTTTTAATTGTGATAGAATAATAATTTTGTCTATAATATTTTGTAATTAAATATTTAAAATATTTATTTTTATTATTATTTTAAATTGTGATAGTATAATAATTTTGTGTATAATAATTTTTAATTACTTTTTGTAGTATCTAATGTTTAATAAATTTTCATGATATTCTTTATAATTCAAATTTTTTGTATGCATTATTTTACTTTATTATAATAATATAATAAATTAATTTTCAATAGCTAAAAACATTAAAAACATATTAACATCACAATAAAATATAAACAAAAACCTTTCATTCCATTTCAATCCAATATAACATTTTCATGAGTACAACTAGAGCGTACGTACTCATTGTAAGTATGGATCCGATTTACATATGGCTAGGATTTTGTAGGACCCCCCACAAGAGCTTTACCAGACAGTATACAGAAAAGCATGACCACAAACACACTTTCACTTTATTACATTTAACAAGCATCTTTATTTTCAAAAAATAAAACATGACCACAAACACAATATCACTTTACAGAATAGTAAGCATTTGACAACATGTTTATTTGTTTATCCCTAGGACGTTTAAAGGTCTTGATGCAGAGATTATTTCGTGTCGTCGGGAGATGGGTAGACTTCGGGCAGCGACGGGTGGGGGGTCGGGTCATGATTTTATTGTGATGCAGCGTCATTATCTTGCACTTCTAAAAGTTCAAAGTGACGGATGGCGTCAACGTGCAAAAGAGATGTGGTATACGGGGGGTGATGTGAACAGCCGGTTTTTTCACAATTCGGTTAAGGGACGTAGGAGACGGAATTTTATTAGGGGGGTGAGGGATGGTGAGGGGAATTTAGTTGTCGATGATGAGGGGATGGGGGCGGTGGTTATGCGCTATTTTAACAGATTATTTACGGCGGAGGGGGGGTGCGATGGTCCGATGCTGGAGTGTTTGGAGAGGAAAGTGTCGTCGGAGTAGAATGAGGTTTTGTTAGCAGATTTTTCTCATGAGGAGGTCCGGGCTGCAGTCTTTGCCATGCATCCTGATAAATACCCGGGGCCTGATGGTCTGTCTCCGGCTTTTTTCCAAATTCACTAGCCTGTTTTGGGAGATGAGGTAGTCTCTTTTTGTCAGTCTTTTATGTGTACCGGTCGTTTGCCTGCTACTGTTAATGATACCCATATTGCTTTAATCCCAAAAATTAAAAATCCCCAGTTAATGTCTGACTTTCGCCCTATATCGTTGTGCAATGTGTTATATCGCATTTTAGGGAAAGTCTTATCCATGCGACTTCGAGTTTTGCTTGATTCTATTGTTTCCACTGCTCAGAGTGCTTTTATCCCGGGTAGATCAATTATTGACAATATTATGATTGCCTATGAGTCTAGTCATGCTCTGAATAAGGGTCAGGGTACGGGGGTGGTTCAGTGGCTTTAAAAGTTGACATGAGCAAAGCTTATGATCGGGTGGAGTGGGGTTTTCTGGGGGCTGTTTTGTTGAAGTTGGGGTTTAGTGCGAGGTGGGTGGATTTGATGAAGGAGTGTGTGTGTACTGTTACTTATACTGTTTTGGTAAATGGTCGAGAGTGGGGTCCTATTATTCCTGCTAGGGGTTTGCGTCAGGGTGATCCTCTCTCTCCTTGTCTTTTTATTTTCCTTGCTGAGAGCTTAAGTGCTATGTTACGGGTTCAGGAGGTTGAGGGTGCTTTACATGGTGTGCGTATTGCTAGGTCTGCTCCTTCTATTTCACATTTATTCTTTGCTGATGATTGTTTGTTTTTCTTTCGGGCAAACAACTTAGAAGCGGGTCTAATTCGGGAGGTGTTGAGGGAGTATGGGCAAGCTAGTGGTCAACAGGTGAATTATGATAAGACTTCAATTGTTTTTGGGCGACAGGTGAGTAGGGAGGATAAGGAGGCTGTATGTGAGGTTTTGGGTGTGCACGTACAGCAGGGGCGGGGGCGATATCTTGGTTTGCCGGGGTTAGTGGGACGTGGAAAGAGAGAAGTGTTGGGTTTTATTAAGGAGAAGGTTCGAGCTCGGATTAACCATTGGGGGAACCGGTTTCTGTCTAGGGGGGTAGAGAGGTTTTGTTGAAAACGGTTCTCCAGAGTATCCCAAATTATGCAATGAATGTGTTTCTTATTCCTAAAACTCTTTCTAGTGACCTGGAGCGGTTAATGAATTCTTTTTGGTGGGGTTGTGAGCAAAGAGGGAGTTCGAGTATTCGTTGGAGTACTTGGGATGCTTTGTGTCGACCAAAGAGATTTGGGGGTATGGGTTTTCGGTTGGTGAGGGAGATGAACCTTGCTATGTTGGGGAAACAAGGGTGGAAGCTTTTTTCCGATCCATATGCTTTGGTCACCCGAGTGTTTAAAGCTCGGTATTTTCCTCATTGTTCGTTTCTTGAAGCCGGGTTGGGTTCTAACTCTTCTTTTGTTTGGTCTAGCATTCGGGAGTCTCAATCCTTGATTCGGGCGGGTTCTCGGGTGTGTGTTGGAGAGGGTACTACTGTTCGGGTTTGGGGCGAACCATGGTTACCGGACTCGTCAAATCCTTATATCACTACTCCAGTTATGGACTATTTGGGGAACCCTTTGGTAAATTCTCTTTTCATTCCGAACACTTTGACGTGGGATAGGGAGGTGGTGAGTGATATCTTTAATACTAGGGATACCCGTTTGATTATGGGTTTGCCCACTTCAAATAGCCCCGTGAGGGATTCTTGGTTTTGGGGGGAGGATTTGTCGGGTGAGTATACTGTTAAATCTGCTTACCGTTTGTTAACTATGAGGTTGAGTGTGGTGGACGAGGTGTGTTGGAGAGGGATGTGGGAATGGGATTTACCTCCTAAAATAAAGTGTTTTTTTTTGGGCCTTGTGTTCTCATAAACTGCCTACAAAAGACTTGTTGGCTATCAAACGAGTGCCTTGTGATTTGGTTTGTCCTATGTGTGGTTTGGCCCCGGAGTCTGCGATTCATCTTTTTGCGAATTGCACTTTTATTCATGAGTGTTGGCGTGAATTGCATGTGAATTGGAAAATGGATTATGTGGATTGTCTTGATAATTGGATTGCGGATATTTGGTCTTCCTTGCCTAAAGATTTGATAATTCATTTGATTGTAGTTTGTTGGGCTGCATGGGACAACCGAAATAATATGGTGTTTAATCACCAATGTATGACTCCGAAACTGTTGGTCAATTCTACTTTGCATTATTATAAGGATTGGTTGAAGATTGCAGTAACTACACGTACGCCTGGTGCTGCTCAAAATGGTCCAAGGTACTCTACACGCTGGCAGCCTCCTAGGGGGGGTATTTAAAAATCAATGTGGATGCTGCCTTGGATTATACTCGAAACAGAATGAGCTTTGGCTGGGTTGTGCGTGGAGAGGAGGGTGAGGTTAGGGGTATGGGGTGGAGAGTTGCTGAAGGAGTATTCTCTGTTCGTGACGCCGAAGCGGTGGGGGTGCGGGAGGTTTTGAGTTGGGTTAAGCAGAGGGGTTGGACTCGGGTTGTTGTGGAGTCCGATGCGCAGGTTGTTACGAATGCTGTTGGTGGTGGTAACTATAGTGGTCCTTTTGGTTTAATTATTAAGGATATTCAATCTCTTTTAGATCAATTAGATTTGGTTTCTATTACTTTTGTAAAGAGGGAAGCAAATATGTTAGCACATACTATAGCGAAGAAATCTTTGGATGATTCGTGTATAGGTGCTGTGGATTATTTTGATTGTATCCCTCGTTTTGTTTCTTGTATGGCTCGCTTGGATATTGTGGAAATTTAATATACTTGGTTTGTTGGTTTTCAAAAAAAAAAAAGGATAATGCAAAGCTTACCTAGTCGCTCGTATTCGGTTTCCTACAGCTTCTCCACCTTGCTCGCTCGTCAACGTCGTCCGCTTCTCCACCTGGCCAGTTGTTAATGTCGTCGATTACGCTAGAGTTTTTAGAATTTGGGAATAAAGTTGGGGGAACATTAGTTTTTTTTTTAATGTTATTTACGAATTGGGATTTGGGGGGATATTTCAATTAGCCCCATTTTTTTTAATTATTTTCATGGCATGTATTAATGCCACCTCCTAACGGGGTTAAGTCATCGCAAATCGGAGGTAACTTGTGAAAAAAGATTATCGAACAAATTTAGGAGGTAATTGTGTCTAATTACATTATGTTTTAGATGGTAGGGCGAATTGAACACTTTGAGGTAGTAGATGGGCCTATTTGACCCTTAAACTTTAAAGTAGAAAATCAAATATCAAATACTCTGGAGTTTTTTGCACTTTTAGTCCCACTCCACGACTATTGTTTTTGTTGCAAAAATGGTCCTTCGAGCGGATTTTATGTTAATTTCTCGCCTGGAAAAAAATTCCCCCTTTCAAGTAGGGTTAAAATGGACATTTACATTGTTGACCGTTGTTGACCTGTTAAAATGTGTTTTTTGCACTTTGGTCAGCAGAATAACATGTTAACAACGGTCAACAATGTAAATGTCCATTTTAACCCTGCTTGAAAGAGAATTTTTTTTGACGAGAAATTAATGAAAAATCTGTCAATTTTTTTCCAGTGAGAAATTGACGGAAAATCTGTCAAAAGAACCATTTTTACAACAAAAACAATAGTAATTGATTAAACTTATAAGATTTAAAAGTTGTGGATCATTTCTAATAATGCCACTACAGTGGGGTAAAAAGTGCAAAAGCACTCAATACTCCGTATCTATATCTATATCTATATATATATCTATATATATATAATAACAAAAGTGTCTAACTCATTTTTCCCGCCCAAACTCAAAGCATTTTTGTAATATCAAATATTTGGAGAATATAATATTTTTGGTATTAATGGATAATTCTTATAAATTTTGGTATGAATTCAAAGATATACCTTTTTAGGGATTGGACAATATAACATTTTTGGTATTAATTGATAATTCCTATAAATTTTTATATGAATTCAAAGATATATCTTTTCAGGAATTATAACCTTTTTCGTATTAATTGAAAATTTGAAAGTTTTTACCTTTCTTGAGATCTTTTACCATTTTATAATTTCAATGCTGCACTCATTTAATCTCATCCATTGTGTATAAATACACTCTATGGAAGGCAATAGGCATAACAATATCAAGATGTTCGTCTTCCTGTAATTCTACCGGTTGATGAATTTTGTTTTAACTTTGTTACTACAATGTAATATTATATTATGCTAAATAATATAATGGTCATGTGATGTGTAATACTGAGAGAAGACGAAGAGGATTCACAAGCAAGCGGTATTTGCATAGATAAAGATGAGGACATTGATCATGTAGTGTTCCGTAAGTGTGAGAGGGCTAATGTAATATGGAAAAGGTTACTCTCGATGGCAGAATACCAGAGACTTAGCCGACTACAGTTCACATAATGGGTGGACATAAACTTAAAAGGTAATGTCTGCAGGACGTTTGATGGTGATTGGAGACCGATATTCGCAGTAACTGTTTGCTGGATTTGGAGATAGCGAAACAGTGTTGTGTTCAACAACGAGGAGTATTTTATGTTATTAATTTTATAATGAAGGTTGGATGCAGTTATATTTGATTAACAATATAAAAAAACTTGTAATTATCTTTGATGTACATATATACTATCGAAATTGTTACAAAAGTATATATATATATATATATATACTTTTAAAGGTTAATGACTGCATTTAACTATAATACATATCTATTAAACCATTGTTCCATATCAATTTTTTTTTAATTTTATCTAACTTTTTAAAATAGTCTCGAAATGATTACTACTATATATAAATTATTTATCCATGTGATGTTGATTTTTTAAAGTTTAAAAATGTGAAAGGTAAAATATATTATTATTATGATTTCAGCATTCGACTAATGACAATTTTAAATATTATTGCATTCATTTAAAAAAAATTGTACAACTTTTATAAAATATGATAACTTATAAAAAAATTTCAGATCTAATATAGTATAGATTATTTAAATATTAGGAGCTTAAAATAAATTTATTTTTTTGAGTATTCTGTTCATAGCTACTTTCTCAACTGAAGCACAAAGAGTAAAGACTGAGGCTCGAATCCACTCCCATCATCCATGTGGGAGTATTAACCGAGACACCGGATGCCACTAGACCACAGGGTCATTAACTAAAATAAATTTATTTAAGTTAATATATTACGTATTTAGGCATATTTTTGAATCTTTAGTTAAGCGTATGAGTTTAGACAATTTTAAAATAAATTTTCTTAGTGAGTAAGCATTGTAGCAATTAATTTTTGTTTTGGTTAACTTGGCACGTGAACTACGGGAAAACGTGTTACCACACTCATATCAAACTAACAATAATTAGGGACTATATTAATTCATACAAACTTAAAAATTAAATTCTTTTAATTTGTAAATCCATTTCCTTAATTATAAGTAATCAAATATGAAATATACTTAAGAAAATGGAATTATAAAATTAACAAAACGTGTGTTCATAACTATTTAAATTTAAAAAAAAATGCATACTTATATTTATGCAATATATTAATCATATAAAATTAAAATGCTAATTTTGTTAATTTTAAATGTGATTATTTTAATTATAAATCTATCAATGTATATTATAATTACGGAAATTATATTATAGAATTTTCCTATATGCATATTAATAAATATTGTTTGCATATATGAGTATATGACGTGTTATACAATCATTAAGGAAATGCATCCAATTAGAATTTAAATTTACTATTACAAAAATTAAAATTTACATTTTTAAAAAATATAATTTTCTTAGTTATTATTCATATTGTTGGAATTATAATATATATGAAATACACTTAGGAATAAATGAAATTAATTATGTAAACTTTTTTCTATAAGTTTATCTAAATGTGTACATGATTAATTAGAGACTATTAATTTTACAAAATTTAAATTTAAATTTTATATGCTATGAAAACAGATATACTTAACCAAATATATGGAATTACAACTACATTATTATATTGTACATTTTAAAATATTTATAGTTTTTCAAAAATTTTTATTTAAATTTATAATAACATAATTTTGTTTGTGCATCGCACGGGTAAAACACTAGTTTGTTTAATTTTAGGTGAAATATAATACGGAGTATTTCTTTTTGTGGAAGGAGGCGAGTAGATAAATAGGTGGACCGGGTCGACGGCTCTACGCTATCTAACTCGTACAACGGCTACAAGTGGTTTGCCCACGGGGCCCCTATCTTCTCTCAGCAAGCATATCTCTTGCCCTATTTACTGCCATCTTCTCCTCCGTAAGCATATTTACTATACGGTTCCCTTCCTTCTCCGGGTACGTATTTACTCCTCTATAAATATAATCTCTATGCAATTGATTTTCTTAATTTTTTAATTTTTATTTTCATCGTTGTTGATATTAGGATTTTGATTGCGTAATCGATCAATCCAAGAGGTTATCCAAGGCCGCGAACTCCAGATTACGGCGTCGTACTGGCCGATCGAGATAGCGGCAGCTTTCACTATATACGGTTACTCTTTTCGGTTTCGGTTTTGGTTTCTGAAGTGGAGAGAAAAGTTGGATGAGTTTGTTTTAGAAATCAAGAAAAGAAAAGAAAAGAAGGAAGTGCCTGAAATTTAGGGTTTGTTTTTGGAGGCAATTCTTTTTGTAGTTTATCTTGTTTAATTGTATCATCTGTATTAATGAGAATTTCTGGCGGATTCTGAGGAAATCCCTTAAAATTTACTTTTTCCCAATCTTTGTTTTTGTGTTTTTGGTCAGTTGTGTTGAATTCTTGAAGTAGAGAGCACAAAAAATTGTGTATTTGATTATTGATTGAAGGTTGATTTTTGTTATTGATTGGCAATAAAAGAAGAGTGCGTTTGTGAGGTATTGTGTTTTGCAGTTGGAGAAAAAAAATAAAAAATAAAAATAAAAACGATTATTTGTGACTTGTTATAAAGGAGATGATGGGTAGCACTGGGCTGAGTGAGTCAGCTAATGCAGCTACTCGCACAGTATATGGAGTATCAGAACCAATTTCTACTGGTGGTCCGACTGAGTTTGATGTTGTGAGGAATACCGAATTGGAAAAGGTTTGTCCTTTGTTTCTATTAGTAATTATGGTACTTTTTGCATGCTGATGTGCTTTGATTCTTATCTTACAGAAGAGTCTTAGCATATTAAGTTTGTTGCATATGGAAATTAGGATTGATTAATTAAAAAAAATAATGAGAAATGCAAAGTTGCAAACCCTAGGGCTAAGAAATATGAAGCATAAGCTTTGAAATTGTTCATCAAGATTAAAAAAATAGTTAAACCTTTGAAATTTGTAAACGATGAAGAAAATTAAA
Organism: Ipomoea trifida; assembly: GCA_003576665.1. Taxonomy (NCBI): domain Eukaryota; kingdom Viridiplantae; phylum Streptophyta; class Magnoliopsida; order Solanales; family Convolvulaceae; genus Ipomoea; species Ipomoea trifida. The sequence goes on along the minus strand of CP025647.1, from coordinate 10,646,524 downwards.
GGATTTGACACACATGAACAGCATACAAGTTTTTAATAATTTGTCTAGGTCATTTCCTTCCCTATTTTTTGAGAACTGAAAACTGGCTTGCAAGTAACATTACAACTTTTCCTGAGGAACACTTGATCCTACTAGGATTCAGGGAATATGGAGTACTAGGTTTGAAATATGATTGTTCATTGGTGTTATTTACTTATTCACATCTTAGATAAAAGGGAGTGTCTGTTTATTGGTGTTTTTCTCATTTGAGATAAAAGGAACAGTGCGTAGTCTACCTAGCTTATTCTGTTTGATAACTTCCAATCCAAACTAGGCATTAATGGAGATTATGGACAGAATAAGCGTGATGGTCAATTTCTGATAAAAGGTTTCTTATCAGTTTCTTGTAGATGCTGGATTGTATGAAAGTCAGGAAGAAGCCATTAGAAGGGAAGAAGTCCTTGGAAGATTGGATCAGGTTACTTTTTTTCATTTGAATTTAGAATTGTTGTTTCTACAAAGTGATGAATAAGCTTCTAATTGTAGAGAGTTCAACAGATTGTAAAGAAGTGGGTGAAAAATGTCAGTCATGCAAAAGGTCATAGTGAACATCTGGCACAGGAAGCAAATGCAAAGATTTTCACATTTGGTTCATACCGGTTGGGGGTATGTATTGTACAAAGCTTGCTTTTGCTTTTGCTTTTGTGTTTGCTTCCTTTCTCGAGTTAACTAGCAGGAATAACTTTTGGTGGTTTATTTTTTATTTTTTTAATTTTTTTTAATTTTATTTTTTTCTGTAATTGGCATTTCATCATTTGCATACTAATAACTTCATTTACAATCCCAGATTCTGGTTCTAAGTTTCTTAGGTATAGGTTTTTAGATAAATTTACTCTTTCACTAAATAAAACCAGCCTATAATAGTTGATGTTTAGAGCATTATTTATTCCATACTGATTACTAGTCCTGTTTTCAGTCCCCAAGCATCTTTAACACTTGTATTGCAGCGTTATAAGTCTGGTCTACACTTCCCTGCTATACTTGTTATTAACCTATTTGTTCAATTTGAATTGCTTATTCATGATTTGGAATTATACAAATTCAAGAGGACAGTGCATTGGATATATAAATATATAATATGAGCAGGCTCTACTGTCATTTTGTAGTTGTTTGAATGAACTATGTATTTTTCTTATGAAACAATGCGATAATGTCTGAAGCTTTTGGCTGCCTCTCCTGTTTGACTTTGGGCATATCTTTTCCACTAGTTCTTAGACAAAAAGATACAAGTAATCTACCCCATTGATTTGATACATAAATTTCAAGTTGTGTTTTGTAAATATAGCTTGAAGATGTTTTTTCCCCTTTCCTACTACCTTGGTCCCCTGTTTTTCATGTGGGAAAAAAGGATAGGTAGATCTTTGTTGTTGGAGTTAGTTTGGTTTGTACCCTTATCATACTTTCAATGGTAAACCAATAGATATAGAGGTTTTCTATTTAGTTATCAAATATATATGTGGCTGAAATCCAATGATGTTCTTGGAGGAATATCATGTTTCCCAAATTCTCTTTCATCCTTCACATGATTTAATAATTGGTGACCAGGGCTAATGGGGCAAAAAGGCTGTTGGGAATCTATCACTAATGGAATGGTAGTTGCACAGTGAAGTTGCATGATAATTGGTAGTTTATATTTCTGTTAGTTTCTCTTTGTTTCTATAATTCTTGTGAATTGTGACATCTAGTCTTTTGGAAGAAGCACTTTAAAGCAATATGGACTGTTGACATGCAAATTCTCTTCACTTGGCTTGGCTTAGACTCTTAGGATGCAGGAAGATCATATTACTGTGACAGTTTATTAGTGGCTGTCTTCCTTATCAAAATAGTGAAGAAATTGTAAATGGTACTACATCTGTTTTGTTAGCGATTAGGCTATTAGTGGTGCACAAAATGTTATTGTTAGTGGTGGAGTTGGGGCTATTTCTAAAATTGCTCAAGACTGTGGGCCATTCTAACTAGGCATAGTAGAACAGTAAGTTAATGAAACATCTTCTAGAACCACCTATTTACTCATGCGGAATTAACCAAATTCCATTATTAAAAAGAAGGAAAGACTAAAAATTGAACACTTGTGAAAGTGAAAAGTTCACAACCACCCACACTATTTTGTAAGATCGGAATGTGAAGTAAATTGGATATAATCATTTCACCTGCTACTACATGACATCGTAAAAAGTTGATAATACTCATTACCAACATCTGTATCCTTGTGAAATTTCAAGAAATGATACTTGGTTTCATGATTTTTTTTTAACTTTAATATTAGTTGTTCTTTTGCAGATTTTTGAGGACAGATTCCATCATTTGAAGTAGATGCTTACTGTTTTTATCTATGTTATTATTATTTTATGTAATTTCTGTATACCCCAATTTCTAGAATGATTCAGAAGCAGCATTTGATCAAGACAATTTACTTGTATTGTTATCCTCTATTTTTCTTGTTGAATGGTTCCTTTATCTTTTTATATTGGTTGATAATAAAGTTAACTGGCTACTGAAAAATGAAATTCAAAAGGTTAGAGATGGGATTTTTTTTCCCCCAACGTTCCCTATCTCCCCATTTCCCAATTATTAGTGAAACCAAATTCCTTTCAAATCATCAGTTTTTGGTTGAGTGAAACTGATTAATAGTAAAGATTTAGGGTTAAGGATTTCATCCTCATTGATTCCTAATATCTGATGGACTCTTATGGTACTGTTGAATATTATGGAGATCGCTAATTTCAATTTGACATCATCCACCTTTTCGTTATGGGTGTTATACTGTTTTGAAGTTGAGATGCATTAGTAATATGTGATGTTGTCTTTATTACTCATAAATTGTATTTTGGGAAGGAATGTATCTGCACTCCCCTGTACGGCAGGTGATACTTTTGAAGGAGTTTCTAGGGAACTATTGGCCTATTGGATATTGCCAAGTAATTGCTATGTAGTAGCATGTATTAGGATGATTTGCCTGCTATGTGGGGATATTTGAGGAGTAACCATTTTAGTAGTATTGTCGTTCTTGCCTGAGTTGCATTCACCTGAAATTGAGCATTTTCTTTTTAGTGTCTTAGAATCATTTAAAATTTTTACTTATAACCCATTCTATTAGATTCATTGTTTTTCATTTGATATGTACATAGGTCCTTGTAAATTTCTAGTATACAGGACAATGTTGTCTGCTTTTAGCAGTGGGATCACTAGTATGCTGTTTCCTATTGCAAAAGATTTTAAAAAGTATAAATTGAAAGAAAGCTTGTATGTTCCCTTCAGGCATTAGCCTTCTCTGATCTGTATTTATCCCTCTCAAATCGTTGTTACAATCTTGTAAGGATGATTACAATCAAAATGCTTTTATTTGAGGAAATTGGACTTTTGTGATCTTATTGCCATTACATAGGCCTTCCAGTAGATATTTTGTGTACAATGTTCCCTGTTGTTGAATCTTTATGTCATTGGAAACAAAATATTCACTATTAGAATGGGAAAATAGATCCTGTTGAGAAAACTATTTTAAGGAACCAAAAACCTTGAAATCTACCCTTCCAATGTAAAGGGATGATTAACTTGAAAAAGAAGACAATTTTTTTTTTTTTTTTTGATAATGAATAGAGAAAGGATAGGGTATTTCATCTATGGAACTGCAAATGTGGTATTATCTATTTCTCAAGGACATTTTATGTCAAAGTTGCTATGGGAGTAAGCTTTCTCTGTCAAAGTTTAACCTTTTCTTTTGATAGGTACATGGCCCTGGTGCAGATATAGACACCTTATGTGTGGGACCACGATATGCTACTCGAGAAGTAGGATAAGATTCTTGTATTTTTATATTTCAAGTGTGCTTACCATTCCAGAACTAGTAATTAATATCTTTTATCTGATTTGCAGGATTTCTTTAGTGAGCTTCATAAAATGCTCGCAGAGATGGATGAAATTGAGGAACTGCATCCTGTTCCAGATGCTCATGTTCCTGTGATGGGATTCAAGTTTAATGGAATATCTATAGACCTTCTTTATGCAAATGTGGCACTATGGGTTATCCCTGAGGTGCTTTCCCTGCCACATAATATATAATGTTTCCTTGATTTTATGTATCTACTCTAATGATTTTATACCTTCTAATACTTCCTTTTGAGTAGGGATTTTCCTCTATATGAATTCTACTTGTTTACTTTTCTTTAGAGGATGTCAGTCTATTTAGAAGTTAAAATCTGTGTAGCACATTTTAACTATTTGTTTGTTGCAGGACTTGGATATTTCTCAAGAGTCCATATTGCAGGGTGTTGATGAGCCGACTGTTCGTAGTCTTAATGGATGCAGAGTTACTGATCAAGTTTTGCATTTAGTTCCTAATATTCAGGTGCTTGTGAGCTAAATTATTTGAAGTAACCTATGCTGTGTTAATCTTATTATTAATGTGTTTCACTTTTTGCTCCTGTAGAGTTTTCGGACTACATTGAGATGTATGAGATTGTGGGCAGAGCGGCGTGGAGTTTACTCAAATGTGAGGAAGTCATTATATTCCTCTCTGAACTGTTTGCTAATGATCCTATCTGTATACGTGTTTGCAGTATGAAGTGTTGTATTTACCTATCTAAGCTAATGTTGCTCTCTGTATGACTAGGTTACTGGCTTTCTTGGTGGTGTTAATTGGGCATTGCTTGTTGCTCGCATTTGCCAACTATATCCTAATGCAATTCCTAGCATGTTGGTGTCTCGGTTCTTCAGGGTCTATAGTATGTGGCGCTGGCCAAACCCTGTTTTGTTATGTCCAATTCAAGAAGGATCTCTAGGACTGCCATATTGGGACCCTAGGAGAAATTTCAAAGACAGGATGCACCTAATGCCTATAATAACCCCAGCATATCCTTGCATGAACTCTAGTTACAATGTGTCCACAAGCACATTGCGTGTTATGACAGAAGAATTTCAGAGGGGAAATGATATTTCTGAGGTAATGTCAAGATTTCTATAATAATAATTTATTTTGCATTGCTAAAATGAATCTAGTTTTGATTGTAATGGATATTGTATTTGTTTGGGATTTGAATTGAGTACTATGTCTTTTATCCTGTATTAAATGTTGTTCTAGATGTTCTTGGTGGAATCAAACACAAAAGCTCTGCATTTAGATGCTTCTTTGTGATAGCAAATTTTCTCAGTGTTGTCTGACCTAGTCTGTTTGTCTTCTTTCTATATCTCAAAGTGTTGAAAGAAACATAAATTTAAAATTTGTGTGGGCCCACATTTTTCTTATGTTTGCTTTAGGAGTTTGCAGATTACTGTTAAATCTTTTTGGGAATTGGGAGTCTTGTTCAGTTTTTGTTGTGATTATTTCAGTTAAGGATGGATATTCATTATTATTTCATATTAAGGGTTTCTGCTCTTTCACAATTTTTCTTTTAACGAGGTTTTCTCCTCGCCCTGTGACCCTAGCCGGCAAAGAACCACAAGGATGTAAACCAGCCTAGGTTACCCATAGCTGACCGGCTCAAACCCAAGGGTTTGAGGATCGAACCTCCAACCTCTCGGCTGTAGGTAGAGCACTCTTACCACTTGGGCACTCTTTCACAATTTTTATCCACCTATGGTGAACCATCTATTGAATGTTGGATTCTAGGTTCCTTCCGCATCAACACTCACATTAAAAAAGAAAAATAAATAAATAAAGAAAACTTTTAGTGTGTAAAATGGTTAGACATGTACTACATCTATATGCCTGCATTGTGCTGCATTTATGAAAGATGCTGTGGTTATTGTGATGTTTTCTATTTTGTTTTTTTTTTTTTAAATAATTTTTTGCCAAGTTAGTTTATAGTTTCCACTGACCAGTTTATATTGAACCGATGCTTTGACAAATGTTTTTAATCTATATCTGCTGTTCTGTTAATTAGTACTTTAGTATATTGTTTTGTCCCCAATTTACTTGAGTGCTTAGGTTCAGCAAATTCTTTGGAAGTAGTTAAGATTGCCAATTTGAGAGTTATGATGTGTGCTGTCTTCATTGATTTATGTATATATTTATTTTGCTATATAGGCAATAGAAGCAAACAGAGCTAGCTGGGTGAACCTTTTTGAGCCTTTTGCCTTTTTTGAAGCCTACAAAAACTATTTGCAAATAGATATATCTGCTGAGAATAATGATGATATGATGAACTGGAAAGGCTGGGTCAAGTCTAGGATACGCTTGCTTACTCTGAAGGTTAGATTTATCTCTTAAATGTTTTTATTATATGTACCTTTATTGTTTTTCTTACTTTTTTCGCTCAAACAATGGATTACATACTGGAGATGGAATTAGTAAATGCCTTTGAACACACTCAAATGATAGGTGTATAAATCTCCATATACATGCTACTGCTACTCTTAACCAAGTTACAATACTCCCAAGAAACAGGGACTAAAAACCCTCTCTTAAGGAGGGACTAAAACTACCTCACCAGGATTGCTTCTGGTGAGGTTCCAACTCCCGACCCTTGACTCTTTTTAAGGAAGGATGTCCTTTATTATTATTATTATTATTATTATTATTATTATTATTATTATTTTTTTTTTTGTATGTGTTTTACTTAAGTTTTTAATAGTTTTTCTATTCATCTAGATTGAGAGGGACACAAGCGGAGTACTTCAGTGCCACCCCTCTCCTGGTGAATTTTCAGACAAAGCAAAACCATTTCATCATTCTTACTTTATGGGATTACGCAGAAAACAAGGAACTAATCCTCAACAAGGTGAACAGTTTGATATAAGGTTGACAATTGAGGATTTTAAGCGTGATGTATATCAATACTCTTTTTGGAAATCAACAATGTTAATTCGTGTGTGTCATGTAAAACGAAAAAACATTCCTAACTTTGTCTTCCCTGGAGGAGTTAGGCCTGCACAACCTGCAAAAGCACCTGTTGCTACTAGACTGACACCTGTAGATACTGCTGTGACTAGAAAGAGAAAACAGGATGAAGTTCTTAGTAGTAGTGATGCAAGTTTGCCAGGTGAAACCAGAGAAGCAAAGAGATTGGAATCTGATGTTGGTGACACCTTGAGTAGTGTTAGACATGTGGAAAGCCATGTTGAGGTATCTATCAAAAGCAGATCACCTGCTGTGCCTTCACCAAGTGAAGCACCAGCAGAGAGGCTTCTAGTCAAGCAATTTGTAGAACCAATTATTGATCAGCCAGATTCCTCTCAAGTTTTTGATGGGCTAGGAGATGATGAGTTGAAGGATGGAGGAGGCTGTTTTTTTGATCCACCAGAAGCTGCAGAAATGCCAGGGGATGAAGCAGCAAGTTCAGATAAAGGGGAAGAGAATAGCAATTCTTGTGGTGCCGTGCGTGATGAGTGCCTGGAAGAGCTTGAGGTTTTTTCAGCTAACTTTATATACTTAATTTTTTGTTACCTGAAAGATTCCCTTTACTGTTTTCTTTAATATGCCCTTGTTTCTTCACATAAGACACTTTCCTTATATGGATTCTATTTATGTTTTGCTTCTTTTCCATCATTATGAAATACTTTCCTCTGGCCTGAATTTTTAGCCCCACTAGGGTTTGGCATGTACTTAAAGAAAAGCAAGAAACGTTTATTTCCTTAGCACATGGGGTCCTATACTTTAAGAAAAACATCTGGTCCAGCAGCCACCAAAGTGAAAGTTAAGGGTAAATTGGGAAAAATAAAATGATAGTGGTGTTTATTTTAGGAATTATGGAAGTATACACATTTTTGTTATGGACCAAAAGGGATGAAAGTAGACGAGGATGGTCCAAAAAGGGAAGTAAGACAAAAATGAGGGGGGTAGTATGTTAGTGGCTGTTTGGCAGCATGTAGTTTGTGTCCATACCAAGAAGTTTCAAGAACTTCAGGTATGTTCGTGGCTGTGCCCTTGCTGTATGTTCACTTTGTTGTTCTCTTAGAGACTGGTTTTGAACCATATCCGCTTCTTCGTTTGCACTGTTAGATGAGAATGACATTAACTTTGGCGTTTCTATTTTTAAATGTTCAACATTATCCCCCTCCCCTCTGTATGCACTGTCTGAAGCTTACGTCTAAACTTCATTGAAAGCTCTGTCACCGTTATATTGAATTATGAAATTTTTTGTAAATGTAATATTCCCTTCTTCTGAATAGTCTCTCTGTAGCTTATGTCCAAACTTGAATACTTGAATGAACACTTATATTGGATTATGGAAATTTTGTAGCCATAATTGTGATATTGGATCCTTCTGACTGTTTTCGTTTTATATGTTCTCTTCCCCTTTGAACAAAACGAAGCCTGTAGAGCTGAATGCACCACCCTCCGGCATGGCAACTACATCAGCATTTATAGCTCCTCAAAAGCCCATGATAAGGTATTATATAACCCGAGTGAACCCAGTTAGAGATTTCCTTTATCATCCACTCGTGTCCAGTATTAAACTTGTTTATTATAACTGGCTGACTCTATACAGGTTGAATTTCACTTCGTTGAGGAGAACAACCGAGAACGGTGCCTAAGGCCTCTCCCGTTTTCTTTTAGCTTTTGGCCACCAGAGATGCTGAACACTCGTTCATCTCAATTTCTTGAAGCTGAATGGGAATGCTCACCTTTTATCTCAGGGCCTCCTTCGGGCGCCCATTAAATGATGTAAATTATTATCATTCTGTTATCAAATAATTTGTACCGACATCTTTTGTTATGGAACAATTGTATCAGTATGATGATGATATTTACCGTTATCTATCGGTGTCTACTCTGATTTAGTTTTGCTTCTATGTAAAATCTCCAACTTGAGGTGCTATTTTATCTAGGGACCAAACCTGAACCTCAGGGCTGTTGTTCATGGATAGAGTGGCCCATTTCTATGTAAAATCGCCCGCCCAACTTATGGCCGAAGTAATTTTGGTTTTCTATTTTCAGAAAGAGACGTGGTAATAAAAAGTACATCTGTTTCATTGTATTTGTTATGTTATTATTCATTAGTTAAATCAATTCTTTCTTCGCTGTTTATTTTCTTTAGTATTTTTAATAACTTTTAAATTTAAAATTTTGTGTTTAATAGTATTTTAGAGGCATTTCCATTTTTGGTCCTACTGTTATTGGGACATTGCCAATTTTAGTCCACTTCATTAGTTTTTGCCACATTGCGACCAGTCTTATTTAGTTCTTGTCACTTTTAGTCCACCGTTAAAATTTGTGTCAAATTGCCATCCAAAATAGGAGTATTTTTTGTCTTTTCATGCTTTGGTCATCTCCTTGACCCTTTGCGGTGGTTTTTCTTACACATTTTCATCCATTGAAGAGATCCGACGAAAGCTATGCGAGCCACATTACAAAGCCATGGCTTTTACCAGACCTCTTCATTGGATGAAAATCTGTAAGGAAAACCACTACAAAGGGTAAACGAGATAATCAAAGCATGAAAAGATCAAAATACCCCTGTTTTGGACGGTTATTTGACGAAAATTTTAACGGTGGACTAAAAGTGGCAAGGACTAAATAAGATTGGCCACAATGTGGCAAAAGTTAATGAAGTGGACTAATATTGGCAATGCCCCAATAACAATATGACCAAAAATGGAAATGACTCAGTATTTTAATATAAGTTTTAAATATATAAATATTATTACTCATTTTGTCTCATTTTATTTGTCTTACTTACTATTTATTGGTTAAATTAACTTTTTTCTTTATTTATTTTCTTTAGTATTTTTTTTGTGTGCTTAATAGTACTTTTAGTGTAGTTTCTAAATATATAAAATTTGTATATTAATACTAAACCTAATATTATAAAAAATTGGATTAAAAATATTCAGTCAAGCATCGTTAACCAAACACATAAAATGGGACGGAAGGGTATATATTTATGATAAAATTAATATTATAAAAAATTAAATTAAAAATAATTTTAGTCAATTCTTGTTAATTATGAACTAGTATTTTCGCTCGTGCGTTGCACGGAATGAATTCGTTATAATATTTTAAGAATATTTGGATCGATATACAATTATATAAATTATAACATCGAATATTACATAGCGCGATTGATGAAATTGGTTGGATCGATTATGTTTTATGATGTTTTCCTTGCTTGAATTAGAACAAATAATTGTCCAATTACCCGTACGATGCACGGATACATTTTATTTTATTATATATTGAGATAATAAAAATAAATACAAAATTATAAAAAATTCTAATATTGAACGTGTACATTTATTTGATTATAAGATTAGTGCAAAAGTATTACTCAATTAATTGAATAATATATGACTTGTTTATCTACAATTATCTTAAAAAGATCTATAAGTAATATGACTTATGTAATTATATTATTACTAAAATAAATATGAGAAAAATGAGAAATAATTTAATTATAATTATTATAAAAAAAAATTCAACAACCAATGTTTAGCTTAATTACCATAATAATTATTATGCAATTATTATTAGTCAATTACACTAATATATGTGCAATTATACTTTTATACTTTAAGATATTCATTTTCACCATATTACATTTACTTTTATCTTCCTCATTCAAATCCATATTTGAATGAATTAATTTTGATTATTATAAAAATCTAACAACCCATGTTTAATTATTTTTTTTTAAAGTTTAAATAACTTAAAGTTTTCAAAATGAAAGTATAATTATTTTTTATCAAAGTTTTAAAATAATTTTCGGTCAATTAGTAATATCATTTTCCTTTTTAGATAAATGATTTTACTTTAATTAATAGTGTTGATACATGAATATAGCAACGATATTACCAATTAATAGATATTAGTTAATTTTCATTTTACATTTTCTTAACAAATAAGCTTTATTAATTATTTGATCAATAAAATATTTAATTAATTGACTACAAATAAAAACTTTAAGGATATTTGAATAAGACAGAGGGAGTAGGTTCCGCTGCTAGGATATTTGAACGCACAGTACCGTACGTGATTTCATCCAACCCCATTAAAAATTGATGTAACTTCTCTTCCTCCCTGCGCTTATCAAGTTTTGTTGAGATGTTACATTTGCATCCTCCACACTCACATATAGGCATCTATTCATAGCTAGCCAAGTCATCCCACAACCCCTTCAACTTTCCAAAGTACCCGGCTATGGTCAATCCATGTTGTTTGCATTCACTCAGCGCAGTCTATATGTGAGTGTGGAGGATGCAAATGCAACATCTCAACAAAACTTGATAAGCGCAGGGAGGAAGAGAAGTTACATCAATTTTTAATGGGATTGGATGAAATCACGTACGGTACTGTGCGTTCAAATATCCTAGCAGCGGAACCACTCCATAAAAATAATTTTAGTCAATTCTTGTTAATTGAATAAGACAGAGGGAGTAGGTTTTTGAAAAAATTTTACAACAATATTAATTAATTAATACAACCAAAAAATTCAAGTCGGACTGTCAAGTGTGTAGGTAGTCATTATTTGTTGGTGTTCTATTCAAATAATTGATTAAGAATATTTGTATTTAAGTCAAGAGAAATGAGGTCAAAAATCAAGATCAAATTTTCGAAATTCTTTTGTCTTCATTTTGGAAGGCCACGTGATAATGGTGACTGGTTTTTTTGTTACTTTTCTTTGTATGCTTTGACAAGTAATATTGGGCGGTGGCGTGTGATTATGAAACGGTTTTCATATTCTTCCAAAATTCCAAATTCTCCTCTCATTATATCGCGAGCTTGAGTGTTTATAAATATTCCATCTTCTGTCTCATTCAACCAACGCTTCTTCAGTTTAATTAGATTAGGGTTAAAAGTGCAATTAACCACATTTGACTTGTTATTGCAGATAATCTCTAAGTTAAACGTGATTGTAATGCTACGTCAATATGTTCTGATGACTTAAATACCAAATTCACATAATAATAATATATTAAAAATGAAATATTTTAAAACTTTTTTTTGGCACTCCTAACTCTACAAATGGATCTCTCTCGAAGCTTAGAAGAAGTGTCAAATATAAGAGAGTTAATTAGTACGCAATCAATCTAAAGATTTCATCTAAACATTTTAAATTGCAAGGAATCAACTAGATGTTGTCCAACTGTTTTTGAAAGACAAAACCGTGCTTTGTGGTTGGAGATCTTTGCTCAAGGTGACTTGATGGGCGAGCTTTGGAGTAGAACGATTAGGCAATGATAAAGAAACAACTATGTGAAGAAAGAGATTTAAAGGAATGTCAATGAGATAGTTAGTAACCTAGTTAGCTTTGTTTGCGTTGTGAATGATTATATTTTATTTGTATCTGTATCATTCTAGTGATATTATCCTTAGTTTTAAAGGAGAAGAATGGATCGGAGTAGAGAGTTCCCGAACTACTATAAAAATATCGCTTCAATCTCTCTTTGCTACTCAAATGACTATATTGTATTTGACAAGTTTTAAGACTTCCACTGCAAATTACTTTAATAATTTTAGTTTTTAAAAGTTTATTCAACCCCTACCTTCCTCTTTTAAAGTTTTACTTGTATAGATCGAGCCAATAAAAAACAAGTAAAATGAGAAAAATGAATAAAATATAAGGATTACAATACTATTAATTATTATGACTTTCGAATTAAATTTCTATAAACCAATAAAAAAATTAAATTTAACAACTTTAAGAAATTAGTAAAAAATAAATAGTTGATTGATTTGACTAATGAATAGTAAAACACGAGTAAAATAAATAAAAAAGAAATATAAGAAATATGATACTACTCCTGTATTATTTATGACATAGAACTCAAAATTACAAATAGTTTGTGGTATAAAATTTAATTAAAGTATTGAGCTTCTTTTATTTTCTTTCTTTTTTAGTTGATACAATGAAATTATAATCAATCATTCAAATGATGAATAACATTTACAATATCTCCAAAACACTAATAACAAGTTAACAACTATAATCAATATAATTATATCTTCCAAATAAACTAGAACTAATTTTCTTTTATAAACAACTAAAATGTTGTATACATGATTGTTCTGGTAGGACTCGAACCCTTCAGTATAACGTCAAGAGGTCTCATAAGAATATATATGTAGTCAAGTTTATTTCTTGTACTTTCTATTAAGTATTTTGTATATAACACGCACTTGAGATTTACAATAAATTGTATCATATTCATTCTCTTGCTTTTACATAAATATCATGTTTGACTCATGAATGGAATAACATTCTTAAGAATATACCTATTCTGTCGTTTGGCAAGTCATTTTATTCCGAGAGGGGTGGGGGGGGGGGGGGGGGTGGGGATTATGTTATTTATGAGTTTTTTAAAATAACTTATTTTTTGTAATGTTTAATTTATCCTTACCTATTTTTGTTATTAATATATTATAAATGTATTTTATAATAATAATAATAATAATAATAATAATAATAATAATAATAATAATTATTATTATTATTATTATTATTATTATTATTATTGTGTATATGTGTCAACGTAATTTTATTTTTTGAATATTTATTGCATTTTTGTTCCTTAATCCAAATATACACTAGAATACAATTCCTATCATTTATTCGTTTCACGAATCAAATAATGAAATAAAATTCGTATTCCATTCTTATATGGAATAGGATTCCTATTTTCTCAAAACATGTATGGAAAAAAGGTCATGCCCAAGGATGATGAAATGCCTGAATTGGATTCTTTGTGCGCACATGAAGACTAGGATTTGATAGGCTGATTGCGTGACTCGTGATCACTGTTGCAAAAATCCCCGCCTAGACCGCCTAGGCACCCGCCTAGGCGCTTGGCGCTCCTAGACCGTGGCGAATTGCTCCCTAGGCGTCCGCCTAGGAGGCCGCCTAGCGCCTAACTTGGCCGACTAGGCCGAGTTGGCAGTCGCCTAGGCCGAATTTCGTCGAGTTAACTTGTCCAACTCGATAGAGTTAGCCGAGTTAACCCGAGTGAGTCGGCATTGTTAATTTTATTATTATATTTATAGATATTTAAATTTATTTATTTATATAAGTAAGAGAAGTAAGAGATATATATATATAATATATAATATAATAAATGGCATACACCCACACATATGAATTAATTTTTTGTTTTTATAGGTCGCCGCCTAGAACCGCCTAGGTACCGCCTAGGCGCCGCCTAGACCGCTTAGGCGCTAGGCGCTAGTCTACCGCCCGACTAGCGCCTAGCGCCTACTGCAACCATGCCGTGATTGACTATAGAGTCAGGTTCCTGTGGATTTAAGATTAGTCTGGCAAAGCTGAGATTTACAAGAAAAGAAAAGGGTTTTTAGTCATGTACTCAATCACTGACTTGCAATTATGGTAATATGATGGTTGTTACTATCTTAAAGACCATCTTTTAACTAATCTTATCTTTATTAGGCTTGATTGGCCGGGTTATTCTCTTGGTCATAACCTCTTTAATTTTGTGTTGAAAAATCTCCATTCTTGGTAGCTCCACTACAAGAGTTGTAGTTTGGATTCATTATCTTCATTCCCTTTCTTATATTTCTCATGCATGTGCTTCTCCACATAAAGATGGAAAGTTCTGCCTACCACCATTATCTCCCATAATTCTTTGGCTAAAATATTGGGAAAGCTAAGGGGCCAATTACAAGCTTAATAAGACTAAAGGAAAATTGACCTCCATTCAATCATCAACCGTGTAGACTTACACTGTGATAGGTTTCTCTATGGGTCTATTCACCAATACAAATCCAATAATATTCACATCTCCAATAGTTTGTTCAAGCCCACAAATAATTGCAAGACCAAACACTCCTTCCACATCAAATCCTATTTGTTGTGTCTTTTAATTTAAATTATTTATAATTTAATTTAATATTAGTATATAAAATTTATTTATTTATAAACTATATTAAAAATACTATTAATACAAGGCAAAAACTTGTGTGAGACCGTCTCACCGTGAGACGTGTCGGGTTGGGTCGGGCCAATGTGAAAATTTAATACTTATACGCACAAATGTCATACTTATATGCTCAAAGATAATATTAATTAAGCATAAAATTTTTGTTACTTATAAGGGTACATGTAATACTTTTAAGGGAAAATACAATACTTTTATATTTCGATTTAAAAGTATTACATTTTTCATCAAAAGTATTATATTTTCCCTTATAAGTAAGAGACACTTGTCGACGTTACTTTTATGGAAAATTTAATACTTTTTCTCTTATAAGTAACAAAAATTGTATTCTTGATTAGTATCATATTTGAGCATATAAGTATGACATTTGCACATATAAGTGTGAAATTTGCATGTTGCTTCGACCCGACCCGTCTCACGAATAAGGATCCGTGAGACGGTCTCACACAAGTGTGCGGTGTGACCCTTAATACAAAGAACTTAAATTTAAAAATTATTATAAAATGCTGGAGAAAATTAAATAAATTACGTAATTGGTTAAATCAATGCATAGTAAATTAAATAAGACTAGTGGAGGAGTAAAATTTTGTTGGAAAGTGACTTCAAATTTAATAAATTACGTAATTGGTTAAACATTTTGTGTATCCTCATTGTGATTAATTTCCTGGTTTTATATTTTATAATGAAGTAATTTTATAAAAAGCTTTATAAGTCGTGATCTTGTCATTACATTCTAGTGATATATTGTCTACTAGAAGAAAGGACAACGTAACATACAATTATAATTCAACATCTATTATATATCATACATTATTAAAGTAAGATTTGCCAAGAGTATATATAATAGGTGTACGTTATATAGGGTGTTCATATAGGCAATTTTAAGAGAATATAGTTTTATAAAACATGTGAATTGATTGGGAAGGCTAAAAATGCCTTCTTTTGGGATAAATATGTACGTTTTTTTTAATTTTTACCCACATTATTTTAGGCTAAATACACACACTCCAATCATGATTCGTTTCAGTCAAAATTTGCATTATTTTGGTCTAATTGTCTAAACATGTATGAAAAGATCAAGAAGGCTAAGCACACATCAACCCACCCGAGAACGTGAATCGAATAAACTCTATCTTGTGACCCTAACCAGTAAATGATCTCAAAGAAGTAAAACCAGTCTAGGTTGCTCATAGCAGACTGACTCAAACAAAAAATAAAAGCTAATAGAAAGCTCCCGCTAGGAGACAAACTTTGAACCTTATCGTTACCAAAGCATGCAACAATTTGACTAGGGTTGTCTCCAACCAATGGACATCTCAACGTCCTACTACGATGCACCACCTTCGACAAATATCTCCCGTGACAAATAAAAATAACAGAAAAAACTCCAGCAATAGTCGTCGCCCTCCAACTAATGCACAACATAATGCCCCACATTGCCCCACACCTAACGCACCAATACACAACTCAACCTCCTACGATGTACACCCCCTAAGCAAAACCATACTCCATCAAAACAGAATAAATCAACAGAAAATACTAACCTGACGCAATGGCGAAACAGCCCCTGTTCGACAACGTAACCAAAAAAAAGAAGAAAAACGTCGGCAAAGAAACTTAGTGAAATGCCTACAAATTCTAAATATATCCCCCTATAATCATGCTGCATAAACGTACACGGAAACACCATGTCGGAAACCCCAAAATACCCCTCCCGACTTGAAAAAAAAAAACTGGCTTCCTCATCTGATATTTAACCCTAGCCATCGAATCTTGTAAAAATGAATAGTCTATATTAGACACAGTTCTCACCTAAGAATTGATTCTCATATGAATCAGCTTTTATATGTTCACGTGTTCTTAATAATATATGCCTATATGGTCTAGTGGCACCAAGGTTGCACTCTTATATGGGAGGTTGTGGATTTTTGCTTCCGTGGAGGCGATGTTGACTCTTTTTGTTTCAGTAGGCTGAGAAAGTAGTTACGAATAGATACTGCATTGTAGCAAGTCAATAATACTTAAAAAAAAATAGTATTTTTTTTGCCAGAATAATGAAAAACGAATTGGTTATTAGTGATATCGGTATGTTGCAATTTGCAAACTGAATTAATTAATAATATAAGTGTTGTTATTCTTCTAAATCATTGTTATTGTCACTGTCACCGGCCATCATTTTCATCAACACTAATTATATTCAATTATTTCTCGATTGTTCTAATGATCTCTCCGTAATATGTTCACATTTATCATTCCTTCTCGTCTAATTTTATTCAACTTAAAAAAACTATCAAACTACATCCATAAAATTAAATGATAATATCTCATCTCTAAGTGGACATTTACATCACAATTAAGATATAAAGTTATGACTGCAGTCTAAATGTGTGTGTGTATATATATAATAATTAACAATATATATTTAGATCTTACATTATTAATAAAATAATGGATTTAAGGGTATGTGTTTGGTAAATAGATGTAAGCTGATAGCTGATTGGGTTAATGAGTTTTGATTAGTTGATAGCATTAGTTGATTATAGAAAAATGTTTGGTAAATTAACTGTTACATGTAAAATGACTTTCTCAAAAAGCTGATTGAAAAAGCTGTTTTAAACATCTTTGGCCATGTTTGGTAAATAATCAGCCTATCAGTCAATTTTGGCTTATTTGATTACTATTAGTTGCTTGGTTAATAAGCTTTTTGTAACTCTAAAATATTAAAATTCAAAAGGCTACTCAAAGCAGCCTTTTCAATTAGCTTTTTGAGAGAAAAAATTATACCAAACAGCTATCAGCTAACAGCTAATCTATCAAACAACTTTTTCCAATCAGCTAATGTTATTAACAAATCATACCTTCTAATCTAAACAGCCAACACAATCAGCCAACAACCATTTACAAAACAGGGCTTTTATGAATTCTATACTAGCATTTTGGAGCAATAAGTTGTTTTAAAAAATTAATTAATCAAACACTTATATTGGTTGTTTAACTAAGTCAAACGGCTAATAGTGATTAAATAAGTCAAATTGACTGATAAGCTAAATATGTTACCAAATGGGCCTTAATCTATACAATTTGCTGAAACTCTAACATTAAGAATCACATTTGTCAGTTTACAAGGAACTTAGAAATTTAATTTATATCATAAATAATTGAGAGTTAAATTTATATTACAATTACAACAAAGAGATAAATTATGTTATTTAAAAATAATTAATATTATAAAGATATAGAAGCGTGTTTGCAGGTCAATTTTGAGGCAAATTATAAGAACATTCTTCCCCACCGAAGTTAGGTATAGGGTCTTCCGATCCCTTTCAATTCATAGCTTCTTGGGATCCAATCAATGCTATTATTTTATTAAAATCTTCGATCACTTTTCCTTTTCATCCATACAAGTTCCTTTCCTATCTTAGGAGTTTCTAGAGCTTTGGGAGTTTGGTTTGCTGTCCCAATAGGCATTGGTAGGCATAGCTGGATCCATCCCATTATATATATACAAATTAAAGTTGACTAATTTATGGCCAAGCAGTACGCATATATTATAGTAGAACCACTCAAAATTCTAATCATTTTACTAAGCACTTTGCCCAACAAATTAAAGTTATAATTGTATATTGTAATTATTTTGACGGCATCTCTTTACAATAGGAGTTTCTTATAGACATACTTCCCATTTGGGCAAATTATAGAATGGACCATATATGTCACACATTTTAATATAGGTAATATGGATAAATGTACTAAATGTTTAAATTTTTAATATACTAAAAATGTATTTTTTTTGATAACATAGAACTTTCAATACATTAAAAATGAATCTTATGTCAATAGTTTATTTTGTAAGGTAGACTATGTTACATGATACAATGACTGACTCATTTGATACAAAACTTCTTTCATTTTCATTTAATGAATTTTTTTTTTCTTTAGTTTTATACGTATTTTCTTTTTCTTACTGCGATGTCTTTTGAAAATAAGTGAATTAATAGCCATCAGTTTCCTAATTTATGCAAATTAATCTCAATATATATGAAAATTATTTTTATAACCTCAAATTCTACTTTTAGATCAATTAAATATCATATAATGGAGTTACAATTTGCTCTCAAAATTAAGATTAATGCCATAATGTGGATTTTTTTTTTGTATGATTTTTGAGGAGTTTTTGTAAGTGTGTAGGAAAGTGATCAAGTACTTTTGAGAATAATACTTGTAATCGTTGCATTGTGGGGGTAATCAGCTCTTTATATTTCTTTTCTATAAGTCTCTTTACTTTACCGAGGATAATGGTAAAAGAGAATGTTTTATGTTAAGCATGAAAATCTCTAGGGTATTATTTATGAGTAAATAAAGTACTCGTCAAAGTGTACGTAAGTTTGATGGAGTTGATCAACTTATTTTAATAGTGAAGACTAATTACGAGATTAGTCGTTGAATTATTGATGGAATGACTTAAATCCCAAGAGATGGTGAATTCATGGTCGATCCCACTTGTGTGGTCAAAAGAAGCTATGGAAATAGAATCACAAAGTAGTACACTAATTGGCCATTCCAATGATGTGTGTACTGGTGAGGTTGAACTACACCTCTTAATGAATTTATAACCTTATGAGATGGGTGGTCCTATTGAGACGGACTTAATGAATTCACCGATTAATAATTGAGAGATTGAGCATATAATGCTCTTAATGATTTCACACCCTAATTTGGGTAATCTATATTGAGATAGACTTAAAGAAATCCCGCATCGCAGAAATATTTCTTTTAATGAATTGTTCATTTCAAACCTTTTTTATTTGATTTCAATTTTAAATAAGTCGTATCTTGCTCAGACCAATAAATAGAGCTGAGGTTATAGTTAAAGCTGCTAATAAAAAACCAAAATAACTAGTTAGAGTAAGCATGAAGGGGCTAAATGAAATATGTTATTTTTATACATATGTTTCTAAAGCATTTACCGAAGTGAAAAAGGTTAACCACCTATTCTGAAAGATAATCAGCTATCTTTCTAGAGCACTCATTGGCATCCGAATGTCCAATTGAGTAAAAATATATGAGCAGCATGATGTTCTTAGTGAACTACCAGATTTATGTCTTTAACTACCCTGTAGCCTTTAAAGGTGGTCTATACTAAGATAGACTTGATAGAGTTAAATGTATATATTGAGATAGCCTTGAAGAGTTAAATGTCTATATTGAGATAGACCCGACAGAGTTAAATGTCTATATTGAGATAGACTTGGTAGAGTTAAATGTCTATATTGAGATAGCCTTGACAGAGTTAAATGTCTATATTGAGATAGACTTGATAGAGTTAAATGTCTATATTGAGATAGACTTGACAGAGTTAAATGTCTATATTGAGATAGACTTGACAAGGTTAAAATGTCTATGTTAATATAGACTTGACAATGTTGAAGGTCTATATTGAGATAGACACAACGAACTTGAATATTAAGGTTTCATCATAAGCAGTCAAAGAGTTTGACTTTCATAGAACTTGCATTTTAGAGTTGATGTGTGTCTTGAGTTCAAAATTTGTGTAACCGATGAGTTCAAGATTCATATCACTCTCGGGAAGAAAATTACATACTCAATGTTACTACGTATCAATTCAAGTTTAAACACTGATATTAAGGTCAGCTCGTTTGTATTGCTCAGACATTCTCTTTTCTATTTCTCTTTGAATGTGTGGGGGATTGTTGGGAATCATTTAAAGCAGCGCAATTAGTTGGGGTCATGGGACACCTCCCTTCTCATGCGTAATTCCTTGGCTGAGAATGTAGGTGGTTGTTGGCTCATTGACTATATAAACAACAATAATCTTTGAGAGGGTACACACCAAAACAAAAGCTCTCTTCCTCCTTTTTGATTCCTCTGTCTCATTGTCTGAGCAAAGTGAGGTTTGTCTGCACTATAGTTGGTGTAAGCTTAGCGTAGCTAGTCTGTGTAACCTGTCGGAAGCGTGCCGGGATCCTTAACTACACCGTTACCGGGTTTTAAGGCAGTGTTATTTTGACACAGCACATACTTCATTTTTACTTTAGTTGTTCTCCTTTTCCTAAAGAGTATCAGGATTAGTTGACATTGCGTCTATTTTCCAACATGATGATCTTCATTATTCTGTATGAACTTTGATGGAATTGAATTTTTTTCTGTCTTAAAACAAATTAATTGTAAATGAAAAATGTTGATTTTCGAGATAGCAACCAAAATGAAAATGGTTATGATAGTGTAGCAAATTTGAACACTGGAACTCCAATAAATTATATCATTCAAAGTTTTGTCTATGTAGTTCAAGTACTAATTACAATACCAATAAGCATTTTATGGTTGAAATGTTGAAGAAGTTCAACCCGTGAATTTCAAGATGTGGAAGCAAAAGATGACATTCTACCTAGCTGCTCTGATCTCAAGCTTGTGAGATCCTTGACGAAGAAGACTCTACGATTAAGGAGGATGAGGTTGATGTGCAAGTCATTCGTATAGTTGAAGCATAGAATCATTCTAATTTTCTATGTAGAAATAGTGTGTTGAATGGATTGCATAACTTGTTATATAATATTTACAAGAACACTAAGATAGCTAAATAGCAATGGAGATCCTTGGATCACTAATACAAGAGCGAGGATGCTGGAATAAATAATTTTGTGATTAACTAATTTCTTGACCACAAAATGGTGGTTTTGAAAATGGAGTTTAGTCTAGTTGAAAAGTTCTAGATGATCTTCAATAAGATTTATGATGAGGGCATGATAGTGAGATCTTTCCAAGTGACACCAATTATTTATTTGTTTTCCATTACATTTAACACACTATTTCTACACAAAGTAGTTTTTTCAAATCTGAAATATATGTAAGTATGTAAGAAAATGTTATGTACTTAATGGGCTTTTCAATCTCAATGTAATAACTTTGATATGATTAATAAAAGTGTTAATGAGTCTTTAACTTATTTGTTTGAATCTTCCAGTTTGTGTCACGATGTCTAGGTCATGTTAATTTTAATTCTATATGTAGGTTAACATGTACTATATTCCTACATTTCAAATTAACACTAATCACAAATGTGAAGTTTGTGTTGAGGAAAAACTAACGAGAACTTCTAAATCAATTGAAAGGCAAATGAAACCACTTGAATTAGGCCATCGTGATGCATGTAATTTTATGTCAATACAAACGTGAGGTGATAATAAATATTTTTTTTACCTTTATTGATGATAATACACAATACTGCTATGTGTATTTGCTTAATTAAGAGAAAAGATAAAGTTGGTTATAAATTCATTCTTTATAAATATGAAGTGAAAAACCAACTTAATAGAAAATTAAGGCAGATAGAAGTGGTTGAGGTAATGAGTATCGAAACACCAATTGGTGATTACTACACACAAAATTGTATCATACATGAGTGTACAATACCTTTTTTTTTTTACCTCAATTAAATGTTGTTGGATATAAAAATTGCACATAGAATGAAATGATGAATGCAATGTTGATAAGATAATGTTTTCCCCAAAGTATGTGGGGTGAGACTATTTTGTCAAGTAATTAACTTTTAAATAAGGTATCCCACGACAAGAAACTCAATAAGATTCTTTACGAGTTGTGGAAAGGTAGAAGACATTCCTATCAATACTTGAATATATGAGGGTATCTTGCTAAAGTAGTGGTTTCAACACAGAAGAAAATAAAAATAGGTCCTAAAATCATTGACTAGATGTCTTATTGGCTATACACATAATAGTAGTGCTTATAAGTTCTTAATATACGATTCACATAAGCTGGTCATATATACATACATAAGAACACGATTATTGAATTGGGAAATGCATTGTTAGAGCATGAGTCAAATACTCTAACTTATTTATTAGAAAATGAACTAGATTTTATAACTTGTTTATTAAAAAATAAGCCTTAGACTTATGTAGAAGGTATGATTTCTATTGAAAGACTAATATAATGTGGACAGGGGTTATAAAAAGTAAAGTTTTGATTCTATTTTACATAATCATACTTGATAAATAGTTGATCTTCCTCTATGTTATAAACCCTTAGGATCTAAATGATCCTTTAAACAAAAGATGAAACCAGATGATTCCAATGAAAAGTATCCGGCCACACTTGAGATTAAAGGTTACAAGCAATATGAGGCCACGATTACTTCGATATTTGTCATCACAGCCTTGCGAAACTTGGGATTTCATCAAATGGGTGTGAAAGTAGCTTTCTTAAATTGTGAGTTAGATGGAGAAATTTATATAAAACAACTGGAAGGATTTATTGTTCTGGGCCAAGAAAAGAAACTATGTACACTAGTTAATCATTGTATGGTTTGAAACAAGTGTCTAAGCAATGACACAAAAGTTTGACAATGCAACGATAACTAGCGCACTTAAAATAAATGAAAGTGATAAATATGTCTATGTTAAGGACACGGTATATGGTTATGTCATTTTATGTTTAGACGTGGGTGATATACTCATTGTTGGTAGTAACAATCAAATGATCAAATCTATCAAAAACGTGTTAAAGTAAACACTTGACATAAAGTATATCTGTTTGGTGGATTTAACCCTTGAGATTAAAATTATTAGAAGACCATACAAACTTGTGTCAAGCCAATATCATTATATTGATAAAATCATTGAGAAGTTTAACAAGGATGATGATTAATTGACTAGCTAGGGTGCAGTTAAATACTAACATGCATCTATCTAAAAATTGAAGAGAGTATATATTTCTCAAATAGAATATGCGAGGATTATTGAAAGTTTGATGTACTTAATGAGTTATACTAGGTTGGATATTGCCTTTGTTGTTAGTAAACTTAATAGATATATTAGTAATTCACGTGGTGACAACTTGAAGGCAATTGTGAGGGTGATGAGATCATTAAGGTATATTCGTGAACTTGGACTGCACTATATGAGATAACTAGTCGTACTAGAAAGGTATAGCGATACTAATTGGATGTTAAGGACTCTAATCCCACAAGTAGCTACGCGTTTACGGTAGCCAGTGCACTTGTGTATCATGGAAATCCTTGAAACAAATAGTGATAGCTAGATCCAAAATGTATTATGAGTTGATAGCTTTGGATAAGTGAAGTGAAGAGGCTGAATGACTTTGCCATTTTCTAGAAGATCTTCCTATTTGGGAAAAACCTATACCTCCAATTTGTATACATTGCAATAGCCAAGTTGCAATTGGAAGGGTACAATGTAATATGTATAATGATAAGTCTAGACATATACATTGTAGACATAATACCATTAAACAACTCTGCATAATGGGTGCTATCTATGTTGACTACGTGAAGTTAAAGGATAATATAGCGTATCTACTAATCAATGGGTTAAGTAGAGAGTGGATAGAGAAGTTATCACAAGGAATGAGACTAAAGCCCATTGAATATTGTACTAGCTAAAAAAAGCCCATTGAATACAAGTTCTATAGTGGATACCGACCTAGCTGGCACACATGTTTAAAAAGGTTAACTAAATTATATAACAAAGTATAGTCATTGTGGGCTATTGAACTCCTATCCACTTGTCGTTGAAACAGTGACTCTCGTACAAGGTTAGCATGTATGCATGTTTTAATAATTTTAGTATCAGTTGACATGCATAATTCGAGTATGTAAGATACGCAATAAAAGAATCGCATATGTGTAAGAGAAGTGAGGCTGCTTCAAAAGAGAATTTTATGGGCTCAATTCTTTAGAAACTCTCGTAGAACCATGCAAGGTATTCCATGGCTAAAATAGGCACACTCTTAAAAATTGAACAAAAGTTTGCAAGTTCTTGTGTAAGATATACCATTGTTTATCCTAACGACAAAGTGAATAAGGTCAAAGTGAATTTCGGCTTTCCTAGTTGAGATGATGAATGTTATATATTATATGCTCAAAATGTATAATAAGTGAGTAGGAAATTGATAAGCGCTAATTCTTAGTATTTTTAAGTGTACAATTGATACCAAACTCATATGATTTCATGTTAATTGAAAATTAAATATGTGCTTATTTGTTTTCTTTGTGTCATTTAAGTGATTTGGAGACATTGACTGCAATATCATGTAAATTGGAGTTCAATTGTGTCATCTTGACACAAAGACATGTTCCGGGAGTCATGAGAGGTCAAGAAAGTGAAAAAGAGCAAGTTGGAAGTATCATGACATGACCCAGGGATCCATAAGAATAAAGGAGGTGATGAAATATGCATTTTGGAGTGAAAATCAGGGCTCACGCCGTGACTACCAGTGTGACTCCATTATGCTCTGCATTTTTCGCTACCAGGCGGCACCTAGGTTTTTTGAGTATATCTCGAGCTAGGAGTGTCCAAATAAGGTTATTCAAGTGGTATTAGAACGAAAGCTCAACGGGTTACAACTTTCATGAAGACCACAAATGCTAGTTCAGACATCCTCAAGGTGAAAATGACCTAGAAACCAGAATTATTGTGTAGAGTGGGTGGTCACGGTCGGGGTCAAAATGTGAACTCGATCGTGACCACATGCCCAAAATCTTTTCTAAATGGTGTTTTTAGCGCGATTTGAGGAGAATAAGTATCCCTAGGCGATTATTTTTTTTTTAAAAAATTCATTATCTACTCTCTCTCCAAGTTTCCAAACATTTCATTTGTGTAATCAATCCATCTTTAAAGAAGACTTGAAGAACAATTTCAGATTTCATTTTGCAAATTCAAGATTTCATTTTCCTAGTTCTTAATCAAAGCTAAGTATTTCTTGTTGTTTTCTTTGCATTTTATTACTTCCCATTGTTATTGCAAATGTCTTTAATTTCAATCAAGGCTTAGCTAGATTCAATTAGGGATTGTATTAAGTCATCTTTTGTGATTGATGCTATGTGATTGAATTGAGCTATGAGCTAGTGCAATGACTTGATGATGACTCTAGTTGTGAGCTTGGTGGTTTGTATTGTCTCTTAATTATATGGTTGTGGCTAAATTATGCAAGAGGTACATGGACAATGTTTTGTCACTATGAGAATAGAGTAATACAATAGCCATATCTCTCACTAATCCAACTCACTTTTGAGAAAATGGGAATAGAAGGAGATGTGAACACCACATGTTTGATAAAATACTTCAATTGCCTTGAGTCATGATGAGAGTGGGGCTTAAAGCTAATTGAGAATCCAACGGCCATGAGAGTGGCGTTGGCACCTAGTAGCATCTCCCTAATTCTATTGTCAATGTATTACATGAGTTCTAACCAATGATACACTATACAATCTACACTTAAATGGCCTATTCCAAGTCCTTAGTTTTACTATTGATTGTTAATTGTTGCTTGATGTTTCATTACAATTTGATTGTCATTTCCTCTATTTTGCTCTTATCACATGAATCACATCTATTCGTTTGAACTAGCTTCTAAACACTCTGCACTCTTGTGACTAAGCACCTACTATATATTCAACCCCCCGGTCCACTCTTGAGACGATATTCGGTGTGAGGATACCCTCTCACACACATTCCATTCCGCCATTTCTACACAACTTTCAAAAATTAATTCTCAAAGGGTATCCATTGAATTATGAAAAATGGAGTCAGAGAAGGTTTTTAAGTTGCATTTGTCACACATTGGAAAGAGATATGAGTTTACACTAGTATAAATACAATTTAACTTTTTTTTTTTAAAAAAAATTAAGTATGTAGCATAGATGCTTTCTCTTGAGTGTAAGGGTGAGCAAATCAAATCCCAAAATGAGCATAAAAAGCTAAATTCGAGCGCACTAAATGTTCAGGACAAACATTAGTAGCCTCTTTGATATGTGTCAATTCTTACTATTTTATATATTTATTTGAAATCAATTCATATGGTTTTGTGCTAATTTGACGTTAAGTATTTGCTTATTTGTTTCCTTTGTGTCACTTAGGTGTTTTGGAGGCATTGATTGTAAAATCATGAAAATTGGTGCTCAATTAAATGAATTTTGAAGTTACATTGGCACTAAGATGCATTCTGGTAGATGTTGAGGCCTAAGATGGCATAGAAATGGAGTTGGAAACACCACGGCATGATTTGAGGACCTAAAATAGGAGAAAAGTTGATTTTTGGAAGATGCCTATGCCACCCACTATCGCGCCACACAGAGTTTGTCGAGTGCCGTTTTCGTATTTTTGCCATATTTCAACGTAGAAATGTCCAAATTGAATAATTCAAGTGTTATTGAAAAGATAACTCAATGATCTACAACTTCCATGAGAGCATGAAGTCAAATTTTGACGATAACAGGGTTGAAAATAGCTTGGAAGCTAGAGCTAATGCATAGAGATACGCTCCTAGTCGTAGCCTGAAAGGGTCGAAATTAGCTTTAATTTGAAGTTAATTAAGCTATGTTTTCATTACCTACATTTCAATTCCTTCAATTTCATTTGTGCTTTTAGTACATGCAATTTCACTGTGCTTTTACTTTGCAAGTCAAATCATTAATAACTAGATTTTTTAAGGGGATTTGGATTAAATTTCTCTTGTTAATTTGTTATAGATGCTTTTATGAATCCAATTGCATAAAGGGAGTATGTATTGAATTAGCTAGTTTTCTTAGTGCTTTGTTTGATCTCTTGTGTGATATATAATTGTATTATACTTGAGAGTCTTGGAGGTGTACGTGTTGTTGCTATAAGGATAGGACATTATTATAGCCACATTACTCATAATAAGTCCAAGCTTGCTTTTAGAAAATGAGATTTGAAGAAGGCTTATATGCTAAAATGCTCTAATTAGGATTGACTTGCATGCCATGAGAGTGGATTAATGACTAATTGGGAGTCTAATGGCCATGAGAATAACATTGACACCATTGTTGATCTTCCTTGATCTTTGCTAAGTCTTTCCATGTTCTCCAAATCATAAAACACCCCATAACATATATGCAAGGGTTGGCCTAGTCCAAACCCCTTTCTTTACCTTTGTTTATTACTTCTAGTGTTCATTGCTTGTTACTTGATTGTTTCTATGACATTTTCCAACAAAATTGTTAGAGCTAGCTTAGCTTCCAAACATTTGCCATGTTTTGTGCTTCACCAACTCTCTATTTGATACTCTTTTAGTTCACTCAATGAGACAATATCTAATGTTAGGATACCCTTTCACACCACCATCACTAAAATCAACATTTCAACCCTCAAACAAGCTAATAAGGTTTTGTCAAATTTTTTATTTAAATTTTCCAATTAAGACTAACTACTTAGAGTAGTAAAGCAGCGAGTGCGAGCCTTGGTGGAACAAAAAAAATTTTGAGTTATTTTTCCCAATTGAGGCTTACTAATTGGAGCAGTAAACTAGAAAGTGTGACCCTTGCTAGCTGTTGGAGCAGTGAGGGAGTAACCTTATTACTTAGCTTGGAGCAATAAAGCAACGAGTGTGACCATTACTCTGTTGGAGTAGTAAAACAACAATTGAGACTTAGGGTGTGTTTGGTTCGCGCATAGGAATCTGAATCGTTATAGGTATCAAATACTTGATAAAAGTAATGAGTTTTAGTGAAATTATTTTGCATATTTGGTAGTAGGGTGAAATATGATGATTATTAATAGTTAGGGAATAAAGGAGCTGAGGAAGGGAAATGAAATCCTTATTTAATAAGGGTATGAGTTTTTCAATTAAGTATTTTAAAACCTGTCAACCAAACAATAACAATTATTTTGATACTCATACCTTACACCAAAACCTGTCAACCAAACACACCCTTAGTGTAGCAGCGATGTGTTTTACTATCCTCGTTACCTTATTGTAGTAAGGGTAAGGAAGCAATAAGGCTTCGTCTTGGTCGTCTACTACCTTATTGTTCTAGTTTCTATCTCTTTACTACTATAACATACTAGAAATGTTGAGTTACTTCTTTTTTGAGTACTACTGACCTCAACTTATTTAAGAATTAACTTTGTAACATCATATTTATTGTAGTATCTGTTCATCTATACTTTTCTCAACCTGTTGAAGCACAAAGAGTCAATTTCGAGATCTCCACCATTGAGACTCGCACTCATGACCTCCCATCTGAGGGTGGCCACTACATGCCAATTGAGCACAAGGTGCTTGGCCATATTTATTTTGTTTAATTTGCTAGTTTTGGGAGTTACCATTAGAATTTTAAATTCAAATTTAAATGTAATTAATGCTAATGAAGTCCTAATTCCTTATAAATTATTTTATTGGGTAGAATATTTTCAAATTTTGACACAACATGAAAATTATAATTTTTACTATTAGGTGCTCTTGCAACTCCCTAGAATTTGTAAAAACTTTCTCAAAATTCAAAGTCTTCATCTTTGTTTAAGTTGTATGGTTTAATTGAATGCTCGAAAAAATTGTAGTAATCTATTGAATTTTGAGAAATTGACTCTTAAATGTTCCTATACTAGCACTAAAAGGAGGAAAAGAATTGATTTTAAAGAAAATTGTGCATGACACAATCTTTAGATTAATTTTGTGAATTACTATGACATAAATTTTTTAGTATTTCAAATTAAAATTCTCTACGACCCAACAGTTCGTACCAATAAAACTTTTACAGTTAAACTAGAAGAAACTCGTATGATGTAATTTGTAACTTATATTTTCAATAACTATGAAAATAGCATTTCAAAACCTTTTTTATTCATAAACTCAAAGCGAAAGTTGATAACTTATTTATAATAAGTTATAATAAATTATAAACTTAGAAAAAAAACAAAAAAAAAAAAAAAACAAAAAAGTCGTAGCAAACCGAGCCAACATTTTTCCAATCGATAAATCATGATTTGAAATAATCCTTGAGACAATGAGGATTGCGGTCGGTGGATACGCAAATCTGAGTAGACGGTGGATTGCCATTATTATCGCTAAACATCATTATTCTTCTTCTTCATCCTTCTATCCTAATTTAATACTATCAACTCTATTACTGTGTAATATTTATTCAATATACTTTCTTAATCATTTATAGTAGGGGTGGGAACCAAACTGAACTGAACTAAACCGAACCGTACCAAAGTAGTTCGGTTCGGTTCGGTATAAACCAAAAAAATCGAACGATACTTAATATAGAGAAACCGAACGGTTCGGTTTTTTACCGAACCAAACCGAAAACCGTTCGGTTTTTTAAATATATATAATAAATAATAATAATGAATATTGATCCGTGATGAGGGGATGATGGATGTACAAGATATTACTTTACAATTTGGATTGCTATGTTAATTTTGTGTTTGAACTGTTTTGTTTTTATGTAATATTTATATTTTAGACTTTGGATTATGCGAATATGTATTGTTTGGCAGTGTGTTATTTGAAAAATTAGTAAATGTTGAAAATTGAACATCCTAAACCGAATCGTACTTTATTGTAAAACCGAATGGTATCATTTTTTGTAATACCGAAACCGAAAAAAACCGTACCGAATACAGGGTCCACCCATGTTCGCTCCGGGAGGCACAGGGGCTGGCCGAGGGGGAATCTTCACTTACGGGAATTGAACCCGGGTTCTCCCGAAATTCCTCCCCACAAAGAGAGCTCACTTGGCACTTGAGCTACCCCACTGGGTTATATATCATATTTTGTTGAGTACTACTGACTCTGTTACAATGCAGTATCTGTTCATAACTATTTTCTCAACCTACTGAAATACAAACAATCGATACTACCTCTACTAAACCTCGAACCCACCACCCCAAATGTGAGTGCAACTTGGCTAATCCTATCCTATTTAATTTCCTGTTAATTAACAAATTAAATACAATACTGGCTGCCTATTAATACTGTAGCTGTACTTAATTAATTAAAGCTTATTAGGGAGTGCAAGTTGCTTCGAAGATCGCGGCAAATCTTTGATCAGTAAAGATGGTCCCTTTCCAAATGGCATAATCCTCCACCGCCCAACGCGCTTTCATTAACTTATCATTTCTTTTATCATTAATAAATTGTTTGTTTGTCTGTTGTTAATCCAAATAAATGTGTGTTACGTTGTTTCATTATATTGCTTGATATTGATGTCTGCTCTCTAAGACGACTAAACTCATGTGAACCCTGGAATATTTTTCATTTTCTTTTGTCTGTATTTTCAATATTAAACTCTAATCTTATCAATATATTAACGGTCAAAACGTGCTTAACTTGTCGGGGAGTTATAGGTCCGCCAAGATTAATAATAATTAATTTTTTATTTGAACTTTAGTATTTGGAGATTTTAAATCTAGTACTAATTTTATTTCGAATTATTTAACTACATTATTGATTTCGAAACTTTGTATTAATATTTGTTTAAATTATTTAGACTATTTTATTATCAATTACAAGTTTCTTGAATTAACTTTTTAAAAGTTTGGCAAGCCAAACCTACAACGTAACCTCTTAGGGATCAATAATTATACAGTGGACCATAGTTGTCAAATGAAACTGTAATAGAATTAAAATGATATATACTTTAGTGTTGATATAATGAAACTAATGTGCGTAAAAAAAAATGAAATTAAAAAACAGAGCTCATTCAACAACGTATGTTGTCAAATGAAACTATAGTATAATTAAAATTATATTGTAGTGTTGTTTTGATGAAACTAGTGTGTGTAGAAAATTAAATTAAAATTCAGAACCATGAGCCTAGAGTGTAACTAAAACAATACTTTAATATTACTATAATTAAATTTGTGTGCGTATAAAATGAAACTTCAAAATAGAGCTCATGCAATAGTGTATATTGTCAAATGAAACTATAGTAGAATTAGAATAATACTTTGATATTATTATAATGAAACTAGTGTATGTGGAAAATGAAACTAATTAAAAAACAAAACAATATTGTCAAATGAAACTAAAATGTAATTAGAATGATATTACTTCATGGACCACGTACACTGCTACACGCTAATTAAATACAATAATTATGAAAATAAATTGGTGAGGATTTAAGCGCGGTAAAAAGCATGCAGAATTTATCAACATTAGATGTATTTTCATGTTATAAATAATGATATAACCAACACTAGATATCTTTACAATGGAGTTTTTTTTTTTTTTTTTTTTTTTTGTAGTGTAACAAATTAAAAATGTTTAATTATAATTATGACAAAGGTTTGAGATTGTTTCAGTAGGTATTTGGCCACTTGTGATACCGATAAAAAAGGAACACCAAAACCTTGGCATGTTGGTGATAATAACAAGTGATAAGAAGCATGATCTTTCATGTGATGGGATAGAAAAGTTCGCAATTTTGATGATTTTTTAATTACAAATGGTTGTACTTCTACGTGCCTAATCATTGTACTTACTGCTACCCTCAAAGAAACAAGCTTAGTTTACCAATAAATTAGTAAGGTTTTCTTAATCTACAATCCACAACGCTTACTTAATTATATATCTTTCATTAAAAATAAAACTTTGGTCATATATATATATATATATATAGGAATAATCAAATGAGAAAAGGGTTTTCTTGTAAGAAGTGAAGACTAATCTCAGTTGTCTATCATATTTTATTAATAGTTGAAAGTTTTAGTAAAAAATACGGGATTAGTTTTATTATAATTATTAAAAAAATTTAAGAGTAGAGTTTATTTTATAATAATTGTAAACTTGAAACTTTAGTAATAATAAGATCTTAACATTTGATTTCTTAATATGAAGGTGTGGATGTGTCTACACTTTTTATTGGGAGAGATGTTCTCACCCGAATCCTTATACTACGAACAAGGTTGGACTTTAAATTATGGCCAATAGACTGAGATGGCCCGTTGACCCGTACATTTTTAAAAAGATATAGTATACATATATACTCTAATAGAATAATGATCGATATGGAAGGGGGTTGATTCGAGTTTCAGTGGAGGCGACATTAACTCTTGGTATTTCAGTAGGTTGAGAAAGTAGTTATAAACATATACTGCATTGTAACAGAGAAAATAGTACTCAAAAAGAAAAAAGAATAACGATCGATAGGATTATCACATTAATTAGAAATTTTGAAATTGAGGGACCAAAATTGTGATTTCTCTTAACAATAAATATAGGCAAGTACTATTTTTTAAAATATCATAAATATAAAATAATATCAATTTAATGGTTGTATATCATCTTAAATTAAAGCTAGATCCAATTTTTTTTTTTTCAATTCCTTGATAATGAAAAAAGTTTCTTTTTAGTTTTCAAACGGACGCCGAGTGAATGGAGCAATAAATGTGTTACTTCATATTATTTAAAATTTTAGTACTATTTTTTAAAATATCATAAATATACAATAATATCAATTTTATGGTTGTATATCATCTTAAATTAAAGCTAGATCCATTTTTTTTTTGCAATTCCTTGATAATGAAAAAAGTTTCTTTTTAGTTTTCAAACGGATGCCGAGTGAATGGAGCAATAAATTAAATGTGTTACTTCATATTATTTAAAGTTTTAGTACTATTTTTTAAAATATCATAAATATACAATAATATCAATTTTATGGTTGTATATCATCTTAAATTAAAGCTAGATCCAATTTTTTTTATTTTTATTTTTCAATTCCTTGATAATGAAAAAAGTTTCTTTTTAGTTTTCAAACGGATGCCGAGTGAATGGAGCAATAAATGTGTTACTTCATATTATTTAAAGTTTTAGTACTATTTTTTAAAATATCATAAATATACAATAATATCAATTTTATGATTGTATATCATCTTAAATTAAAGCTAGATCCAATTTTTTTTTTAATTTTTTTTTTTTCAATTCCTTGATAATGAAAAAAGTTTCTTTTTAGTTTTCAAACGGACGCCGAGTGAATGGAGCAATAAATATGTTACTTCATATTATTTAAAGTTTTAGTACTATTTTTTAAAGTATCATAAATATAAAATAATATCAATTTAATGGTTGTATATCATCTTAAATTAAAGCTAGATCCAATTTTTTTTATTTTTCTTTTTCAATTCCTTGATAATGAAAAAAGTTTCTTTTTAGTTTTCAAATGGATGCCGCGTGAATGGAGCAATAAATGTGTTACTTCATATTATTTAAAATTTTAGTACTATTTTTTAAAATATCATAAATATACAATAATATCAATTTTATGGTTGTATATCATCTTAAATTAAAGCTAGATCCAATTTTTTTTTTTTTTTTTCAATTCCTTGATAATGAAAAAAGTTTCTTTTTAGTTTTCAAACGGACGCCGAGTGAATAAAGCAATAAATGTGTTACTTCACACTCTGTTATAATGTAATATATGTATATCGTCTCGACTGAGACTTGAACCCACCCCCTCCCATGTAGGGATGTAATCGAGTGCCACTAGACCACAAGGTCTTTAGCTATATTTTTTAAAGGAGTTAATTCCAGCAATGGTCCTCCGACTATGTTGATTTTCCAAAATTAGTCTCCGACTTTTAATTTGGACAATTTAGGTCCCTTGACTTTCAAATTCTATCCAATGTTGATCTTTTCGTCAAATTTTGGTTAAGTTGAGGTCAAATGGAGTGATAAAATTGTCTGTTCCCTTGTATAGTGTATTATTACTCGTATTTGTCCTGTCCTATATATGAATATAATCTTAGTCGAAGAGATTTCGATGAGATTATATGGCTTCGATTGAGACTCCGACTGAGATTATATTCATATATACAGCGTATAGGACAGGAGAAATACTAGTAATAATACACTAAACATGTGAATGGACAATTTACCCCTTCATTTGACCTCGAGTTAACCAAAATTTGACGAAAGGACCGACATTGGAAAGAATTTAAAAGTCAATGGACCTAAATTGTCCAAATTAAAAGTCGATGACTAATTTTGGAAAATCAACATAGTCGGAGGACCATTGCTGGAATTAACTCTTTTTTAAAGTTAATAACAAGAAATTAGGAGTGAAGCTGAATTTCATTTTCAGCTTAAATATAAGATTATAAACTTAGACTCTGTTTGGCAAAGCTTATTTAGGGGTTTATAGCTTATTTTAAGCTACTAATAAGCTATAAGCTCTGTTTGATAATATTTCCAAAATAAGCTAGTAGCTTAAAATAAGAGCTTATTTTGAATCTATTAATAAGTTTTGTCATAGCTAAGAAGTTTGATAGTGTGAATGTAGAGTTGCTCAGAAATGTGCGAATGTGGAGGTTTCAAATTGTGAATATAGAGTATAGAAATCGTGAATGTAGAGTTATGCATGTGTGAATCTATAATAGAGTTAAGAAGTTCTAGCAACTTGTAGTCCTGTAATGTGTGAATGTGAAGTTCTCAAGTTGTGGATATGGAGTATAGGACCTGTGAATATAGAGTTTTGAATGTGTGAATGCATAACAATGATAATATAGTTACTAAACATATAATCTTGTAATGTGTGAATGTGGAGTTTACAAAGTGTGAATGTAGAGTATCATATAATCATGTAATGTGTGAATGTGGAGTTTAGAAAGTGTGAATGTAGAGTATAGTGTATGTGAATGTGGAGTTTACAAAGTGTGAATGTAAATTATAGTGTATGTGAATGTAGAGTATAGTGCAAGGTGGACTTGGGTCCACGGCATAACAATTGACATAATATGTGGTTGCATATGCTATTGTTTCCTTTCACTACCGACTGGGTTGTCGGACTTATCGGATTCGGGTTGTCGGTTAATTATTATTTTAATCTCGGATTCATGTTAGCCCTAACTCTAATCTTCGGGTTGTCGGGCTATCTGGCGGGTTAGACTATTTGAACTAAAATCGAAAATGAATACTTATATTTTATAAAACGGGTCAAGTCGTCAACCGGATCCGGATTCGTTAGAACGGGTCAACCGGATGAGCATTGAGCACATTAAAATTTAACAAATGTAATTTCAATGGATTGGCATCCCTTACCCACTGCTCAAATTTTCTGGACCACATTATGTGGTTATATATAGCATTTCATTAGTCTCACTTCGTTGTGAGTTGTGACTGCTATCCCGAGTGCCGACCTTACTGCTATCATCAGGTTATATATATATATAGTTGAGTCTTTATTTGTATTTGCTTTTACTAGTGCTTTACCCGTGCGATGCACGAACAAATATATTATTATGAATTTAAATAAAAATTTTGAAAAATTATTTTTTTTGAATACAACTGACCCTATTACATCTATACTTTAATGTTGAAGCACAAAGAGTCAATTTCAAGATCTCCACCACTGAGACTCGAACTCATGATCTGAACTAAAAATTTTGAAAAAATATAAATATTTTAAAATGTAAAAAATGTCTCCTAATTCTTGGACATTATTTTTTTTCGCACAGGCAACGCAAACCCGTGCAGCATCCGTGCGACACCCGTGCAGCGCCTGTGCAAAGTTGACATAACCACCTCCTAGCTGTTTTTCACCATTTTATTATGATATGATCGATGAGCGCGCACGCACATGCACATTTAGATAAATTTATAGAGAAAAATTTACATAATTAATTCGATTTATTCATAAGTGTATTTCATATATATTATAATTCCAACAATATGAATAATAACTAAGAAAATTATATTTAAAAAAGTGATAATGTAGAGTTATCAAAGTGTGAATGTGGAGTTTACAAAGTGTGAATGTAGAGTATCATATAATCATGTAATGTGTGAATGTAGAGTATAGTGTATGTGAATGTGGAGTTTACAAAGTGTGAATGTAAAGTATAGTGTATGTGAATGTAGAGTATAGTGCAAGGTGGACTTGGGTCCACGGCATAACAATTGACATATTATGTGGTTGCATATGCTATTGTTTCCTTTCACTACTGACTGGGTTGTCGGACTTATCGGATTCGGGTTGTCGGTTAATTATTATTTTAATCTCGGATTCATGTTAGCCCTAACTCTAATCTTCGGGTTGTCGGGCTATCGGGCGGGTTAGACTATTTGAACTAAAATCGAAAATGAATACTTATATTTTATAAAACGGGTCAAGTCGTCAACCGGATCCGGATTCGTTAGAACGGGTCAACCGGATGAGCATTGAGCACATTAAAATTTAACAAATGTAATTTCAATGGATTGGCATCCCTTACCCACTGCTCAAATTTTCTGGACCACATTATGTGGTTATATATAGCATTTCATTAGTCTCACTTCGTTGTGAGTTGTGACTGCTATCCCGAGTGCCGACCTTACTGCTATCATCAGGTTATATATATATATAGTTGAGTCTTTATTTGTATTTGCTTTTACTAGTGCTTTACCCGTGCGATGCACGAACAAAATTATATTATTATGAATTTAAATAAAAATTTTGAAAAAATATAAATATTTTAAAATGTAAAAAATGTCTCCTAATTCTTGGACATTATTTTTTTTCGCACAGGCAACGCAAACCCGTGCAGCATCCGTGCGACACCCGTGCAGCGCCTGTGCAAAGTTGACATAACCACCTCCTAGCTGTTTTTCACCATTTTATTATGATATGATCGATGAGCGCGCACGCACATGCACATTTAGATAAATTTATAGAGAAAAATTTACATAATTAATTCGATTTATTCATAAGTGTATTTCATATATATTATAATTCCAACAATATGAATAATAACTAAGAAAATTATATTTAAAAAAGTGATAATGTAGAGTTATCAAAGTGTGAATGTGGAGTTTACAAAGTGTGAATGTAGAGTATCATATAATCATGTAATGTGTGAATGTGGAGTTTACAAAGTGTGAATGTAGAGTATAGTGTATGTGAATGTGGAGTTTACAAAGTGTGAATGTAAAGTATAGTGTATGTGAATGTAGAGTATAGTGCAAGGTGGACTTGGTCCACGGCATAACAATTGACATATTATGTGGTTGCATATGCTATTGTTTCCTTTCACTACGACTGGGTTGTCGGACTTATCGGATTCGGGTTGTCGGTTAATTATTATTTTAATCTCGGATTCATGTTAGCCCTAACTCTAATCTTCGGGTTGTCGGGCTATCGGGCGGGTTAGACTATTTGAACTAAAATCGAAAATGAATACTTATATTTTATAAAACGGGTCAAGTCGTCAACCGGATCCGGATTCGTTAGAACGGGTCAACCGGATGAGCATTGAGCACATTAAAATTTAACAAATGTAATTTCAATGGATTGGCATCCCTTACCCACTGCTCAAATTTTCTGGACCACATTATGTGGTTATATATAGCATTTCATTAGTCTCACTTCGTTGTGAGTTGTGACTGCTATCCCGAGTGCCGACCTTACTGCTATCATCAGGTGAGAATAATATATATATATATATATATAGTTGAGTCTTTATTTGTATTTGCTTTTACTAGTGCTTTACCCGTGCGATGCACGAACAAAATTATATTATTATGAATTTAAATAAAAATTTTGAAAAAATATAAATATTTTAAAATGTAAAAAATGTCTCCTAATTCTTGGACATTATTTTTTTTCGCACAGGCAACGCAAACCCGTGCAGCATCCGTGCGACACCCGTGCAGCGCCTGTGCAAAGTTGACATAACCACCTCCTAGCTGTTTTTCACCATTTTATTATGATATGATCGATGAGCGCGCACGCACATGCACATTTAGATAAATTTATAGAGAAAAATTTACATAATTAATTCGATTTATTCATAAGTGTATTTCATATATATTATAATTCCAACAATATGAATAATAACTAAGAAAATTATATTTAAAAAAGTACAAATTTTAATTTTAGATTAGTAAATTTAAATTCTAATTGGATGCATTTCCTTAATGATTGTATATTACGTCGTATATGCAAATAATATTTATATATATATATATATATATATATATATATATATATATATATATATATATATATATATATGCAAATTCTATAATATAATTTCTGTAATTATAATATATATTGATGAATTTATAATTAAAATAATCACATTTAAAAATTAATAAAATTAGTATTTTAATTTTGTATTATTAATATAGTGCATAAATATAAGTATGTGTTTTAAAAAGAAACAAAAAATATATATATTATGATTCAATTAGTTCATATCAATAAAACAAACAAATAGATAAATATATAAAAATGAAACAACTGGGGTGACAACTTCATGAATTATTATCATATTGAAGCGATAAAAACATAAGGAATTGATATATATATATATATATATATATATATATATATATATATATATAACAATATGTAAAAAACATATACCTCCACATCTTCCGTACAGATTCTAAAGTTTCTCTTCGGTTGTTCTTGACTTCGTAAAGAAAAATCAATCGTATACCTCCACATCTTCCATACAGTTTCTAAAGTTTCTCCTCGGTTGTTCTTGACTTCGTAAAGACGAATTAATCGTACTTTGATTGCCCACGCATTATTGAAGGCGTTTATCTTATTTAGTAAAACAAAAATATGGGCCATTGTATGTAGATTTTTTTGTGTATCAAACTAAAGTGGTAAGATGGAGTGAAGGAAAGATGTGAAATTGGTTGCATGGTTGCATGATTTATATAGTGGTATGAGAATTTATTAGATAGAAATATATTTGGAAAACATTAAAAATAATTGATTAATAATAATTCTTGATTATTGATTGATTAATATGAATAATAATAATCACTCCTGCTATTATCTGATCATCATTATTGTTATTATTATTATTATTATTATTATTTTAATTAAATTACCATTTTTCACCGATTAAGAATTATTGCCTTTTTATAATGTACGTTAGTATGCAATTTCTAATTTATTGTATGCAATTTGCCTAATAAGTATTGATTATTGATTGATTAATATTAATAATAATAATCACTCCTGTTATTATCCGATTATTATTATTATTATTATTATTATTATTATTATTATTATTATTATTATTATTAAGAATTAAGAATTACTCCGTAATAATTTGCAATTTACTTTTTATTAATAATAATCAATCATGTTATTATTTTAAATCAATATACCAAAATAATAACAATAATCACTTATGTTATTATCCGATTATATTATTATTATTATTATTAATTAATTAATAATTAATAATTTGCAATTTTTCTTTATTAATAATAATCAATCATGTTATTATTTTATATCAATTTACCGTTTTCACCGATTAAGAATTATTGCCTTTTTTTATAATGTAATAATAATCAATCCTGTTATTATTTTAAATCAATATTGTAAGCAAATAAAGAAAATAGATATTACTAAGAACACAATAACCTCCATACTAATGAAGGGTAATTATTAAGAACAAAACAAAAAATAAATATTCCATGTCGTGCAAGTGGACAACTACTGGTGTGCGTGTTAATATTAACAACACAATATTATATTAGATATATCACAAATTATATATCACCAATCATCAATCAATATTAACAACACAATATTACCATATTACTTTATGACATTACATTACATTATTAATAAATATGGATAATTAATAAAATTAATAAAATAATAAATAAATAAATATTAACAATATTGCCATATTAGATATATTACAAATTATATATCACCAATCACCAATTAATATTATTAATAAATGTGGATAATGGCGTTACATTATTAATAAATATGGATAATTGATAAAATTAATAAAATAATAAATAAATAAATAAATAATATCCATTATGTTGTTACTAAAATGCCCTCCAGTTTTGGGGGGAAAACTTTTGCTAGGCACTTCTATTATTATATATATATAGATTTGCTTTTATTTGCTTCGCTTGATGGACTGCATTCTGGCCCGTAGCAGTAGAGTTACATTTAAGAACTGTTTTTTTCACTTATATCTTCGAAAAGACTTGTTGTTGAAGCGAAGTAATTTTGTAGTTGTATATCTATCGATAGTTCTGGCCATAATGGACGTGAACAATTTAAGGATAGGCATTGCGTCTCTTCTGCATTACTCTCCTGCAGGTACATCTTTCTCTCATAAGATGTTCCTTACAATCCCGAGGATGGAGCCAGTGCAGTCGAACACTTGGTTAGATGAGATGAAATCTTCCTCGCCCACTCACAAGAATAGGAATAAAGATCACAGTATCGACCACATATCAAACGAGAACGATGATCTCTATTACAATTGGACAGTATGTTCCGCCTTTCTTTTCCGTGTGTGTACTTTCTGTCAACAAAACACCGTAATTCTTCCTTGCTTAATCTTCTGTTTCTTTCGTGTCTAACAGATCATATATCCATCGGCACTTGCATCCTTTGAGCAAATCACAAACTATGCAAAAGGAAAGAGGATAGCGTTATTTTTGGATTATGACGGGACCTTATCACCAATCGTGCGCAATCCAGATTGTGCATTGATGTCAAACGCTGTGAGAACCTAGTTATATTTATTTTTGAAGAAATAAAACATCTAAAGTTTTAGTATCATTTTTCTTTTGGGGATTAATCTCGATACCTAATAAAATGCTTTCAGATGAGAGCTGCTGTAAAAAAGGTTGCAAAATATTTTCCAATAGTGGGAGAAGTCGTGATAAGGTAGCTTGCTGCCATTTGTATGCTGTGTCTGCGTGTCTATACATATATATTTTTTTCCCGTTGCAGTAATTTCACCTCTAAGATAACCTTTTCCGTTTCTGTAGGTATACGAGTTTGTAGGGCTAACGGAACTTTATTATGCTGGTAGTCACGGTATCGAAATTCTGGGGCTTGTGCATACAAATAACTATAAATGCGTTAGTTCCACTGACGAGCAGGTAATAACGCTATTACTTTTAGACTAATCTTGATTGAAGAGATGCGATCTTTGTTTCCCATCTGTGACTGTACTTATATGGTTACGGTTTTTAATTTTCGTGAACATATATAAGGTAGGGTAGTTACGATGTACATATTTAGATCATCATTCAATTCATCTTCATACAAAGGAGGCGATTTCTTTCCTTGCAGTTTCCACGCTAAGTTTGGTAAGTCTTCCGTCTCCAACCTAGCCGTTGCGGCGGCAGGCGGAGCCCTACGATGGCGCAAGCGCCGCCCGGTCCTTGTGGTGACCCTCCCGACACCCCAATGGAGGAGGGAGATCCACATGCACACTCGGCGAAGAAGCATAGGTCCTACAAGCGTTCGTTCGCGGACGCAGTGTCTTCCTTCACCAACGTCCCTAACGTCGACTCATCACGTATTGATAGCAATGAATGGGCTTTTGAAGATATAGACGTGGTTTCTGACTATGAACCAGATGCGGCTGATATGGGAGATGGCCGTCCCCGCGTCACCTTCTCCAAAGAGCTGCGTCGAGAACTATGCAGCGCATGGAAGATGTCTCTAATCATCAAGTACCTGGGCAAGAACATCCACGTTAATATTCTGAATCAGCGGCTTCCCGTGATGTGGAATCTACAAGGGAAAATGACCCTAATCGATATCGGTTATGGGTGTTTCGTGGCTCGCTTCGACAACAAGATTGACTACCTCCAGGTTCTTCTCGACGGCCCGTGGAAGATCTTTGACAACTATCTTGTCACGCAGCGGTGGGAACCAGGGTTTCGTCCCCGTACGGCTAAATTCTCTAAGATGGCGGTATGGGTTAGACTTCCCGAGTTACCTATGGAATACTTCCGTGACGACACCATTAGAGCGATTCTGGATAATGTGGGCAAGCCGCTCAAACTTGACAGAACAACGGTGGTGGCTACAAAAGGGAGGTTCGCCCGTGCGGCGGTGGAAATCGATCTTAACAAACTGCTTGTCTCCGAGGTGTGGGTTGATAACGAGGTTCAGCTCGTAGAGTATGAAGGCCTGCATGTCGTCTGCTTCCATTGCGGCGTCGTCGGCCACCGAGAACAGGCGTGCCCGGAAATTAAGACGGCGGAGGTTGATGTCCCAATCGTAGACTTGAACGCTAACCCTATCCCGGAAACTACGAATAACCAGCAATCACAATCGCTGATCCCTCCACCTCAGGCTCAGGAGAAACGACGATATGGAACTTGGATGTTAGTTACAAAGAAATCAAAGCCGGGGGATTCGGTCAAGAACACACGACAAGCCAGAAAAGATCCCAACCTCCCTGCTGCCAACCGTGGTAACCAGTATGGTCTACTGGCTGATATTCATGAAGATAATGAACCGACTAATCACAGACAAAGAACAGACAAGGGCAAATCCAAAACTATGCCACGACAAACTTCTAGAGGTAAGCATCCCATTCCTCCCGCCCCACCACAGCCACAACCTCCACCCACAGTGACGACCAGCAACCCCTCGGCGAACACTCACCTTCCTGATCAGAACGTTCGGACGCGTGGGGGACGTACCGCCGCAGCTAGAGAACGCGGTAGAGGTTCGGGTAGAGGCAACGGAGTGAACCATGGCATCTCTCCTTCGTTTTCCCCTACCACTGGTCTGGTGAGTCAGTTACGTTCCCAGAGTATTTTTCAGTTTGGTGGTTCGCACACACCGTCTCCTACTGTGACAGGTATGCCTTCTAATCCTGTCGAAACGGATCCTCCGTCTTGTTCTACGCCTGGAGAGGGCGGTGACCAAACCTCCCCCGGTCCCACAGGTTTGCCATGAAGATCATAACCTGGAACTGTAGGGGCATCGTTAATGGACGTGTCAGGAAGCATGTTAAAAACCTCCTGATTACGTCAAAAGTGGATGCCTTCTGTTTATTAGAAATCAAGTCCGCTAAAGCGGATAAGATGATTGACCTGGCTTATAACTTAGGGTTTAACAACCACTTTCTGGTTAACCCTATTGGGTTTGCTCGTGGTCTCCTTCTTTTTTGGAAACAGGGTCACATTGACCTGGAGATTATTAGTCACAATTCTCAAGCCATTTATACCAGAGTGAATCGGCCTTCTAAGAATTGTTTCATTACCTTCGTGTACGTTAGACCTAATCCTTTGGCTAAGTGCAGGTTTTGGGATCTTTGTAAATCCCTTTCGGGTACCATTCAGATCCCCTGGCTTGTTCTAGGGGATTTTAACGATATTGCAGGTATGGAGGAACAGTGGGGGAGCACTAACTCCAACACCAACCATTTCCAACGGTTTTCTGAAGCCTTCGGGGACTGAAATCTCTTGGATCCAGGAGCTTCAGGACCTAAATTCACTTGGCATAGATTGGTGGGAAATAGGGTGATTCAAATGAGGAGACTGGACAGACTCCTTTGGAACATTGAAGCTCAATTAGCCTTCCCCGAAGCTAAACTGTTGGTCTTACCTCGCCTCTATTCGGATCACAATC
The DNA here is from genome assembly GCA_003576665.1 of Ipomoea trifida. NCBI lineage: Eukaryota > Viridiplantae > Streptophyta > Magnoliopsida > Solanales > Convolvulaceae > Ipomoea > Ipomoea trifida. The sequence goes on along the minus strand of CP025647.1, from coordinate 10,602,507 downwards.
CTATCTTGTTCGTGGAAGAAGCGGGCCAACCACCGAATAGGAGTTCGAGACCCATCAGATTTGAAGCGGCTTGGCTCAATAGAGATGACTATAATCTCATTTGGAAAGAGGCCGTGAGTAATAGCAACCAGTCGTTTACAGACATCATCTCTACGGTGACCCGTAAAAGCCTGCTTTGGAACCGTAATGAGTTTGGCAACATCTTCAAAAGAAAACAGAGTTTGATCACAGATATTCAAAACACTCAAAACAGGAGTGACTTCACAGTGTCTCGTGATCTCCAAAAACGGGAAAGGGACCTCATTAATGACCTCAATGAAGTGCTGGATCAAGAGGAAGCGTTTTGGTTTCAGAAATCTAGGATGGATTGGATCAAAGATGGTGATCGCAATACCCGGTTCTACCACAACGCTGCAGTGATCAGAAGGAATAAGAATAGGATCAGGTTCCTCAAGATTAACGGAGCTTGGACGGACAATCACCCTTCCCTGAGCGCTCACATTAGAAACTTTTTTACTTCCCTTTTTTGCAGGGTGGAAACAAACGACGCGGCTGTCCTAACCCCGGTGGCAGATGAACACACCATAACGCACACCCAGGCGATGGGTCTGTGCCGCCAGGCACCCCTCGATGAAGTTAGAAAGGCGGTCTTTGGTATGAAGAAATATGGGAGTCCGGGGCCGGATGGGATTCCAACGATCTTCTATCAACATTTCTGGAGTGAGGTGGGCCAATCGTTGACAAATATGGTTAATCAGGCCCTGGTTAGTGGCATGGTTAATAACTCTCTCCTGACGGCCTTCATCACCCTTATTCCAAAAAAGGAGGTCCCTGAGACTGCAGCTGATTTTAGACCGATCACCCTGTTAAATGTAGCCTTTAAAGTTATCTCGAAAGTCCTGGTTAATAGACTGCGGCCTATCATGCAGAAATTAATTGGGCCGCACCAGAATAGCTTTCTTCCGGGCCGCTCCACGATGGACAATGTCATCCTTACACAAGAGGTGGTTCATACCATGTCCTCTAAAAAAGGTAAAAAAGGCTTTATGATTGTCAAAGTGGACCTTCACAAAGCCTACGATAGTGTCTCTTGGTCCTTCCTGGAAGACACTCTAGTTAGATTCAGATTTCCGAGAAGTATCATTGATCTTTTACTCTTCTCTCTTCGAGAAAGTGACATTTCCATTCTGTGGAATGGGGGTCGCCTTCCAGCTTTTAAGCCGGGTCGTGGCCTCCGCCAGGGGGACCCTCTTGCCCCGTATTTGTTTAATTTGGTTATGGAAAGACTTGCATATGACATCCACAATAAAGTTGCAATAGGTACCTGGAAACCGATCAAAATCTCAAGGGGAGGGATCGACATTTCTCACATTTTCTTTGCAAATGACCTAATGCTCTTCGGAGAAGCGTCGGAGAAACAGGCCAAGACCATGATTGATTGTCTCAACAACTTTAGTGCAGCTTCGGGTCTCACTGTTAACCTAACAAAGTCTACCACCTTCTGTTCCCCTAATCTCAATGCAGGGCTCAGGAACCGTATCAAGGATATTTTAAATATCCCTATTGCAGCTAACATGGGACACTACCTTGGAATGCCTATCCTTCAAAGACGTGTTTCTCGCCACACCTTCTCTTATGTGGTGGATAAAATGCGTAAGAAGCTCGCAACCTGGAAAGCCAGCGCCCTCTCCATGGCGGGGAGAAGAACCCTCGTGCAGTCCTCGCTAGCGTCGGTCCCAACATATTCCATGCAGTCGCTTGCCTTTCCGGTAAGTACATGTACTGACATTGATAGAGTTTGCAGGAATTTTTTGTGGGGGCACGATGATACCACAAGAAAGATCCACACGGTCAACTGGTCAGACATCTGCAAACCTCGGGGGGTAGGTGGGCTGGGCCTCAGAAAAGCCCGTGATTTCAACATGGCCTTTCTCACCAAAATGGCGTGGCAGCTGTGGTCTAATGAAGATAAACTCTGGGTACAAGCTATAAAAGATAAATACGTCAAACAGGGTGATTTTCTACAACTCACGAACTGCTCAAACGCTTCGTGGGGATGGCGTAGTATCCTAAAAGGTAGAGATATTCTCATCAAAGGTTTAAAGTGGCGTGTCAGTGATGGCAAATCTATTAATTTTTGGGGAGATTGGTGGGTGGGGGACCGACCTCTAGCGGAGGCTGTTCCAAACGGTGGTGTCTCCACCCCCGCCCACACCATGGTAGATCACTTCATCACTCCTTATAACACTTGGAACATCCAAGCTCTAAACGATGTCCTTCCTCCAGTCATTGTGGACGAAATTCGGGCAATTGCTTTACCAACCTCTCACAATCAGGTAGATCAACTGACTTGGCCCCATTCAAATTCTGGTTTAGTTTCGGTTGCTTCGACTTTCTCCTTTATTTCAGGGAATGACGGAGCGGAGGACCCCTATGCTTGGATTTGGAAGATCACCTGTGTCGAAAGAGTCAAACTGTTCGTTTGGAAAGTGGCGGTCAATGGTCTTCTCATCAATGCTGAACGCCTCCGACGGGGTCTATCCTCAAATGGTGACTACCCTAGATGCGGTGCACATGACGAATCTATAGACCATCTCCTCCGCCATTGTGATTTCGCAAAGAATTGTTGGGAGTCGGCGTCAACACCGGCGGGATTCATGACAAGCTTCCACCTTCCTCTCACGGACTGGATGAAGAAGGCCTGCACGACGCAAACACATGACGACGGAAGCAGATGGAACACAGTTTTCCCCTATCTCCTATGGAACATGTGGAAAGCTCGCAACAACCTTGTCTTCAATGGTATCAACGGCTCGGCAAATGACATCATTATCAAGGCGAATAGGGAAGCGAAAGAGGCTCACAGAATCCTTCTCAAACACACAGGGCCCTTACATGCACGGCAAACTTGGGTCGCTTGGTCACCTCCACCGCTAGACTATGTTAAGATGAACTCAGACGGCGCAAGGAAATCTATTTCAGGTCTAGCCAGTGCCGGTGGTTTAATTCGGGATCATAGAGGGAGGTGGATTGTTGGGTTCACGACAAACATCGGTCGCACCTCTAGCTTCAACGCAGAACTTTGGGGATTTCGGGAGGGCTTGATCGCTGCCATCCACCGTGGCTTCACTCGCCTCATCACGGAGTCCGACTCTGAGGCCTTGGTGAATGTCATTGTTAACAACTCTGATGACGGTAGCTTGGATTCCACTTTAGTTGCGGACTGCAAAGCCCTTACACGCCATTTCTAGGAGTTTAGGCTTAATCACACCCTACGGGAAGGGAACCAGTGCGCTGACTTCCTTGCGAACCTCGGGCAACACTCAGATTGGGGAACGACTCTGTTAGATCACCCCCCGGACGGACTGACCACGCTGCTGGCTCGGGACGCTCAAGGGGTTGCTTCGTGTAGACGACATTAGCTTTAAGGGATCTTCGGATCCCTTCCCCCACCAAAAAAAAAAAAAGCTAAGAACTAATATAAGAGTAGAAGCTTTTTCAACACGTTTGAAAACTTGGACCCCTCCACGCACTTTAATTTACTCCACTTTGGTATGTAACACAACCCCTCTCAACCACTTTTTCAACATCCCAAAAGCAGGAATCTCCTCATCATACTCCTTTAAAATGTGGCTTCCATTCCATATATTAGTTAACAATATTATCTAATAATCTAAAATTAATTACAAACTATAATATTCAATTCCTATAGGATATAAAAGTGGCTTAATTAATTGGTGTTTCTTATGATCGAATAATATCATGTTATTAAAAGTTTGAATTGAAAGTGGGATGTAGATAGATAACGATTTGGAGAACGAGATTTTTGAATGTAGAAAAAGTTTTATAATGTTTTTTTTTTTACTATAGTTATGCTTAAAATAATATCCCAAAAAAATTAACCATGATAATAATTTAAGAAATTGATTAGAAAATTTTAAGGCTTGTGTTGCTTAATTACAATATCCTTGGAACCAATGTCATGTTTGGCAAACCTAGCTGAAAAGGTAGCTGAAAGCTGAAAAGTAGTTAAAAGCTATAAGCTAGTAGCTGAAATATATGAAGAGATGTTATGCTTAAAAGTGTTTGGTAAAATTAAATTTTTGATAAGCTGATAAATGTAAAAAGACTAAAAATGACATATTCATAAAATTTAAATAGTTTTAAATTTAAATAGGTTTGTTTACATATAATAAAATATAAAATAATGAAACCAATATATTTTAATAAAATATAAAGAAAGAACATATATACATTTGAAAATATATAAAGTAAAACAAAATATTTATAGTTCATAAAATTAGTTTATACAAAAATTAATGTGCAAACACACAAATGTCAAATTGAAATTACAACCAAACATATTGAAGAGAAAATGCCAAAAGAATTTTAATTAGGAGGGGTAAAAGATGTCGTTTATTTAAAATAATAAGAAAGATAAAAAAAATTAAGAAGGTACTAACTTATTTTGAAAAGCTACCTAAAGTAGCTTTTCATAACAAGCTCTTATTTTAGCTACTAGTTTATTTTGAAAATATTACCAAACAGAGCTTATGTCTTATTAGTAATTTAAAATAAACTATAAGCTCCTAAATAAGTCTACCAAACAGAGCCCAATTCACTTTCTCTCGTGAGTACTATGAAGTGTTGAAATGTGGAGAACTCAAACAAATCATAAAATGAACATTGGAATCTAGGAATGTTGTTTGCAATTTTTTTTCCAAGAATTTTGATAGAGTTTCAAGAGAGAGAAATTGAGAATTTCAAGTGTTCAAATGTGTTTTTCCCAACAACCTATCCTAGTATGTATATAGGGAACTTGAAAATAACAGCATGCATTTAGCATGGTATTTAAATTTGAATTTATAATTCAAAAGTGTAATTCTTATAACTGGATAATTAAATTGAAAATAAAACATAAATTAAAGCTACAAAGTTAATTCTAAGATATATGGATTGAAATTAATCAATATTAATTTCTAAAATACCATACAAAGTTTACCTCTCTATTTCACATTTCTACCTTCTTGTTTTACCTCTCTCAATAGCGAGGCACCCACCTTGCTGTTTTCGTAGTTAGAAAAATTATTTTAAAATTTTGATAAAAAATTAGTTTATTTGTGATACCAAGGGTGCACACGAGTTCAAGCCTGAGACTTATTATTATTTTTTTTAGAAATTTTAAAACGGATTTGAGAAAGAAAAATTGAGAATTTTTATGTGTTAAAACATTTTTACCAACAATCAAGTATGTATAGGGAACTTGAAAATAATAGTATTCAACATGTCATTTGAATTTTATTATTTTAAAATTCTAATTTGTAACTCTATAAATGGTTAATTAATTTGGAAAATTTGACAAAACTTTAGCTTAGCTTGTTTGTGCTAGTAAGTGTCGCAAATTATATCGTGGACCGTGGTCCACAATGCATTGTGGACCGCGGTCCCAAAACGACGTCGTTTTGATTAATGAAAACAGATGGATGAATTCGCGCCACTCACTTTCTTTTCATATATACTGCACTTTCTTTTCATATATACTACACTTTCTTTTCAACACAACTGCAGTTACCTTTCAACACAACTGCAGTTACTTTTTGATATAACTACAGTTTCATTCGATAATATAAAAACACAAATGTGAAACTGTTATTCAATATATTTTCATATACACTGCAATTTCTTTTCAACACAACTACAGTTACTTTTTGATATAACCACAGTTTCATTCGATAATATCAAACACAAATGTGAAACTGTTATTCAGTATCTTTTCATATACACTGCACTTTCTTTTCAACACAACTACAGTTACTTTTTGATATAACTACAGTTTCATTCGATAATATCAAAACAAATGTAAGGCAGTATCTTTTGGAATGAACTGTAGTTTCAATTACGGGGCTCCGTCTCCCACTTACTAAAACGGCGTCGTTTTGGGACCGCAGTCCACGATATAAGAACTGAGTAAGTGTTAGGATTATATTAGAGTTAGTGTTCTAGTTGATTTCTACTATTGTCTTTATATATCTGTTGTATTCTCTATGTACAAATAATCAAAATATACAATCATCATCTGGTATTAATTACCAGGTTTTTCCCGTTTCTTCTCATGTCGAACGTACACGATGATGGCTCTACTGGCACATCTTCGGAGCGCACAGTGTTCTAGTTGATTTCTACTATTGTCTTTATATATCTATTGTATTCTCTATTTACAGATAATCATAATATACCATCCTCGTCCTAAGGATGCACTTGCACAAAAGTTCAAGTCTATGAAACTCATTTTTGAATTTTGATTCAAATTCACTTTTTTTTTTTTTTTGAAAAAATTCAAATTCACTTTTAATTTTACACAAATAAAAAGTGAACCTGAGTCAAACTAATACCTTAAAATGGACATTCAAATGTCATTTTCTAAATTATTTTTTCAACATTTATTATTTATACTTTCAAAAATGAATTGGATAAACTGAGGATGTTTGAGTTATATTAAATGGTTCAAAAAACAAAGAAGGAAAAAAGTAATTCTTTATTTTTTTTTTGGCAGAAAAAACTTTGTAATAAAAAGTATTGTAAAATTGTCTTAATTAGCATTATATGTTTAAATTGACCTTTGTGTTCTTAGCTAGAGATGTCTACATGAACGTTTTGTTAATAATGTTGATTTTAATATATATATATATATATATATATATATATATATATATATATATTCACACAGATATGTATGCGAGAATGTAGCAATCAAGAATAGAACCAAAATGATGAATATTTTTGTAACCCTCAAAATTTTAATTTAATTTTAAAACATAAATATTAAATTAGTCTAAAAAATTGTTGAGTGAAATTTTCATAATGATGAATTTTTTTAATATTAAAATATTTGAATATATTTTAGATAATATTGATACTATCTAATTTGTTTAATTAGATAATATCAAAAGTGTTTGAACTTATCAAAACTTTTCTTATCCTAATTATAAATAGGACATCTTATTCATCCTAGAGATTATCAAAATAAAAACCCTTTCATGAAGATCATACTAGGCATGCATATCGATTAAAACCTCATTGAAGCCATTCAAACTAGGTATATTGATCTAAACCTCATTGAAGATCAAACCATTTGAAGCACAAATTTTACCAGAAAGCTAATTGAAAAGCTTTTAGCTGATAGGTTAAGCCTTTAGCTGTTAGCTGATAGCTGTTTGGTATAATTTCTTTTCTCACAAAGCTAATTGAAAAGGCTGCTTTGAGTAGCCTTTTGAATTTTAACATTTTGGAGTTATAAAAAACTTATTAACCAAACAACTAATAGTGGTCAAATAAGCCAAAATTGGCTGATAGGCTGATTATTTACCAAACAGGACCAAGATGTTATCAAGAAATCATACCTTCCAACCCAAACAAGCAGGACCCTTTTTCTTTTTAAAGGAAAAAAAGTTATATATAATTGCTGAACTTTTTCTAGCAACTATCCCCTACGAAGACAAACAAGAGGTTCTGGGTTTCTATTATTCTTTTTTTTTTTTTTTTTTCGCTGGAGAAGTGAACGATAAATTTAAAGAAAAAAAAAATCTCTTTCTTCATCTTCTCCCTCATTTTTTTTCTTCTTTTTATGTCTTTCATCTTCACTATATATATGTTAAACATATTTAATATATAGATATAAATGTGTAATTTAACTACAAAGTTACATTTTCAGTTGAAATAGAACATACGGTTCAATTTGATATTAGAGTCAGTCCCATACCAAAGGTCATTTGTTCTAATCTCCGCACCACCCAATAAAATGGCCCGCGTGGGAACATGTACATGTGTGCAATTCAACTATGAGCTTCGTTTTTTAGTTGAGATAGAGCATATGCTTCAATTATACATAGTGGTGGAATTAGCCATTCTCAACCACCTCTAAACAGGTGGTTAAATTTCCAACCATTAAAATAATATTTATAAAGTTCAAAGTTTTTTTTAAACCATCCGATAGAGGTGGCTGAAAATATTTAAAAATTCGTAACATTTTTTCAAGTTTTAGGTGATAAAAAATGCAATTTCTTAATAGTAGTGGAAATAAAATAAATAAATTTATATTAATTAAATTAATATTTACTACTAGATAATAATAATAATAATATAGTATATTTATTTAGCAATGCGGATATGATAGATAAACTCCTAAAAAACCGTATTTTATCATATATATTAAGCTATAGATTCTTTATATCTAAAGGAATAACTGATGAATAGGTATCTATACCTTAATATATAATAAATGGAAAATTTTAAGAGTTCATTTTAATTAAATAATATGTTTAATGCCAAAGACCTTGTGGTCTAGTGGCACCTGGTGTCCTGGTTAACATTCTGATGAGAGTGGGCTTGAGCCTCAATGGAGGCAATTGTTGACTTTTTGTGCTTCAGTAGGTTAAAAAATTAGCTATGAATAGATACTACATTATAACAGAGTCAGTAGTGCTAAAAAAAAAATATTCGATTTCAAATAAAAGTTTAAACATATATAATAATACTACATATTTATTATTTTATTATACATTTGTGCTCGTCAATGTTTCATATATATTCTTACAAACTACCTTCTCAACCAATTGAAGCACAAGAGTCAGTACTGCCTCTACTGAGGCTGAGGCTCGAACCCACCACCTCCCGTATAAAGGGAAGGGTTTGATGCCACTGGACCACAAGGTAAGTTGCAACTAGGGTATTTTAAATTCATTATGGTTACATACAGCTAGTAATTTAATTTTATTTTAAAATAAGAGAATTTAAATTTCATCATTATTCACAAGGAAACTTCAAGGTGCTAGACAGAGACATATTTAGGGTGTGTTTGGAAAGTAGGAAAATGATTTCTGGAAAATGTTTTCTGGAAAATGAGTCATTTTTTGGAAAATGGTTTAATTTTCAGTGTTTGGATGCATTCTGGAAAACTGTATTTGTGTGTTTGGTTTATTTTCCGGAAAATGGATAGAAATCTATAATTATATATTTTTAATACTTTATTTAAAATATTAAAATATTTATAATAATATTTAGAATAATATTTATAATTTATAATAATAATTAAAATTAAACCACCACCCCCGTTTCCGGCGGAAACCAAATCTGGTTTCCGCCGGAAACCACTCTGGTTCCCGCAGCGAGGAACCAGACTCTGGTTCCCGGCGAGAAACCAGAGCACAGTGCTCTGGTTTCTCGCCAGAAAGCAGAGCACTTGGTTTCCGGCGGAAACCATACCATGGTTTCCGCCGGAAACGGTGATGTGTGTGTGTGTTGTTGTGGGCGGAAAATGACTTCCGCCCAAATTTGGCGGAAGTCATTTTCCGCCAAATGAACCATATTTTCCTCAGTCAACGAAAAATGATTTCCGTTGACTGGGTTTTCCAATGCTTGCCAAACACCCAAAGCCCGGAAAATGATTTCCGGAAGTCATTTTCCGGGCTTCCAAACACACCCTTAGAGTAAAGTGACTTTACATACAACTCCAACAATTGAAATTGAAAATCTAGGTTGATTGCAATCTGTGTAATATGTAAGATTAGCTCAAATTGTGTGATTTTACTTTTTAGAACACTTTATTATTATTTTGTCATTAATTTTGTGAAGAACATTTTAATACAGTACAGTTGAAGAACACTTTATTATTATTCTATCATTAATTTTGTGAATTATTTCGTATAGTGCAAAGAGGCATAAATTGCACTATTAATTTATGAGGACAACTAAAGTCTAGCCGATCCTCGTAACTTAGCATGGGCTACACATTTGAATGCTAGTCTTTGTATCTGGGAAGATTTCCCTCCTCAATGTATTCGGTCTTTGATTAAGTGAATTTGGTTCTTAAAAAAAAGTTTGGCCAGTCCGTGTTCATGCATTATAAACTAGCAATAAATAAACATAAAAGTCATTATTATATAATTTTAGGTTAACTATAGTTAAGAAATAATATCTCACTATTTTACAATTACTTTTCTATTTGTCATTAGAAATAGATGTTACCCTATTTTTTTTTTTCTACACCTAGATATCTATTTGTATGTTTTTTTTTTTTTAAAGAAGTATATGAGATTTATTCTCATTTCTCACACTAAACATTATTCTTGCAAGATCTCACTAAACATTATTCTTGCAAGATCTCATCCATATGTGTATGTGTTTATGTGTTAATGAGGGATACACCCTTATTACACTCTTGATTTTTGTCCAATCTTATCTAATGAATTTCAATATCACTATATAAATCATGCAACCAATTCCACATTTTCCACTCTTTCCTACAATCTTACCACTTTAGCCTCATTAAAAAAAAATTACATATAATGGCCCCTATTTTTGTTTTACTAAATAAGAAAACGCCTACAATACTGCGTGGACAATAACAGTACGATTGATTCGTCTTTACAAAGTCAAGAACAACCGATGAGCAACCTTAGAATCTGTGCTGGAAGATGTGGAGGTATATGTTCTTGACATATTGTTTACTTAAATTTGTCATTAAGAAATAGTTTTACAGTGTTTTTTTACGGATTTCATCAATTAGTATTAGTAAATTCACTACATACACATATTTTTATTTGTTATAATGATTTATGATAGATGTTGTGTATTGCATTCAATTCCTACACTATTATCTTTTATATTTTGACTGATTTAATTTATTTATTTAAATTTGTTTATGTTGTTTATTTATATTTGTTTAATTTGTTTTTTGTTTTACGGCTAACCACGGCTGTTTTATTAATTCTTATTATTATTACATATATTTATTTATTATTTGGCGCTAACCACAATTGTTTTTTGTTTGGTTTATTTGTTTTTTTTTTTTTTAATTTTGTATATCATTGATACATTAATATAGAGTATTATGCCTTATTTGGATTAAAAAAAATAGGTAAATTGATGTTAAACAATTAATTAAACAAATGTAGAAGTCTTACATAGGCAATCAAAATTTGTCAATAAACTCATTTGAACATAAAGTGTTTGCCTCATATAAAGGTTTTTTCATTATATTGTAACCCAAAAAAAAAATGAGAAAGAAAAAAGAAGGTTGTGTAATCTTTTAAAATTTAATTAATTAATTTATTTATTTTGTATATCATTGATACATTAATACAGAGTATTATGCTTTATTTGGATTATGGTTTATAGTTTATATAAATCATACTTGTCTTAATAATTAATTATTAATATTATTGCCTAATAATTATTTATTGTAATTCTCTTCACATTTTTCAGTGTAACTATTATGGTAATCTAAATACATATATATTTTTATACTTAACGTATAATATTATTTGCACAAAATAAATTATAATTACCTTAATATATAATTCATTTTAAATTTAATTTCCTAATTCTTATTAATGATAATTATTCTGGTAATTTTTCCCTTCTTTCGTGTAATTATTATGGTAATTTTATGGTAATATATTTCAAAATTGATGTAATTTCATTAATTATTATGGTAATTTGTGGTGATATATTTTAATATTGGAAGAGAAAAAAATATTATAATTAATATAATTAATGAAATTATTATGGTAATTGCCACAATATTTGGTAATTATAATTAATATAATTAATGAAATTGAGAAATATAATATTTCTTCCATGGCAATATTTGTGGCAATTTCATTAAATTATAATTAATAAAATATGATATATAATTAAGGAAATGAAATTGTAAAATGAACAAAATATGTGCCCATAACTACTTTGTCAACCTACTGAAGCACAAAGAGCCAATATCGCTTTCACATAAATTAAAATTTTGTATATTATGAAAATAGATACTTTGACCAAATTAAATATATAAACGTCCAACTATATTATGATATTGTATATTTTAACATATTTTTTTTTCTATTCTTTAAATTTAAATTCATAATAACAAAAATTTTTCCGTGCAACGCACAGGTAAAATACTAGTATATGTAATAAATAAAAAATATAAATACTAAGTAATACTAATACGGTAATACCCTAAATTCTGAAGAGTGAAACAAAATATCCTAATTTGACAAATCTCTAAATTAATTGAATTTATTATTTTAGGTGTTATTTTTATAATTTTAAATTTTAGATTTAAAAACTTCGATTAATCGAAAAGAATTTCGGTCCGGTTAATTCGTAATACAAACTTCGATTCGACTAACGGTTAAAGGATTACAAATTTCAATTAATTCGATTCTGTTAATTGAATGCACACCTGTTCCATGGTATAATTTGCCAAATAAAATAATGGAGAAATGAAACTTGAAAATAAGGTTGATTTTGTGAATGAGTTAATTTTAGCAATGGTCCTCCGACTATGTTGATTTTTCAAAATTAGTCTCCGACTTTTAATTTGGACAAATTAGGTCCCTTGACTTTCAAATTGTTTCCAATGTTGGTCCTTTCGTCAAATTTTGGTTAAGTTGAGGTCAAATGAATGGGTAAAATTGTCCGTCACCTGTTTAGTTTATTATTACTCGTATTTCTCATGTCCTATATGCGGTATATATATAAAAATAATCTCAGTCGAAGTCTCAATCGAAGCCATATAATCTCAGTCGATGTCACTTCAACTGATATTATATCCATATATATAGCATATAAAACAGAAGAAATACGAGTATACAAGTGAAGAGACAATTTTTTTCTTTTTTTTTTTTGAATACTACTAACTCTATTACAATGGATCATCTATAAAGGGAAGGGTTTGATGCCACTGGACCACAAGGTCCTTGGCATTTTTCCCCTTTATTTGATCTCAATTTAACAAAAATTTGATGAAAGAATCAACATTGGAAAGAATTTGAAAGTCAAGGAACCTAAATTGTCCAAATTAAAAGTCGGAGATTAATTTTGAAAAATCAACATAGTCGGAGGACCATTGCTGGAATGAACTCTTTTGTGAATTGTTAGATGAAATATGAGCAAGGAAGAATATTCGGCCAAAAAAGCCCTCTAGTATGAGTGTTGGGTGTGTGAATATCGGCTTGACTGCCTGTCCCTCTTCACTCCTTCCCACGTAACCACGCCTACCACCCAGCGCCTCCCACACGCCCATATTAACCGCCTTTATATTCTCCTCTCTCATATCGTCAAAGTTTCCGTGTGGTACTATACTATATGTGGTGCATCTCAAATTCTCTCAACCCCCAATAAAAACCCTTCCGTTCAAAATCAAAAATCCCCAATCACAAGAAGAAGGAGGAGAAGAAGATGGGTTTACAGAACCAACTCACCGACGTTTCCACCGAATCGATTCCGATTCTCATGGTGGCGCTCCTCGCAAACGCCGTCGCCTACCTCCGCTCCCTCGTATTCTCTCTCCTCCGCCTCGTCGGCCTCGCGTCGCGGTTCGATCCTGACCGCATCGACGACACGCTCTACGACGCGGTTGGTTCCGGCTTGGCCGGAGTCATTGTGCTCGCCGAGCAGTTGAATTTGAATCGAGTGTTTTCGTACCGGTTGCAGGGAGCCGGTCCGGAGGCCGCCGCCTGCCCTAATTGCGTCGTTTGCCTGGACCGCCTCGGCGACGGCGACCACGTCCGGAAGCTGGACTGCAGGCACGTCTTCCATAAGGAGTGCTTCGATGGCTGGCTTGACCAGCTCAAGTTCAATTGCCCTATCTGCCGGTTTCCGCTCGTCTCCGAGGAGAGCGTGTCCCTCACGCGCCAGCGCGTTGCCGGAGACGTCTTGGCGTGGTTCTCCTTGCGGTGATGTGCGGCTATGATTGCAGGAGTTGTTGATATCTTGATGATGCGTTAATGACTTCTGAACGTTTTTTTTTTTTTTTTTTAAATTTTATTTCCTTTTTTCAGGGAATTATTTACCTTTTCTTTTTTCCGCTTTTTGAAGTGCTCTTTGAAGAGCCCTTTTCAGTTTTCACCGATGCTGTAAAATACTTTCACAGTTTTGCCGGTCAATAAGAAACATTTTTGTCCTTTTAATGTTTTACATTACTGGCTCCTCTTTCTCCCTTGCATATACTGTATTTGAGTAATTGTCTCTATTCGATTAAAATTACTACTGATAGAGCATAGAGTAGGTAAATTATGGTAACTCAGTTGAATACAGTTTCGAACTAAAATTATTATTCATATTTATGCAAAAAAAAAACAGTAAAAGTTTGGAGGATAAATACCAATGTTATTCTCCTTAAATCAAGCACATAATTATAGCAATTTTCGTGTTCAATTATTATTAATCACCATCTCACATTAGGCTCGGAAAATTATATTGATAAATGAATTCACTCTACAACTCAAATATTGGTCCCCACCTAAAACTAAATTTTGTAAAATCTTTCCTCCCAAACTTTGTAAAATCTTTACAAGTCAAGAATTCAATCCAATCAAATTTAAACAATAAGATGAATTTTAAAATGTTAGATCCGATTAAAAATGGAATTTATTCATTAACTTTGCATCTGAAATCTTAGCCCCCATTTTAGGATTAAATCTTAAATCAAGAATTCAATGCGATTAAATTTTTTTTAAAAAAGTTAATAATCTTGTGATCTAGTAGCCCAAAGTGACTCTTTCAAATAGGAGGCCATGTGTTTGAGTTCAGTAGTAAAATAATACACAAAGATAAGATTAATGATTTTCGATATTGAAAATACAAAAAAGAACAAAAAAAGTAATTGATCCTAATATAATGGCATCTAAAGAATCAATAAGGAAAAAAATTAAGCTGCATGAGCAGCTCAACTGGTCACAAGAGTGAAGTTTTTGAGAAGATGCTAGGGATTGAGTCTCACTAACAGCAGTGTGGGAGAAATCTCAACTCAAATCAAGAAAACTGATAAATCACTTTCACTAAGAATGTAACTTGAAACATTGTGATTATTAAACAAATAATTTAACTAAGTTTTGGTACAGTAGCGTCTAAACTTGGTAGAATTAATGCGAAAACAGGTCCACGTTACAACTTGGGCAGTGTGATCATTTTCAGCCTACAAGGGCCTTGGAAATTTTGGCAATAATATCGCGAAAGGAGCTAGGATAGGGGCTCTTTTACAGACTACGACTTTACAACTTCTATTTAATTCCAGTCTCTACTTGTATCTTTTTGTCCCTAGTCGGACCATATAATTGCAAGGTCATTATAATTAGTAAATGAATATTCACGACCATAATTAACTCTCTCAGCTTTGTGGAGGAGATCTTTTTAGTGGGATTATAGTCAATGATAAGGAATTGTTGGTTGGTATTAATCTTATTAACGAAGTAATTAAATGCACAATTAAGTTTCTTCAACTTCTTCTCCAAATGTTGAATTCACAGTCTGACAGAGCATTTGAAATGATGTAAATCACAGTAACTCTCAGTATAATCTCACACTATTGTTGTCGATCGAGTTTGAAATCTTGGTCTCTTCACTCAAATATTGCCTATTGAGTTAGTTAGCTAAATCTGTGAGGGTTAAGTTTCTTTAATTTACAAAAGTGTATTTTTTTTTTTGAAAACTAAAAAAGTGTATTTGAGAGAGCAATTAAAGTAGTTTGTTACTCTAAAACCTGTTCAAAAGACTATTTAAAAGAATTGTGATTAGCCAAGACCTTGTGGTCTAGTGGTATTTAGTTTTATTCTTATATTATATGGAAGGGAGTGAGTTCGAGCTTTAGTGGAGGTGATATTGACTCTTTGTGCTTTAGCAGGTTAAGAAAATTTTTTTTGAATACAACTGACCCTATTACATTGTAGTATCTGTTCATCTATACTTTTCTCAACCTGTTGAAGCACAAGAGTCAATTTCGAGATCTCCACCACTGAGACTCGAACTCATGACCTCCCATCTGAGGGTGGCCACTACATGCCAATTGAGCACAAGGTGCTTGGCAGCAGGTTAAGAAAATAGTTATGAACAGATACTGTATACATATTATTTGATATGTATTTACATTAGTATACTAAAAATGTATTTTTTATTTATAGTTTACACAGCTCTGTGAATCATGGTCCATGTAATAATGATTGCTTTAACTATTTGCTTGGCTTATTGGATCGAGTTATACTACACATACTCCCAAATTCTACTCCCTGAGGTGATAATCAGAGATTGATTATTTTCATCATGTGGGCCCACATAAATGTGTCTACATCAAAAGCATGTGAGAGGGAGTACAAATTGAGAGTATAAAATAGGAGTATACCAAGTATTTTTCTATTGGAACCCATCTCATTGAATTTGGCAAAACATTACATTTGACCTTTTTATTTTTAGTTCTTTTGTTCTATTTTACATGTCATATTCACTATATAATTTTTTTTTATTCTTAATAGTAATTTCATTGTTGTTTTCATATATATAAATTTTTTATACTAATACTAAATTAAATTGAGATGAATGGAATATTTTTTTAAGTTTAAATTGAAAGGACCCTCATTATATTTGGCCCACAACTTCAATTTGGTCCGTGGGCCTATTTTCATTGTTGTTATTTTAGTCAGCTAAATCCCTGGTGCTATAGCTAGCTACAAGCTAGCTGTCACCATTGCTTGGACCATCAACATAAATGCCATGATTTTATTTCTTGCTTCATTTTCACTTGTTTCCTATCATATTACATATACATCAAGTGAAAGTGGCATTCAAATGTAACTGATTTGCCAATTGTTATACCTGAATATTGTGAATCTTGATTCAAAAAATATGCATCTGTAATTGACATTTTGTACTTGCAGTTAATAGTTTATTTGTTGAAGACACATGATATGATAACTACTGACACATAATTGTTTGTAGTTAATATGTTATGTGCTTTAATTTATTTACAGTCACATAAATTTGTAACTGCAGGTACAAAATATGTCAATTGCAGACACATCATCTTAAAGTTATTTTGAATCAAAATCTGCAATTTAAGGCCGATCATGGTCCATGATATAATTTGCCCTGATTTGTCAGGTTGGATTGACTAAAATATTATTGTTGATTCGTTTTACATGTTTATTTAATGAGTGTCGAATGATTCATTCAATTTGAAATAAAGTGTGAATGTTGAATTTGTGAATTAATAATTGGTGAGTCTTCTAATATTAACACTTCTCTATTGTTATTATATCACCATTTATTCATTTAACTACTTTAAATAGGAAATTATAGCATAAATAATACTATTTTCTCTATTAATTAAATTTAGAATAAAGTTTGATTGCTTTTTATTTATTTATTTATTTTTGAAAACTAAGTTTGATTGCTGAGTTTATGAAGAAATGATTTTCTACTCACTTAAATATTTATACTTGTCATATTTAATTATATTAGTATTTACTAAGGGCATCTCTAGGGTGTGGAATATGCCAGGCCCCTTGTAGCGGCCTATGTTCAGACCTAATTAAACTAAACAGACTAGACCTATATATATACCAGGCTTGGCCTTTAGGCCTACATGCCTAGCTATATATATATATATATATAATATATATATATATATATATATATATATATATATATAATATTATACCTAATATATATTTTATATTTATAATTTTTATATTTTAAATTATGATTCAACTATAAACATTGCTGTAATCAGTTGTATGTATTCTTATTTTTTTTATTAACTGTTCTTACTGTATAATATTTAATGAAATATCGCAACTTAATTATGTGAGTTGATTGTTTATTATTTATGATATTATATAGGATAACAAATATTAATACAATTGAACTTAGGTATTTTTTTGTAAATTTTTTACAAGAATACTTTAAAAGCTTAAAAAATGGAGCCGTTAAATAGCTCAAAGCCTATTTATGATCTATTTTGAAGCCTTTTTAAAAGCGTATATGTGGCAAATTATACTGTGCACCATGGTGCACATAGCAATGTGCACCACGTACCTAAACGACGTCGTTTTGAGCATTGTAAACTAATCATCCGTTTTTTTTGAAAATCACGTTTCCCGTTTCGGCCAGTCTGTATTTATGTTAATATTCTGTGTATTCCAGGCAATCATTCTGTGTATTCAGCCGTTCTGTGTATTCTAGGCAATCGTTATGTGTATTCATGTTAGTAACACATGTTGTGATTTCATGTTAATAACACATACATGTTGTGATGTGTTTGTGCATTTGAATGTTTAGGAGGTGAGTTATGTGTATTTTGTGTAAATATTCTGTGTATATATTCATGTTATTAACACAAGTTGTGATGTGTTTGTGCATTTGAATGTTAGGAGGATGAGTTCCTGTGTATTTTGTATCAATATTCTGTGTATTCTCGGCAAACATTATGTGTATTCTAGGCAAACGTTCTGTGTATTCTATATAATGATTATGTGTATTATAGATAATGAATTCCCTGGAGTCATTCGCGTCGGCGTTCGCATCCACTAACATCTGTGTATTTTGTGTCAATATTCTGTGTATTCTAGGCAAACGTTCTGTGTATTCTAGGCAAACTTTGTTATATAGATAATGTTATGTGATTATAGATAATGAATTTCGTGAGTCATTCGTGTCCGCGTCTACTAATACCAAAACGACGTCGTTTTACGTACGGTGTGCACATTGCTATGTGCACCGTGGTGGCAGGGGTATAACGATTGCGTATATGTTAAATAGGCTTTTAAAAAGGCTTCCGGCCTGACTAGGCCAACTGTACGCTCAGGCTTGAGCCTAAAATAAAAGCCTACATACAAACCCAGGCCCAGACTCAGGCTTTAGATTTCCATAGCACTTAAATTTCTAAAGCTCGACTCGGCCTAGCTATTTCCACCCCCCTAGGCATCTCCAACCAAGGAGAAAAGAAAAGGAAAAAAGGAGGAGAGATCAAATAGAGGACAAAAAATAGTAATCTTCGGAGAAAAGTGGAGTGACGATAATCGTGTGCTACGTAGTGCGTGAGACGTGCAATGGGTGGGGGACAGGCTTGCTAGTTGCTAACTTGCTATATATATATTTTTTATTTGTTTTTTTTTCATTTCATTTTTTAAAAATTTTGGCAACCTTTCAAAAAAAAATTTTTTTGATTTTTTTTTGTTTGAACGGTGTTTGTTTTTTATTTTTTTAAAATAATTATATTGTTACCTAAACTAATTTTTATTTAAAATTTTAATTAGAATTATAATTATAAAGTTGGTGTTAGGAAAATCATATGTGTGGCTCAAATTGCATGAAGACAACATCTCCCTGAAACTAGCAACACCCAGTCCATCATTCATGCACGTTCTCTGACTTTAGTGCCTCTCCGCATACATGCCACAATTCTAGTTCACCTGGAATGTATAAATAAGCTAATTTAACATTATGCTTTTAATCACTCATCAAGCATCATTCATTTGAATTCTTTCTTCCTTTTGTATTCACGCGCGCGCGCATATATATATATATATATATATATATATATATATATATATATATATATTATATATATATATTATATTTCTCAATTTAGTAATTTCCTTATTTGTCATTTCATATTTTTCCTGTTTATATTATTTAACTTCTATAATTCTCAATTTTCGATTATTCGCTTTCGCATTATTCCGCTATATTCCTAATAAGTGGTATTAGAGCGGTTTAATTGAGAATTATTTTCAAAGATGTCGACTGTTACCAAGTTCGATATCGAGAAGTTCGACGGAAAATTAGGTTTTCTATCTAGAAGGTTCAGATGGAAGTCGTTCTAAACCATAACGGTTTGAAGAAAGCGCTAGCTGGGAAGAAGAAGAAACCGGCTACAATGACAAATGAAGATTGGGAAGATTTAGATGACAAGGCACGTTCAACTATTCAATTGTGTCTGTCTAAATCGGTTCTATGTGAGGTGGTAGGTGAGACGACTACGTCAGATTTATGGTCCGAGCTGGATTCGCGATACATGGACAAATCTCTGGCGAACAAGCTGCGCATGAAGGAGCGGCTGTACACAATCCGTATGACGGAATGTATTTCAATTCAGTCTCATTTGGATGAATTCAATTCTATTTTATTGGACTTAGAAAATATTGATGTCATAATTGAAGATGAGGATCATGCTATTTTATTGCTTGTTTCTCTCCCTATGTCATACAAGCATTTCAAAGAAATTATACTGTATGGTAATACTCTTGATGTCCTAACTTTCGACAATGTTAAGTCGAACCTATTGTCCAAAGAAAAATTTGACTTAGAAACTAAGTTTGAGGACAAAGGTGAAGGCTTGACTGTTAGGGGTCGTTCAGTTGAAATGAAGAGTAGCAATAAAAAATCTAGATCCAAGTCCAAAGGACGTAAGTCTAACAAATCCTGTAAGTATTGCAAGAAGCATGGTCATGATGTGACTGAATGCTTCAAACTGAAGAACAAGCAAGAGAGAGAGAAGAAGTCCGCTGAAGCTAGTGTTGTTGAAAGTGATTCAGAAGTCGATGTTATGTTATCTGTCAGCTCCGGTGACAAATGGAGCGACACTGAGCGGATTCTGGACTCTAGTTGTACATTCCACATGTGTCCTCATAAACTATAAGGCTAAGATTAAGGGGTCATGGATGGTGGTGATGGTATTACTATTATTAGTTAATGATTAAATAAGTATGGGTTAATACTATTATTAATAAATAATAGTAGTGGTTAATGAGCAAAGGTTGAATTGATTCACAGGTTCCCCGTTGAAGTGGCTAACTTAAAAGTTGAGCCTTAGATTGGATGCTTGCTTTGGAGCTTAGCTTAAGGTAAGTTTCTATGTCCGTCAAAACTACCTTTCACTATCAAATGTGCTATTTATCTGAGTTGTGTCCTTAAACTGTTTTGGATGTGTTTGGGGTTTAAAAGTGTGATAAATAGCAAATGAGTACATTTTGGTGTTACTTTCTGATTTACAAAGTATGAATATGTGATAAATTATTTGAGTATGAAACTATATGGCTTTTGGAAGGTATAAATTATATTTATTATGAGAGGTATAAACTATATTATGATTGGAGGATAAATCCTATGTCTGATGTAAACCTTATTTTGGAAATGTATATATTATATATATACTCTATCTTGTTTTGGGAAGTGTACTTGAATAGCCTACGGGCAATGGAAAATATCTTGAAAACCTATTTTGAAAGAATATTACTATCTTGGAGGAATTATATAATAATGTACCTATTTTGGAGAATATACTTATGTTATAATCTATATGGAGGTTATCTATATTTTTATTATTGGAGGTTACGAGAATCTTGGAGCTGCGGTCCAGATTATTGTGAGCACTTAGGGCTACGGTTCTATTTGCTATTGATATGAGAACCTAGGGCTGCGGTCCTATTGGTTATTGATTGGGTGGGTAACCTGGTAGTAAAAATCCTGGGTTACTAGGGCTAGTAACTACCTTTGGGCTTGGAATCCCGGGGTGTGCGCACTTAGGTTTCTAGTTCCTGTTTCCATTTATATTGTATAGGTGTGAAGGTTCAGTAGTGGAGGTAAGCTCCGTTCCTATCCTCCTATTTGTGATTTGAGTACCTCCATACTTATATTTTACTTGTTGATTTAACTATAAACTAAGAATTGTTGGATACCTCCACTTATGTATTATTATGCTATGTTGATATTGGAGAATGAGACTTGAGTTATCTATGATTATGAATATATGTTGAGAAGATATTGAGAAAATCTATGTTTTGAACGATGGCTATATGGTTGTGAATTCCTCCTTATACTTACATATATTTTAACCATTTGGAAAATGATTATTTGGAGAGCTATGCTTTTAAATGATATGAGAAGTATTGAGAAATGCTATATTATGAATCCTCCGTACTTATTTTTTTTTTTTTTTTTTTTCCTTTATTGATTCTTTGGATGTCATTATATTAGGATCAATTACTTTTTTTTTTTTTTTTTTTTTTTTGTAGTTTGAAAATACATATTCCCATTATAGGAGCATATATATCAAACATCAAATATGAAAATCATTAATCTTATCTTTGTGTATTATTTTACTACTGAAGCTCAAACACATGGCCTCCATTTGAAAGACATCTTTGGCTCTAGATACAAGATTATTAACTTTTTTAATTAATTTAATCGCATTGAATTCTTGATTTAAGATTTAATCCTAAAATGGGGGCTAAGATTTCAGATGCAAAGTTAATGAATAATTCCATTTTTAATCGGATCTAACATTTTAAAATTCTATCTTATTGTTTAATTTGATTGGATTGAATTCTTGACTTGTAAAGATTTACAAAAGTTTGGGAGGAAAGATTTTACAAAATTTAGTTTTAGGTGGGGACCAATATTTGAGTTGTAGAGTGAATTCATTTATCAATATAATTTTCCGAGCCTAATGTGAGATGGTGATTAATAACAATTGAACACGAAATTGCTCATAATTATGTGATTGATTTAAGGAGAGTAAGATTGGTATTTATCCTTCAAACTTTTACTGTTTTTTGCATAAATATGAATAATAATTTTAGTTCCGCAACTCAGTTTGAAAAAAAAAAAAAAAAAGCTTGCATGGGTAGCTCAACGGGTCACATGAGTGAAGTTTGGGAGAAAAGGTTAGGGATCAAGTATCTCTCAAAGTGACGGATTTCTTGTGCGCAATGAGCAAATGTCTAGTTTCTGAAAGGAAAAAAAAGCAAAACAAAAATTTAAGAGCACATTTTAAAGTTGTCAACAAAACATTAACTATAATTGTGATTCTCATTGTTGATGTGTAAATCCATGAATCAAACACTCTTAGATTATCCATAAGTCATAACTAACTGACGCAAATCAAGAAAGCTGATAAACCACTTCCACTAAGAATCTAACTTGAAATATTGTGGTTATTAAGCCAATAATTTAACTAATTTTTGGTACAGTAGCATCTAAACTTGGTAGAATTAATGCGAAAACAGGTCCACGTTACAACTTGGGCAGTGTGATCATTTTCAGCATACAAGGGCCTTGGAAATTTTGGCAATAATATCGCGAAAGGAGCTAGGATAGGGGCTCTTTTACAGACTACGACTTTACAACTTCTATTTAATTCCAGTCTCTACTTGTATCTTTTTGTCCCTAGTCAGAGCATATAATTGCAAGGTCATTATAATTAGTAAATGAATATTCACGACCATAATTAACTCTCTCAGCTTTGTGGAGGAGATCTTTTTAGTGGGATTATAGTCAATAATAAGGAATTATTGGTTGGTATTAATCTTATTAACGAAGTAATTAAATGCACAATTAAGTTTCTTCAACTTCTTCTCCAAATGTTGAATTCACAGTCTGACAGAGCATTTGAAATGATGTAAATCACAGTAACTCTCAGTATAATCTCACACTATTGTTGTCGAGTTTGAAATCTTGGTCTCTTCACTCAAATACTGTCTATTGAGTTAGTTAGCTAAATCTGTGAGGGTTAAATTTCTTCAATTTACAAAAGTGTATTTTTTTTTTTTTGAAAACTAAAAAAGTGTATTTGAGAGAGCAATTAAAGTAGTTTACTACTCTAAAACCTGTTCAAAAGACTATTTAAAAGAATTGTGATTAGTCAAGATCTTGTGGTCTAGTGGCATTTAGTTATACTCTTATATGGAAGGGAGTGAGTTTGAGCTTTAGTGGAGGTGATATTGACTTTTTGTGCTTTAGCAGTTTAAGAAAATAGTTATGAACAGATACTGTATACATATTATTTGATATGTATTTACATTAGTATACTAAAAATGTACTTTTTATTTATAGTTTACACATCTCTGTGAATCATGGTCCATGTAATAATGATTGCTTTAACTATTTGCTTGGCTTATTGGATCGAGTTCTACTACACATACTCCCAAATTCTACTCCCTGAGGTGATAATCAGAGATTGATTATTTTCATCATGTGGGCCCACATAAATGTGTCTACATCAAAAGCATGTGAGAGGGAGTACAAATTGAGAGTATAAAATAGGAGTATACCAAGTATTTTTCTATTGGAACCCATCTCATTGAATTTGGCAAAACATTACATTTGACCTTTTTATTTTTAGTTCTTTTGTTCTATTTTACATGTCATATTCACTATATAATTTTTTTTTATTCTTAATAGTAATTTCATTGTTGTTTTCATATATATAAATTTTTTATACTAATACTAAATTAAATTGAGATGAATGGAATATTTTTTTAAGTTTAAATTGAAAGGACCCTCATTATATTTGGCCCACAACTTCAATTTGGTCCGTGGGCCTATTTTCATTGTTGTTATTTTAGTCAGCTAAATCCCTGGTGGCTATAGCTAGCTACAAGCTAGCTGTCACCATTGCTTGGACCATCAACATAAATGCCATGATTTTATTTCTTGCTTCATTTTCACTTGTTTCCTATCATATTACATATACATCAAGTGAAAGTGGGCATTCAAATGTAACTGATTTGCCAATTGTTATACCTGGAATATTGTGAATCTTGATTCAAAAAAATATGCATCTGTAATTGACATTTTGTACTTGCAGTTAATAGTTTATTTGTTGAAGACACATGATATGATAACTACTGACACATAATTGTTTGTAGTTAATATGTTATGTGCCTTTAATTTATTTACAGTCACATAAATTTGTAACTGCAGGTACAAAATATGTCAATTGCAGACACATCATCTTAAAGTTATTTTGAATCAAAATCTGCAATTTAAGGCCGATCATGGTCCATGATATAATTTGCCCTGATTTGTCAGGTTGGATTGACTATAAATATTATTGTTGATTCGTTTTACATGTTTATTTAATGAGTGTCGAATGATTCATTCAATTTGAAATAAAGTGTGAATGTTGAATTTGTGAATTAATAATTGGTGAGTCTTCTAATATTAACACTTCTCTATTGTTATTATATCACCATTTATTCATTTAACTACTTTAAATAGGAAATTATAGCATAAATAATACTATTTTCTCTATTAATTAAATTTAGAATAAAGTTTGATTGCTTTTTATTTATTTATTTATTTTTGAAAACTAAGTTTGATTGCTGAGTTTATGAAGAAATGATTTTCTACTCACTTAAATATTTATACTTGTCATATTTAATTATATTAGTATTTACTAAGGGCATCTCTAGGGGTGGGAATATGCCAGGCCCCTTGTAGCGGCCTATGTTCAGACCTAATTAAACTAAACAGACTAGACCTATATATATACCAGGCTTGGCCTTTAGGCCTACA
This sequence comes from Ipomoea trifida, assembly GCA_003576665.1. NCBI lineage: Eukaryota > Viridiplantae > Streptophyta > Magnoliopsida > Solanales > Convolvulaceae > Ipomoea > Ipomoea trifida. Next base: position 10,577,382 of record CP025647.1, on the reverse strand, counting down.
TGCCTAGCTATATATATATATATATATATATATATATATATATATATATATATATATATATATATAATATTATACCTAATATATATTTTTATATTTATAATTTTTATATTTTAAATTATGATTCAACTATAAACATTGCTGCTAATCATGTTGTATGTATTCTTATTTTTTTTTTATTAACTGTTCTTACTGTATAATATTTAATGAAATATCGCAACTTAATTATGTGAGTTGATTGTTTATTATTTATGATATTATATAGGATAACAAATATTAATACAATTGAACTTAGGTATTTTTTGTAAATTTTTTACAAGAATACTTTAAAAGCTTAAAAAATGGAGCCGTTAAATAGCTCAAAGCCTATTTATGATCTATTTTGAAGCCTTTTTAAAAGCGTATATGTGGCAAATTATACTGTGCACCATGGTGCACATAGCAATGTGCACCACGTACCTAAACGACGTCGTTTTGAGCATTGTAAACTAATCATCCGTTTTTTTTGAAAATCACGTTTCCCGTTTCGGCCAGTCTGTATTTATGTTAATATTCTGTGTATTCCAGGCAATCATTCTGTGTATTCCAGGCAACCGTTCTGTGTATTCTAGGCAATCGTTATGTGTATTCATGTTAGTAACACATGTTGTGATTTCATGTTAATAACACATACATGTTGTGATGTGTTTGTGCATTTGAATGTTTAGGAGGATGAGTTATGTGTATTTTGTGTAAATATTCTGTGTATATATTCATGTTATTAACACAAGTTGTGATGTGTTTGTGCATTTGAATGTTAGGAGGATGAGTTCTCTGTGTATTTTGTATCAATATTCTGTGTATTCTCGGCAAACATTATGTGTATTCTAGGCAAACGTTCTGTGTATTCTATATAATGATTATGTGTATTATAGATAATGAATTCCCTGGAGTCATTCGCGTCGGCGTTCGCATCCACTAACATCTGTGTATTTTGTGTCAATATTCTGTGTATTCTAGGCAAACGTTCTGTGTATTCTAGGCAAACGTTCTGTGTATTATAGATAATGATTATGTGTATTATAGATAATGAATTTCGTGAGTCATTCGTGTCCGCGTCTACTAATACCAAAACGACGTCGTTTTACGTACGTGGTGCACATTGCTATGTGCACCGTGGTGCAGGGTATAACGATTGCGTATATGTTAAATAGGCTTTTAAAAAGGCTTCCGGCCTGACTAGGCCAACTGTACGCTCAGGCTTGAGCCTAAAATAAAAGCCTACATACAAACCCAGGCCCAGACTCAGGCTTTAGATTTCCATAGCACTTAAATTTCTAAAGCTCGACTCGGCCTAGCCTATTTCCACCCCTAGGCATCTCCAACCAAGGAGAAAGAAAAGGAAAAAAGGAGGAGAGATCAAATAGAGGACAAAAAATAGTAATCTTCGGAGAAAAGTGGAGTGACGATAATCGTGTGCTACGTAGTGCGTGAGACGTGCAATGGGTGGGGGACAGGCTTGCTAGTTGCTAACTTGCTATATATATATTTTTTATTTGTTTTTTTTTTTTCATTTTTTAAAAATTTTGGCAACCTTTCAAAAAAAAATTTTTTTGATTTTTTTTTGTTTGAACGGTGTTGTTTTTTATTTTTTTAAAATAATTATATTGTTACCTAAACTAATTTTTATTTAAAATTTTAATTAGAATTATAATTATAAAGTTGGTGTTAGGAAAATCATATGTGTGGCTCAAATTGCATGAAGACAACATCTCCCTGAAACTAGCAACACCCAGTCCATCATTCATGCACGTTCTCTGACTTTAGTGCCTCTCCGCATACATGCCACAATTCTAGTTCACCTGGAATGTATAAATAAGCTAATTTAACATTATGCTTTTGTAATCACTCATCAAGCATCAATTCATTTGAATTCTTTCTTCCTTTTTGTATTCACGCGCGCGCGCATATATATATATATATATATATATATATATATATATATATATATATATATATATATATATTATATTTCTCAATTTAGTAATTTCCTTATTTGTCATTTCATATTTTTCCTGTTTATATTATTTAACTTCTATAATTCTCAATTTTCGATTATTCGCTTTCGCATTATTCCGCTATATTCCTAATAAGTGGTATTAGAGCGGTTTAATTGAGAATTATTTTCAAAGATGTCGACTGTTACCAAGTTCGATATCGAGAAGTTCGACGGGAAAATTAGGTTTTCTATCTAGAAGGTTCAGATGGAAGTCGTTCTAAACCATAACGGTTTGAAGAAAGCGCTAGCTGGGAAGAAGAAGAAACCGGCTACAATGACAAATGAAGATTGGGAAGATTTAGATGACAAGGCACGTTCAACTATTCAATTGTGTCTGTCTAAATCGGTTCTATGTGAGGTGGTAGGTGAGACGACTACGTCAGATTTATGGTCCGAGCTGGATTCGCGATACATGGACAAATCTCTGGCGAACAAGCTGCGCATGAAGGAGCGGCTGTACACAATCCGTATGACGGAATGTATTTCAATTCAGTCTCATTTGGATGAATTCAATTCTATTTTATTGGACTTAGAAAATATTGATGTCATAATTGAAGATGAGGATCATGCTATTTTATTGCTTGTTTCTCTCCCTATGTCATACAAGCATTTCAAAGAAATTATACTGTATGGTAATACTCTTGATGTCCTAACTTTCGACAATGTTAAGTCGAACCTATTGTCCAAAGAAAAATTTGACTTAGAAACTAAGTTTGAGGACAAAGGTGAAGGCTTGACTGTTAGGGGTCGTTCAGTTGAAATGAAGAGTAGCAATAAAAAATCTAGATCCAAGTCCAAAGGACGTAAGTCTAACAAATCCTGTAAGTATTGCAAGAAGCATGGTCATGATGTGACTGAATGCTTCAAACTGAAGAACAAGCAAGAGAGAGAGAAGAAGTCCGCTGAAGCTAGTGTTGTTGAAAGTGATTCAGAAGTCGATGTTATGTTATCTGTCAGCTCCGGTGACAAATGGAGCGACACTGAGCGGATTCTGGACTCTAGTTGTACATTCCACATGTGTCCTCATAATACTATAAGGCTAAGATTAAGGGGTCATGGATGGTGGTGATGGTATTACTATTATTAGTTAATGATTAAATAAGTATGGGTTAATACTATTATTAATAAATAATAGTAGTGGTTAATGAGCAAAGGTTGAATTGATTCACAGGTTCCCCGTTGAAGTGGCTAACTTAAAAGTTGAGCCTTAGATTGGATGCTTGCTTTTGGAGCTTAGCTTAAGGTAAGTTTCTATGTCCGTCAAAACTACCTTTCACTATCAAATGTGCTATTTATCTGAGTTGTGTCCTTAAACTGTTTTGGATGTGTTTGGGGTTTAAAAGTGTGATAAATAGCAAATGAGTACATTTTGGTGTTACTTTCTGATTTACAAAGTATGAATATGTGATAAATTATTTGAGTATGAAACTATATGGCTTTTGGAAGGTATAAATTATATTTATTATGAGAGGTATAAACTATATTATGATTGGAGGATAAATCCTATGTCTGATGTAAACCTTATTTTGGAAATGTATATATTATATATATACTCTATCTTGTTTTGGGAAGTGTACTTGAATAGCCTACGGGCAATGGAAAATATCTTTGAAAACCTATTTTGAAAGAATATTACTATCTTGGAGGAATTATATAATAATGTACCTATTTTGGAGAATATACTTATGTTATAATCTATATGGAGGTTATCTATATTTTTATTATTGGAGGTTACGAGAATCTTGGACTGCGGTCCAGATTATTGTGAGCACTTAGGGCTACGGTTCTATTTGCTATTGATATGAGAACCTAGGGCTGCGGTCCTATTGGTTATTGATTGGGTGGGTAACCTGGTAGTAAAAATCCAGGGTTACTAGGGTTAGTAACTACCTTTGGGGCTTGGAATCCCCGGGGTGTGCGCACTTAGGTTTCTAGTTCCTGTTTCCATTTATATTGTATAGGTGTGAAGGTTCAGTAGTGGAGGTAAGCTCCGTTCCTATCCTCTTATTTGTGATTTGAGTACCTCCATACTTATATTTTACTTGTTGATTTAACTATAAACTAAGAATTGTTGGATACCTCCACTTATGTATTATTATGCTATGTTGATATTGGAGAATGAGACTTGAGTTATCTATGATTATGAATATATGTTGAGAATGATATTGAGAAAATCTATGTTTTGAACGAGCTATATGGTTGTGAATTCCTCCTTATACTTACATATATTTTAACCATTTGGAAAATGATTATTTGGAGAGCTATGCTTTTAAATGATACTGAGAAGTATTGAGAAATACTATATTATGAATCCTCCGTACTTATATTTATTTTGAAAATGAGTGAATAATTTACAAACTAGATATACCGTTTTGTAAGAGTAAACCTTATTATTTTGGGGACTATATTACCTCGTATTAAACCTAGTATCATCGTTGAGTAGTGTGTGTGAGGAAACTGTTTTGGGAAAATATCTATACTACGTACCTTTGTTGTGAGTCAAATTCTTCTACTGAATGGTCTCAAAACCTATTTAAAAAGTATATCTAATTTCAAAAGTATATATGTATTTATTTTACGGGGCGGGGTAGAGCTTACTTAGCATTTTTGTGCTAATCCTTTTTATCTCTTGTTTTCCAAACCTTGAATGTTTTCAGGATCTGGACTTGTAGCTAGTTGAGAGCATGGCGTAGAACTTGTAAGCCCCGAGAAATGTTCATGTCATAGTTTGTGTAGATTGGATTTGAATTGTCTTGTAGTTAGTTGTGATTTGAATAAAGGAATATTGTAATGGAAGTTGTAAATAGAAACCTTTGTAGCCTGTGCGTTTGGGCTTAGTTGTGACCCAAGTGTGGCATAATACCCCCAGTTTGGTTGTTCAATTTCGCTTCCGCATTTGAAACCTATTGAAAATCTATATGGTATCTACATTTTCTCCTTTATTCCTTTATTTATGGTCTTAGAATTTGGGGGTGTTACAGTTGGTATCAGAGCCTTAGGTTAGAGTTCTAGGATGTTAAAAGTTTGATTCTAAGAGCCTAAATTAACCTTAGGATGCAGGAACTTGACTATAGGAGCTTAAGTTTTGAACATGTCGAATTGGAACTCTAGGTTTGAAGCCTTAAGATTTGGAACTCTTCAAGAAATCGCAGCGAGATGTGTGTTTCTCCTAAGATTGCTTGGTTATGTTGTTTTGGATATTTGGAATTGTTGTGGAGTTGTGGTTATTTAGATGTTTATCTTTGAACTATGGCTATTGCACCCGGATGGTGTGCTTCTTCCTGGTAAGTTACTTCCTTTTTGAATTTATTAAGGACTTGACTAAGACTAAGAAAAGACTTGGATGTCTACTGATGCAAAGTAGTAAGGTAGTGGTGTATGCATCTAGACAGTCAGACAATTGGATAACTCGATGAGAAGGATTACTCTACTTGTGGATCGAAGTTAGCTGTAACAGTTATTGCCTGAAGGACTCGGTGTCACCACGTGTGCGATGCTACTTGCAAGATCTACTCTAACCTCACGAGTTGGAAGTGTGTCTTCACGTAACTGAAGTCTAATACGAGGCAAAGAAGTCGATTGGAGCCTGAAGATTAAGATTGAAGACTTTCGGTCGTGAAAGGAAGACAAGTGTAAATGCTGATGTAGTAAGAGTGAGTCAAATCCTGCCTAGTGGACGTTTCGAGATTGATGGTGAAGGGAATTGTAAAAGTTAAACTTGAAGACTAAAATTTAAACTTGAAAATTTTGGAATACGAAGAGTTGGCCAACGTAAGGTCGAGGTATACAACGTGAAGGTAGTTCCATCTACCTTTGGAGAAACAAATAATGGATAAGTTCGAAGTGGTGAACTCAGAGAGAATGCAGTTTAAGATGATGGGTGGTGACTTTGGATCTTTTGGGATGCATGAGGATGAGAAGAAACATTATAAGAAAGTCGTGTGAAACTATGAAAATGGGAAAATCAAGAAGTGAAGATGGAAGAATGACATTATATATTCGGTACACCTTGAAAGTAATAACTTGTATAAGGACTTAAGGAAGGAATTTTGGTGATAAGAATGGAATAGGAAGTAGCTAAGCTTATTTTCAAACGATTGAATTATCAAAGACTAAGACTGGCAGGAGTGAACTTAAGGACTAGCTCAAACGTTGGATCTTCCTAAGTGGAGTGGGAATGTGTATCAATGGATCTTCATAAAAGGGCTTGGCATAACCTAAGACAAGAGGAAACAAAGTTGGATTATAGTTGATCGATTTATGAAGACCACAAGATTGATAATCGTGAACAAGATTTGGTCTACTAAGGCACTTAGCAAAGGCACATGAGGAACATGTAGCAAAATACCATGGAGCGCTTCAAGATGTTAATTTTAGAAGAGGTTTTGGCTTATATCACGCTCTTGGAAAGTACCATTGACCACGTTAAGCGCAAGGTTGAAGTTGAGTATTGCGTTTCACTAACTACGAATGGCCAACAGGAAGAATCAATAAAATTTGAGACGACGAGTTGAGAATTCATGCTATAGACCTGCAAGGATCACAAGATGAACACTAAGGTTTAATCGAATTTTCTTACAATAATATTTACCAGTCGAGTATACAAAGGATACCTTACAAGGTTTTGTATGATTAGAAGAACAGGATTACACGGTGCTAAAGAAGGTATAAGTGATACGTTGGTGTTAAGGCCTCGATGTTTTAAGGTACAATAAGAAAGTAAATTTGGTTTGTAAGGTCATTGGAGTCTTATGACGATAGGAATGGATAGTAAGTTGAACTTCAAGAAGGAAAGGAAACTGTTGCTAAGGACTTCACCTTCTAAGAGAATAAAGAGGATTGGTATGAGGGATAAATTAAACCCAAGGTTTATTGGACCATAAAGAATCTTGGGAAAGATTGGAAAAAGACTTATAGATTGACTTTGCTAACTAATTGGACAAGAATTTTGAGTGTGTTGGCAACGGATATTCGTGGTTCGTCACATTTAAACCTTTCTGTCGTGATAAAGATGATTGAGACTTTAAGTTATGAAGAGAAATCGATAGGGATTTTGGATTCAAAACGCGTAAACGTGAAGATCAAGATCAACTTCTAAAAGCTAAGATTCTAGTTGGAGAATCTAAGAAACATCTTCTTTGAAAACATGTATCTCTACTTGGTAGAAGTAAAAAGAGACGGAGTAAACTAGTGTTGATTTGAAAAACCTGTGAAGCTCAAGGTTGACTTAGTGTTCAAGGCTTGAGTGTTCATTTGTACTAAAGGGAATTAGTGGAAACCTCACTAGGAGTTCAAGGAGAAGAGTGGAATAGGCTGAGTTAGTTGAACCACTACAAAAATCTCTCTCTCTCTCTCTCTCTCTCTCTCTCTCTCTCTCTCTCTCTCTCTCTCTCTCTCTCTCTCTCTCTCTCTCTCTCTCTATTTACTTTACTGCATTCATTTATTCACAATCAAACAATTAACATTTCGAAAGAACAAAACTTACGTGCAAAATTATTTAACAGAGTTGATAACATTTTCCGATGTGCATACTCTACAAATCGTTAAATTGTGAAGAAGAAACCCTTTAGAGAGCTTATAATCAAATTATTAAATTTTTTCAAAAGCATACAAGTCTATTCACCCTGATCCATAAAAAGTCCCTATTGGTCCCATTACAAGGTCAAAGAGTAAACTTTTAAGACAATTATAAATTGGGTTTGTGCAACATTGGTGGAAGAGTCATGAAAGCCCAATAAGGAGTCCAAGCGATGATGTGGACAATTGTTATGCCGTGGACCCGGGTGCACCTTGCAAGGTGCACCCGGGTCCTTAAACGGCGTCGTTTAGACGCTGGGTGTAACGGTGCTGTTAGTGGCACCGTTACACCCAGCCAATCAAAAATAAAACAGAGTATAAGTGTGAATCTATAGTTCTAAATGTGTGAATCTACAACTACGTATCTGTGAATGTATAGGTGTATAAGTGTGAATCTAAAACTCAAATACATAATGTGTAGTTCATAATGTGTGAATCTGTAGTTCATAAGGTGTGAATCTATCACTATGTAACTGTGAATCTATAGTTGTATAAGTGTGAATCCACTAACAGCACCGTTACACCCACCCGGGTGCACCTTGCAAGGTGCACCCGGGTCCACGGCATAAATTGCCATGATGTGGATACTTAGACTACTTTACTTGCATTAAAGCTGATTTGGAAGAGTCCAAAAATACCATCTAAGAGGTCCAGATTCATGACTTTTCGAGTTGTAACTAACCTCTAATCGGGTTCGGTTTGGCCCTAACCCTAAGCTTCGAGTTTTTTGGCTGATTGGGCGGGCTAAACCATATGAACTAAAATTAGAATATGAAAGTGAGTACCGACCCATATTTAGAGTTATAAAAACAAGTCTGGTTTGACGAGTTGAGCTCATTTAGCCTTTATTTAGGCATGTTGCTTTGTATATTTCTCCGATCCGATCCAAATAGGTCGTCCCGTTTAGCCCCTAAGGGGTACCCATGTTAGACAAGTTGGTCTCATGGACTATGTAACCTGCGGGCACACCCGTATAACCCATCATCCCTATTTATACCTCGATCGTAAGTTTATTTAAATATTTATTAGTTTAAATGTGTTTGTAATTTTGCATTAGAATTTAAAAATAATGTTAGTAGTAAGAATTGAACTCTTAATTTCTCCTTTAATTATTCTTAACCTAGCAAGATCAATTAAATTCTAAAGGTAGTTATTAAATTTTTTGTATAAAAAATATTTATTTAAATCATTCACTAACATTATATAGTTATATAAGTATATAACATACACACACACACACACACACACACACAAACACAAACATTAATGATCAAATGAGAACGACCGCATAGGTGAGAATGTGAGAACCAGCATGAATGTACACAATCTACAATGTGTATTATGTGCTTGGAATATTAGATTGTGTGCATTTATATTGTAGTTCGGAGTTCTTACCTAAAACTTAATCATATTATGCTTTTTAATTTTTACATGTATTAATTAATACGTTTAATTGTAATTTTATATTAATATTAATATAATTATATATATATATAACTAATGTAATTTTTATTTATTACATAAATTAGTATTTTCTCTCGTGCAATGCACATAATGAATTTGTTATAACTGTATTGAGCAAGGAAGGAAAATTTATGATTGCATTTAATACAAAAGAAAATAGGCGCGTAGGCTATTAGAAAAATAAATTTGTTCACCATTAAATTTCGAATGAACTGGATTAAATGCTTAAGAACCAACAGTTGTTTGCATCTCCTATCTGTAATATTAAATCTTATATATTTATTGCATATATATTATCTAGTTTGCTAACCACTGCAATTGTAGTACAAATATGAATTGTATTACCATATTTTAGAATAATACGCAAACCTTAATAGTATAGGAGTGTTTTAGGCGGAAATTAAAATGGCTGATTTTGTTTTTATTAATAGTATAAATTACGTTGCAGGAAAGTATATGTACTGTTTTATTACGATTACTAATTTAATCTAAAATTGTATTTTGAATAAGAAAGTAGGAAATAATATATTGAATTAGAAATTGTATTACCATATTTTACAATATTATGCAAATCTTAATAGTATAGAAGTGTGTTTTGGACGGTAAAGTTAAAATGGAGGGTTCTGGTTTTATTAATAGTATAGATTACGTTGCAGGAAAGTATATGTACTGTTTTATTAATTACTAATTTTAATCTAGAATTGTATTAGAAATTGTATTAACATATTTTAATATACAATTATAGTACAAATAGGAATTGTATTACCATATTTTACAATATTATTACGCACACCTTAATAGTATAGAAGTGTGTTTTGAATGAGAAGTTAAAATGAAGGATTTTTTTTTATTAATAACTAGTAAATTATCCGTGCGATGCACGGATTAATTTTTTTATTATACATTTAAATAATAAAATTAAAGTACCCACCACTACCACCATCTTCTTTTCCTTTCTTTTTCTCCCTTTTCTTCTTCTTCTTCTCCATCTTCACCCACCACTACCACCACCTTCTTCTCCTTTCCTCCCCTCCGTTTTTCTTTTTCTTTCTCTCCTCCGGCTAGCCGTCCACTTGCACCACCACTGCACCTCTACTCTCCACCACCACGGCGCCTCTTCCACCAACGGCCACCGCACCGCCATCCCACCGCCGCCACCGCCGTACCTCACCACCACCACTGCCGTCTCCTCCCTCCCATCTCCCATCTTTAAAATAATATATATATATATATATATATATATATATATATATATATATATATATATATATATATATATATAATAATAATAATAATAATAATAAAATAGGGGTAGGGTAATAGGTTGATAGCCTTGAGACCCATGCGTCTCGAGCTCTTAACTTCTTTGTCCTTTACCCTTTGTTTTGTCCTTTAATAATTGTTGTTGTTTTGTCTCCCTCTGCATTTATTGCAGTTGTCTCCTTCTGCATTTATTGTAGTTTATTATTTTCCTTCTCGTTTTGTACGAGGTTCGTTTTGGAGGGCTTCAAAGAAATATATGGTCATGGTTCGTGTGATACTCATCCTGATCGAAGTAGACGACAAAGATATACCCCTCATGAACATCAGTTCAGTCGGGAAGATAACCACTGATGAACCGGCCAAAGACACAAGGCTGGTTATGTACCTTCAGTTGGGGAAAATGTCAATGGACTTCAGTGAGAAGAAAAAAGACTCAGGGGGTTTGCAAGTTGTTCCATCCAGAAGTCGACTTGTACACATTCTGCAAGGCCATCAATCACTCGACAAAAGTTTTAAGGTCCTATGAGGATCAAAACTCTCTTGTAACACAGTCTGCGAATCTAAATTTTATTAGCTTAGCTAGAAAATTTAGTTCTATGTCAGATTGTATGGAATGACTTTACATTCCATTGAACATTGTATTTGTTTCTAATGTTTATTAATGAAGGTTTATTATTATTATAAAAAAAATAATAAAATTAAAGTTAAATTATAAATAATTATAATATTTGAAAGTGTACATTTATTTAATTATAAGATCAATGAAAAGGTATCAATAATATATGACTCATTTTATTGCATTTATTTTAGAAAAATCAATATGTAATATGATTTATGAAATTATATTATTATTTAAAATAAATATGTGAAAAGGGAAAATAATTTTAAAAAGCATTAATATGATTCTTTATTATAAAGATAATTTTATTATAGTACACTATGTTTTAAAATCTATTTAATAATTTTTCTTTACAATGATTTTTAGCTTTTCCGTATATTCATTAACTAAAAAATGATTTTTTGATTGTAAAGACACTATTATTACCATTTAAATTTTCTTTATTAAATATTTTTTATACTATTAATTATTAATTATTTTTAAAATGATAATTTTGAAAATATTTTATTTATTATAAATATTAATATTATGAAAGATTTGCGTATATTCATTAACAAAAAATGAATTTTTCATTATAAAGATAATTTTATTACCATTTAAATACTTTGTAATTACTTTCAATTCCTTAATTTCTTATTCTTGATTATTAATTTAGTTACAATTATTTCCTTAATTTAATTAATTCATTAATTCTATTATTAGCTTAATTTTAATTAATTCTTAATTAGTATAATAATAAAATTAAGGAAAGAAACAACTATCTAATAATATTATTATAGTACACTAAATTCTAAAATGTATTTAATATTTTTTCTTTACAATGATTTTTACCTTTCCTGTATATTCATTAACAAAAAAAAATGCTTTCATTTTGAAATTATTAGGCACTTTTATTACCATTATTAAATACTCTTTATTAAATATTTTACATAGCATTAATTATCATTATAATGATTATTTTGAAAATATTTTATTTATTGTAAATATTAATATTTTTAAAAATTTACTTATATTCATTAACTAAAAAATAATTTTTTAATTATAAAGATAATTTTATTACCATTTAAATACTCCATAATTACTTTCAATTACTTAATTTCTTATTTTCCATTATTAACTTAATTAGAATTATTTCCTTATATTACTTAATTCCCTTAATTCCTTAATTTCATTATTAGCTTAATTATAATTAATTCCTTAATTAGTATAATAATTATAATAGTTTAATTATTACAAATATTTATATTTTGAAACATTTGCTTATATTCATTAACTAAAAAAAATGATTTAATATACATTTGCAACACTACAATCTGTATACCAAGGAGAGATTTCAATAGTCTTCATTTGTTTTCCCAAATTATAGGAGCATCCGTAGATAGAGAAGATGAAGATTGCTCTAAAGGTTAATCATCAGGAAGTAAATCAGGAATAACGAATAAAGATTCTAAACATAGTTACGTTTCTATTGTATATGATTTTTTTTATTATAAGGCACTTTTATTACAATTTAAATCCTCTTTATTAAATATTTTATATAGTATTAATTATCATTATAATGCTTATTTTGAAAATATTTTATTTAGTGCAAATATTAATATTTTGAAAGATTTGCTTATATTCATTAACTAAAAAAATATTTTTTAATTATAAAGATAATTTTATTACCATTTAAATACTCTATAATTACTTTCAATTACTTAATTTCTTATTTTTGATTATTAACTTAATTAGAACTATTTCCTTATATTACTTAATTCCTTAATTTCATTATTAGCTTAATTATAATTAATTATTTAATTCCTTAATTAGTATAATAATTAAAATATTTTAATTATTGCAAATATTGATATTTTGAAAGATTTGCTTATATTCATTAACTAAAAAAGTAATTTAATATACGTTTGCAGACACTGCAATCTGTACACCATGGAGAGATCCTTCCCGCAATAGTCTTCATTTGTTTTCCCGAATTACAGGAGCATCCGTAGATCGAGAGGATGAAGATTGCTCCAAACACATACAAATATTAGATAAAGTCATGAGTCAAATAACAATTATTCACAAATACCATATAAATTATTTTTGAAGGATTTTAGAAAGATGGTGCACATAAACACTTATGAAAATGATTATTTTTGGCGAAAAAGTATTTTGGTAAACATGAATACTAAACACTTACGAAAATGATTACTTTTGGGAAAAAGTATTTTGGTGAACATGAATACTTACCCTAGAAATCAAAATTCACTACGCACACTCGAAACACTCATAATTGATAATCTTTGTTTGCTAGTTCTTTTCTTCCTTTTGGCGAGAAAAAGGAAAAAATTATGGGGAAGGACGAAGAATTTTTTTGCAACAATGGAAGAAGATGGGAGAATATATACTCAGAGGATGAAGTTTTTTTGCAACAATGGAAGAAGATGGGAGAATATATACTTAGGACGATTTAGATTATGTTATAGAAATGAGTGCATAATGATTACTAATGAAGAGGATATAATGGGATTTTAATACTCATAATTACTTTCAATTACTTAATTTCTTATTTTCCATTATTAACTTAATTAGAATTATTTCCTTATATTACTTAATTCCTTAATTTCATTATTAGCTTAATTATAATTAATTCCTTAATTAGTATAATAATTATAATAGTTTAATTATTACATATTGATATTTTGAAACATTTGCTTATATTCATTAACTAAAAAAAATGATTTAATATACATTTGCAACACTACAATCTGTATACCAAGGAGAGATTTCAATAGTCTTCATTTGTTTTCCCAAATTATAGGAGCATCCGTAGATAGAGAAGATGAAGATTGCTCAAAGGTTAATCATCAGGAAGTAAATCAGGAATAACGAATAAAGATTCTAAACATAGTTACGTTTCTATTGTATATGATTTTTTTATTATAAGGCACTTTTATTACAATTTAAATCTCTTTATTAAATATTTTATATAGTATTAATTATCATTATAATGCTTATTTTGAAAATATTTTATTTAGTGCAAATATTAATATTTTGAAAGATTTGCTTATATTCATTAACTAAAAAAATATTTTTTAATTATAAAGATAATTTTATTACCATTTAAATACTCTATAATTACTTTCAATTACTTAATTTCTTATTTTTGATTATTAACTTAATTAGAATTATTTCCTTATATTACTTAATTCCTTAATTTCATTATTAGCTTAATTATAATTAATTATTTAATTCCTTAATTAGTATAATAATTAAAATATTTTAATTATTGCAAATATTGATATTTTGAAAGATTTGCTTATATTCATTAACTAAAAAAGTAATTTAATATACGTTTGCAGACACTGCAATCTGTAACCATGGAGAGATCCTTCCCGAATAGTCTTCATTTGTTTTCCCGAATTCAGGAGCATCCGTAGATGAGAGGATGAAGATTGCTCCAAACACATACAAATATTAGATAAAGTCATGAGTCAAATAACAATTATTCACAAATACATATAAATTATTTTTGAAGGATTTTAGAAAGATGTGTCACATAAACACTTATGAAAATGATTACTTTTGGCGAAAAAGTATTTTGGTAAACATGAATACTAAACACTTACGAAAATGATTACTTTTGGGAAAAAGTATTTTGGTGAACATGAATACTTACCCTAGAAATCAAAATTCACTCGCACACTCGAAACACTCATAATTGATATCTTTGTTTGCTAGTTCTTTTCTTCCTTTTGGCGAGAAAAAGGAAAAAATTATGGGGAAGGACGAAGAATTTTTTGCAACAATGGAAGAAGATGGGAGAATATATATAATTAATATTAAGATATGATTTAGGAATAATATATATAATTAATATTAATAATATATATAATTACTAAAATGCCCCTATAATTGGGCGGGAAATTTTGGGAGGAGGATATTATTTTTATATATAGATAGATTTAGAAGTATAGACTTGAAGACAAACACGAACAACTGACCACGGTGACGATAACGGACTTACGATTAAAAGTATTGATATTGAGCTATACACAAGAGAATTCAAGTCTTAGGAAAGAAAGTAAAAATATCTCTACTGAGTGTAGAAAGAGAGAGAGTAGCAAGGAGTTGTGAAATCCTTGGTTGAGTATAGCTGTGTGCAAGACACTCGGGGAAACTAAGTGTAGCTTTGTGCGAGACACTTGTTGGTGTAGGAGCGTAGCTTTGTGCAAGGTGTTTGGAGCTTAGCTTTGTGCGATGAGCTTGGTATTGAGTGTAACTTTGTGCGAGACACTCGGGAAGTACTTGGGTAGCACTGGTGTTTCACTATTTGTATTTGGGTGAACGAGATAGTGGAATTCCTCCTTGGAGTGAAAGGAGAAGAGTGGACTATGAGGATTACACCACCTCTGAATCACTGTAGATCTTTACCTCTATTTACTTTAGAACACTTTATTTATTTTGCATGTTTGACTCACTAATCCATTTCATATTGTGTTGATTTATCCATCTGGGTTTGTGTGTTCCCATGTTTGCATGTGGCTCAAACTTTGCATACTTATTCTTTGAGCTATTTCAAGATATTCCATCATGTTGCATGCGCTATATCTCTTCAGTTTTACGTAGATTTATTTTATAGCACTTTACCTTTGGATATTTCCGCTGTGCATTTCAAGTTGAATTTATTCATTTGGAATTATTTTCATTGAAGTGTTATAAAGTTTTAATTTGCAAGAAAAGTCTATCCACCCCCCCCCCCCACTCCCTCCTCCCCCACCCTTCTAGACTCACTTAGCTACCCATCGGAACCAACAATTTGCTTCCGGTATACATGTGTGGGTCTATACTAATGAGTCTAGAGGGGGGGGGGGGAGGGGGAGGTGCTTCTGGGCCTAGTTACTTGTTAGTTGTTATTTACTTACTTTTAAGTTGTTAGCTTTAACTTTTAAGTTTCAATTTTTAAGTTTAAGTTATAATTTTTAAGTTGTTTGTTTGAACTTTGAAGAATTTGGAGTGTAAAATGTGAATAGTAAAAATTTTACTTTAATTAGTAGTTTAGTACTTAATTTTGCACTTTTACTTTTTTTTTTTTAATTTTTACAATTCGAATAAAACTGCAATATGATCCAATCCGCCCGAAATCTGAACTTAATAAATTCGATGGTTGAGCTTTTCAAAATGCACGGATATGGGATGAATTAGGGTATCCGATATCCGATCGGGTGGGTGTTCCCAAATTAGAACCGCCCGAACCCGTCTGCTCAGGCCTAGTCCTGCCACGTACGTAATAAGTGAAAAGTGGGTTGGAATCTAAAGGGTCCACTTAGAAACTATGTTATATGGAACTCACACAAACATGAGCCAGGTGAGACGCGAGTTGGCCCACCATTTATTTAGAATAACTAAATACCTAATAGAGTAGTATATTATAAGAATAAATTATGGTATGGATCATGGTACCCATAGTAAGAAGGACCACTAATAAATGTTCATTTTTAATGTATTAAAATCTTTTAATGTACTAAAGGTTCAGTTTTATATAGTACACTACAAATGGATTTCCATAAAATGAACATGTAGCAATGTTGCAAAAATCCCGCCCAGGCAATGAATCGCCGCCTAGGCGCTAGGCGCCGGTCGAGCGCCTAGCGTATCACCGTAATCGATGGTTTAGGCGGTCGACTAGGCGGCCTAAGCGGCAGCGCTTAGGCGCGGACCGATTAGGCCTCCTAGGCGCCGACTAGACCTCCTAGGCACCGACTGATTAGCTATTGTTCTTTTTTTTTTTTTTTTTTTTTTTTTTTAAACGGTCATGTCACTCGAAACAACATCGTTTTAAGCGAAATAACTCTAAATTGTTCAAACTCTAGATATTTTTTGTTAATATTTAATATTTTAGTATTAACTATTGAAGTATTATATAGTTTATAACTATTAGTCTTCAAAAAATTTAAAATACTTAAACAAATTTTTAAAAAATAAAAAATAGAATAAAAAAAATACGTAGGCGCCGATTAATCCCTCCTAGGCGCCCTAGGCGCTCTTCAAGAGCCGGATGAGCGCCTAGCGATTTTTTCAACCATGATATGTAGTATATTAAAATGAGCCTTTAGTAGTTCACTGGATATTGGTCTAATGATGAAAAGTCTCAAGATATATTTCCATTGGCAATGTGGGGGTTTGCTTCGTACATGAACATTGAGGGTTTAGGTTTGCCTTGGATTCCTTCTGCACGGAAGTAGTGTATAGTTTTGTGTTAATTCTCAAAGTTAGATTAACTACTTTATTTACCGGGGCTCTAATTCTCACCAACCTTCACCTAATGACATGGGTTCCCTATCCCAAAGTTTTTGTCCCTTGCCCCAATCCTTCGACCCACTTCTTTTTTGGTAATTTATTTATTTTTAAAATTTTCACATTTTACTTTTTTTTTTTTCAATTTCCAAAGTGTTGGTCATAACTTGCAGCGAGGCAGGGTGGTTTGGATATTTCAGCGGCGGGGTGGTTTGGATGTTTCAGCTATAGGGTGGTTTGGAGGTTTCTTGGCCAACTAAAATGGAAGGTTGTGAACTAGCCATTCCACTTGCCCGTTTTAATAATACTGCCTACATTATTACAACTCATATCGAAATTTCAGATACCACCATTGTAGATTGCCAGTTACCCCAACCGCCTTCGTTATAGATTGTCAGGTGCCCATCACTTCATAGATTTAAATTAAAAGAATAAAAAATTTGCGAGCTCGAATTCCAATGTAACAACCCACCTCCCAAATCGACCAATAATGTCCTTCATAGTTGCCACGTTGCAAATATCGCTCATCGTATCATCCGCCACCATCTTCTATATATTACTACCACTCTCATATCAAAACCTAACACAACATTGTTGGTATGCAATTGTTTTTAACTTCATCCTCCATTGGTGTTTAGGAGTTAACCTAGAAGATTCATATTTGAGACACCGAGAGTAAGAACTTCACGTCCCTAATGTACTTATAGTCTTCTACATAATGCATTACGTCTAAATCAACCTTGTTCTATCAACTATCTCCTATATTATTACAGCTCACAATTGGAAGTTGGCCAGTTGCTCTTCACCTCATTCCTCCATTCCTCCACTAGAAGTTGGACAATTCAAGGTATATATCTTGCTTTTTATATGAATTTAACAAATTTTGAATCATTTTTTTCTGCTTATGCTATATGTTATGATTTAATTGGAGTTTCCAACTTGAGACTTTTTTTGCTTTTATATTTTGTTTGGTTAATTATTTATTTTGCATATGGATTCTAAAACTTGAAATTTAGCCATATATGTATCATACCAACTTTTTTTTTACATTTCGGATATGAATGATTTTTTTTAAATTTCATGTCTTTACAAAAGCTCTATTTCTTAGATTCTCTAGAGAGACCACAATATTCATTTTTGAGTTGTTTTTTTAAAATTTTGCAAGTATCCCCCTCCTCTTTCCTCTGTTCTCTCTCTGTGTTGGCAATTTTTAACGTTTGGGCTTGCTCTAAGTAGCTAGCTTTAGTTTTGATATTACTTCTTTAGTAAGTTAATAAGTTTTAGTTGATTTTATCATATTTTTTACTTCAATTCTAAAATTTTCAGTTTCTGTTCTGCCACTGTTCATAACCATTTGTTATAGAATAATGGTCGTTCATGGAGATTTACAAAGATTAATGTCATAGTTAATCTATAAAGGTTAAAAATAATTGGTTTTCTAATGGCTAAACATGATGACTACTATGAAAAAATCATTACCATGCAAATGTTAGCAAGATTTGAGAAATGCTTTGGAAAGAAAGTTATAGTATTTATCTCTATTTTAATTTATAACTAATCATCACTATTCTCTAGCTTTTTCTCTTTCCCTTTGTGTAGGTAGCATAACATGGATGCTGAGTATACATATGTTAGTACGAGGTGGAACCCAACACCGGAGCAATTACAAATCTTGAGAGACTTATACCATAATCATGGG
Source organism: Ipomoea trifida (assembly GCA_003576665.1). NCBI lineage: Eukaryota > Viridiplantae > Streptophyta > Magnoliopsida > Solanales > Convolvulaceae > Ipomoea > Ipomoea trifida. The sequence continues at coordinate 10,558,446 of CP025647.1, read as the reverse complement.
ATGAGGAACCCATCCAACAGGAAATAAGGGGATAACACAGAGGTTGAGCCAGTACGGAAAAATTGAGGAGAAGAATGTCTTCTACTGGTTTCAAAACCAGAAGGGTCGAGAGAGGCAGCAAAAGAAGCGCCTGGCTAAACTTGCAACTGAAGCGGCTGGCCCTCAGGATTTGCAAGCAAGCTACCGTAGGAGGGTCAGGTGGGCATGCTGCAAAGCATCCAATGTTGGAAACCCTCCCTCTCTTTCCAATCCAAAGCGACAGGGCTGGCAAATCCAAGGCTGATACGAGTAGCTCTCAACCTTCTCTTGAGCTTACTCTCCGTCCTTACTCTCCTGCACCTTAGTTCATCCATGGTATTTGTTACCATGTTAGTGGGGCCGCAATAGATATATATCTTTCGTGTCGATGCTAGGGTCAGGATGAAATTAGGGAAATACATGTGTAGTATTGTAAGATATATATTTATTTATATAATAACTATTTCCATATGAACGTATGCAACTGCCAATTTCATAATTACATATAAGGGTCCGTTTGGAAAGCAGTAAAATGACTTCAGGAAAATGTTTTCCGGAAAATGAGTCATTTTCCGGAAAACATTTTCAATTCCTGTGTTTGGATATATTATGGAAAACTGTATTTGTGTGTTTGGTTTGTTTCTGGAAAATGAGAAGAAAACCCGAACTGTATCATACCAACCAGACAATCTCCATCAGCATACTTCGAAAAACAATCTCCATTAACAGATCTGGTTTGTGTGTATTACCAGATCTGGTTTCCGCATTTGTGCGGAAACCAGAACTGTTTTGTTCGAATTGGAAACCAACCGAACTGGTTGGTTTCCAGTTCGCCGGCGAACTGGAGGGTTCCAGTTCGCCGGCGGACTGGTTTCCAGAACCCCGGCGTGCGAACTGGTTCCAGTTCGCCGGCGTGCGAACTGGAGGGTTCCAGTTCGCCGGCGAACTAGGGGGGGGGGGGGAGGGGGAGGTGCTTCTGGGCCTAGTTACTTGTTAGTTGTTATTTACTTACTTTTAAGTTGTTAGCTTTAACTTTTAAGTTTCAATTTTTAAGTTTAAGTTATAATTTTTAAGTTGTTTGTTTGAACTTTGAAGAATTTGGAGTGTAAAATGTGAATAGTAAAAATTTTACTTTAATTAGTAGTTTAGTACTTAATTTTGCACTTTTACTTTTTTTTTTTTTAATTTTTACAATTCGAATAAAACTGCAATATGATCCAATCCGCCCGAAATCTGAACTTAATAAATTCGATGGGTTGAGCTTTTCAAAATGCACGGATATGGGATGAATTAGGGTATCCGATATCCGATCGGGTGGGTGGTTCCCAAATTAGAACCGCCCGAACCCGTCTGCTCAGGCCTAGTCCTGCCACGTACGTAATAAGTGAAAAGTGGGTTGGAATCTAAAGGGTCCACTTAGAAACTATGTTATATGGAACTCACACAAAACATGAGCCAGGTGAGACGCGAGTTGGCCCACCATTTATTTAGAATAACTAAATACCTAATAGAGTAGTATATTATAAGAATAAATTATGGTATGGATCATGGTACCCATAGTAAGAAGGACCACTAATAAATGTTCATTTTTAATGTATTAAAATCTTTTAATGTACTAAAGGTTCAGTTTTATATAGTACACTACAAATGGATTTCCATAAAATGAACGTGTAGCAATGTTGCAAAAATCCCGCCCAGGCAATGAATCGCCACCTAGGCGCTAGGCGCCGGTCGAGCGCCTAGCGTATCACCGTAATCGATGGTTTAGGTGGTCGACTAGGCGGCCTAAGCGGCGGCGCTTAGGCGCGGACCGATTAGGCCTCTTAGGAGCCGACTAGACCTCCTAGGCACCGACTGATTAGCTATTGTTCTTCTTTTTTTTTTTTTAAACGAGTCATGTCACTCGAAACAACATCGTTTTAAGCGAAATAACTCTAAATTGTTCAAACTCTAGATATTTTTTGTTAATATTTAATATTTTAGTATTAACTATTGAAGTATTATATAGTTTATAACTATTAGTCTTCAAAAAATTTAAAATACTTAAACAAATTTTTAAAAAAATAAAAAATAGAATAAAAAAAATACGTAGGCGCCGATTAATCCCCTCCTAGGCGCCCTAGGCGCTCTTCAAGAGCCGGATGAGCGCCTAGCGATTTTTTCAACCATGATATGTAGTATATTAAAATGAGCCTTTAGTAGTTCACTGGATATTGGTCTAATAGATTAAAAGTCTCAAGATATATTTCCATTGGCAATGTGGGGGTTTGCTTCGTACATGAACATTGAGGGTTTAGGTTTGGCTTGGATTCCTTCTGCACGGAAGTAGTGTATAGTTTTGTGTTAAATCTCAAAGTTAGATTAACTTTATTTACCGGAGGCTCTAATTCTCACCAACCTTCACCTAATGACATGGGTTCCCTATCCCAAAGTTTTTGTCCCTTGCCCCAATCCTTCGACCCCACTTCTTTTTGGTAATTTATTTATTTTTAAAATTTTCACATTTTACTTTTTTTTTTTTCAATTTCCAAAGTGTTGGTCATAACTTGCAGCGAGGCAGGGTGGTTTGGATATTTCAGCGGCGGGGTGGTTTGGATGTTTCAGCTATAGGGTGGTTTGGAGGTTTCTTGGCCAACTAAAATGGAAGGTTGTGAACTAGCCATTCCACTTGCCCGTTTTAATAATACTGCCTACATTATTACAACTCATATCGAAATTTCAGATACCACCATTGTAGATTGCCAGTTACCCCAACCGCCTTCGTTATAGATTGTCAGGTGCCCATCACTTCATAGATTTAAATTAAAAGAATAAAAAATTTGCGAGCTCGAATTCCAATGTAACAACCCACCTCCCAAATCGACCAATAATGTCCTTCATAGTTGCCACGTTGCAAATATCGCTCATCGTATCATCCGCCACCATCTTCTATATATTACTACCACTCTCATATCAAAACCTAACACAACATTGTTGGTATGCAATTGTTTTTAACTTCATCCTCCATTGGTGTTTAGGAGTTAACCTAGAAGATTCATATTTGAGACACCGAGAGTAAGAACTTCACGTCCCTAATGTACTTATAGTCTTCTACATAATGCATTACGTCTAAATCAACCTTGTTCTATCAACTATCTCCTATATTATTACAGCTCACATTGGAAGTTGGCCAGTTGCTCTTCACCTCATTCCTCCATTCCTCCACTAGAAGTTGGACAATTCAAGGTATATATCTTGCTTTTTATATGAATTTAACAAATTTTGCAATCATTTTTTTCTGCTTATGCTATATGTTTATGATTTAATTGGAGTTTCCAACTTGAGACTTTTTTTGCTTTTATATTTTGTTTGGTTAATTATTTATTTTGCATATGGATTCTAAAACTTGAAATTTAGCCATATATGTATCATACCAACTTTTTTTTTACATTTCGGATATGAATGATTTTTTTTTTTTAAATTTCATGTCTTTACAAAAGCTCTATTTCTTAGATTCTCTAGAGAGACCACAATATTCATTTTTGAGTTGTTTTTTTAAAATAATTTTGCAAGTATCCCCCTCCTCTTTCCTCTGTTCTCTCTCTGTGTTGGCAATTTTTAACGTTTGGGCTTGCTCTAAGTAGCTAGCTTTAGTTTTGATATTACTTCTTTAGTAAGTTAATAAGTTTTAGTTGATTTTATCATATTTTTTACTTCAATTCTAAAATTTTCAGTTTCTGTTCTGCCACTGTTCATAACCATTTGTTATAGAATAATGGTCGTTCATGGAGATTTACAAAGATTAATGTCATAGTTAATCTATAAAGGTTAAAAATAATTGGTTTTCTAATGGCTAAACATGATGACTACTATGAAAAAATCATTACCATGCAAATGTTAGCAAGATTTGAGAAATGCTTTGGAAAGAAAGTTATAGTATTTATCTCTATTTTAATTTATAACTAATCATCACTATTCTCTAGCTTTTTCTCTTTCCCTTTGTGTAGGTAGCATAACATGGATGCTGAGTATACATATGTTAGTACGAGGTGGAACCCAACACCGGAGCAATTACAAATCTTGAGAGACTTATACCATAATCATGGGATGAGGAACCCATCCCAACAGGAAATAAGGGGGATAACACAGAGGTTGAGCCAGTACGGAAAAATTGAGGAGAAGAATGTCTTCTACTGGTTTCAAAACCAGAAGGGTCGAGAGAGGCAGCAAAAGAAGCGCCTGGCTAAACTTGCAACTGAAGCGGCTGGCCCTCAGGATTTGCAGCAGCAAGCTACCGTAGGAGGGTCAGGTGGGCATGCTGCAAAGCATCCAATGTTGGAAACCCTCCCTCTCTTTCCAATCCAAAGCGACAGGGCTGGCAAATCCAAGGCTGATACGAGTAGCTCTCAACCTTCTCTTGAGCTTACTCTCCGTCCTTACTCTCCTACACCTTAGTTCATCCATGGTATTTGTTACCATGTTAGTGGGGCCGCAATAGATATATATCTTTCGTGTCGATGCTAGGTCCAAATGTTGCATTTGAGGGCTATAAGAAGATGGAAGGAATAAGGAACAAGAAAGTAAAATAAAGGAATTATATTTCTGTAGGTTTAATGCTTGTATTTCTTAGTTGGATTCTATGTTTTTTATTTTTCAGTCTTTTATTTCATCAATTTCTTAATATTCATTCTCTATTTCTCCAATTTTTCATTTCTCCAAATTTCTGATTTTTCCAAATTTAATTTTTAGATTGTATTTGAACTTCACTTTTTACCGAAAGGAATCATCATTATCTTAGGGGATACTTCATTACAAATTTTTACCCAGCGCTTGGTGTGCATATCTGACACACATAGACAATTACTTATATGAGTTCCGTCCAACAATTGCAGTGCAAGCAAACATCAACCTAATCATCTCCATAGTTGGCGAAGATGGAAATAATAATTTAACAAAAAGAAGAACAACAATGTAAATTAAAGAAGTAAATTCAATAAAAACAATCAAATAATTTAGGGAAAAAACATCTAAAATGCAAAAATTCGAAGATGGGAAAAATAATTAAACAAAAAGAAGAATATAAACTTAAATTTAAGAAGTAATTTCAATATAAAAAAATTCAAATAATAAAGTAAAATAGTACCTAAAATGAATAAAGTGGTAATCACTATGTTCTTTTGTGTAAACTCTTGGCCTTGTGCTATTGTTCATCTATGTTTTCCACTTCACCATTGGAAAATTGTATTTATGAATTCTCCAAAAACAATAAGAAAAAACAAAGATTAGAATGGAGGAAGTTTACAAATTTGGAGCAATTGCATTTAATAAACAAGTTTTTCATTTGCCAACTACGATGTACAGAACCAAACCCGGGTGGTGGAGCATTGATTTTTGGGCTCAAAAAGATAAATACTACCTTGTAAAG
>CP025647.1:10506525-10547565 GCA_003576665.1 Ipomoea trifida | reverse complement strand
CCCCACCGAGATCTAATAGTGGATGTGTTTCGTACCCCACTTATGAGTAAGACGAGAATTATGTACCATGGGCGACGTGTAAGAACTAACTACCGGGTGAATTAATGACTGAGTTAATTGCTCTAATTGTTGAAATAAAGTGAAATTACTTGTTGATTAAATTGTTTGCAGGTTGATTGCGATTGTGGGTAATATTATCTTACCTTGTTCTTATTGAATAATTATTTTGAAAACCTTTGTTTATTTTTCGGGCGATAATGGATATCCTTACTTAGCCGTCGCGCTAACTGCACTTCAATGTGTTCTTAACAGATGTCTAGCGTGGGTTCATGTAGCCCACCCGACTCGGACCCCTCCGAGTTTGAGTTCCCAATATACGACTATGACGATTATGTGCAGTACTTGACAGATGACGACCCCTATGGTCCAGGATTTGCGCCCGATCCGCCCACTCTGCTCGACACGCCTGACATCGCTCCCCTTCCGAACTCGCCGGAAGCTCCCATCTGGGCACCCCCTCCTGTCTTACCCTTGTGTCCGTTCGATGCTATCCAAGCTAGTTATGGGTTTTACCCCATCGAGCTAGTCCCGGGTAGCAACCCACCTGAGTTTATAGTGCAGTATCTGTACCCATGGGATCCAAGTCCCCCGGAGTATCTGGAGGAGTGGATGATGACGATGGATACCTGTCGGTTCCTAGACCACATGATGTGGCACGAGGGTGATTGGAGAGAGGTCTGGGGGACTTACACGGGTCCCGTGTATCGTTCCCTCGACTAGATAGAGTCCGTAGTGGAAGGGTGGGGTGTAGTCTAGCTTTTGTGTAAATATATCTTTTGTAGAAGCGCTAATCCAAACAGTCGTCTAACCAGGTCTCTCTCTTTCTAAACACTACGAATGGGTGATATTATTGAACCCAGTTCGTTTTGGTAACTCCTAGTTACACTTTTGATGATGCATATGAATATATAATCTATATATATAATGCAGTTTTATTCTAAAGGTTGTCTTGGGTTTTGACGTTAAGAAACACGATCCTTACTTTTGTTGTTAGCCTGTGCACTTAGAATGAATCCCGCCTATTTAAGGTTGGGCCGAATCTAGGTGTGGCGGTAATTACTCCGTTGGTTCGGTATAGTCGATTCGGGGTGTTACAAGTTGGTATCAGAGCCCTGTTTCGAGTCAAAATTCTAAGTCAAACCCTTTGTTCGAGTCAGCTCTAATTCGAGTCAACCCAGTTTCAAAGTCAGCCTAAGTTTGTTAAGACTGATCCAAATCATTGTTACGATTCGGCGAGTACGAGATCAGAGCGGAGCTGGAACGGAGGTCGGGTCGCATAAGAAGGGGGCATTCCAAACCTTACCCCGCAGAATCTTACGATTCTGATAGTAAAATGATATGATGATTATCTGTGTTTTCTTGCATGTGTTTACTTAACCATTCATGAATAGACATGCTAGCATAACGCATTAGTTATGGGTATACCTCGCCGAGACCCTCGCTTGGAGGGTGTGATAACGGCGAAAGTTAGGAAGAACTATATGAAATTTGAGTAGGTGCTATGTTAGCTGCTTAGCTAGCTAACTCCGAGAAGACTTTCATACCTCGAATATTAACTTGAGATCATTGTTCAGCAAGATGCCACCAAGACGTAATGCACCAGCGGAGAACGAGAATAATCTCTCGGCGATAGATAGGATGGTTCAAGCCATGGAAAGGATGGCTGAACTGATGCTGGTTCAGCAAGCTCAAAACCAGAATCAAGGGCAATCAAGAGTAGACTATGCCAAGGCAATAGCCAGCCGACAACCACCATCCTACGCGGGCGAGAAGGATCCGGTAATTCTGGAAGAGTGGATCCGAACCTTCGATAAGTTACTCAACGCGGTGAACTGCCCTGCGAACCAGCGAGTATCCTCGGCTGTGTACTACTTGACGAAGGCTGCCGACAATTGGTGGGCGACCGTTGGACCAACTCTCCTGCAAGACCCAGCTTTCGGTTGGGAGGAATTCAAGGTGGAACTAAGGGAACAGTTCTACACTGAGCGCATCAAGGGAATTAAATGTGAGGAATTCCTACGATTGAGACAGAAAGGAGCAACCATCCAAGAGTACTACGACCAATATGTCGAGCTGATGCGGTTTGCCCAGGAGATTGTGCCGGATGAAGCGAGCAAGGCAAGGAGGTTCGTTCGTGGTTTGGACTAGAGCATACGAGGAATGATTGCGCCTTTCATGTGCGCCACGTTGAAGGAAGCCTATGACAGGGCATCGGACCATTATCAGGTTTACCTGGACCAACAGGAAGCCTATGGCCGAAACAAAAGGAAAGCCGACGACAACTCTCGGAAGTTTCAAGCGGGAAACAAGAAAGCCAATCAGGGTGGCTTCAACACAGTGCAAGGGAGAGGAGGATTCGATAAGGGGAGACGATCTAATTGCCCGAGGTGTGGAAGAGATCACCCCGGTGAGAATTGCCAGGGGATAAGGACCAGATGTTATCAGTGCGGCAACTTTGGGCACAAGGCCGCCCAGTGCCGAAGTCAGGGAAACAGTCCCCAGAAGCCCCTGCAAAATGAGAATCAAGGGCGGAGATTTAACGGGAACAACGGCTGGAACCCCACAGGAGCCGGAGGTCAGAAGAATAATTTTCCATCCGGGAACTCGATGAATGCCACGCCTGGTTCTAACCACAAGGGGAAACAAGTAGTGGGAGAGAGCAGCGGAACGAAACAGGGCAGGATCTACGTCGTCAATAGTGCTCAGGCTCAAGCTAGCGACGCCGTAACTGGTACATTCCCCATAAACTCAGTGCTCGGCTTAGTTCTATTTGATACTGGGGCTACCAATTCCTTTATATCCTCTGCATTCGCTGATAAACTAAAGTTAAGTCTCAACGTCACAACAGCTTCAGGAGTAGTAGTATCCTGTAAGGATGGTTACGATGACGTTGCAATAGAAATAGCGGGATTTAACTGTCCCGGAAACCTCGTTCGTTTCGAACTTGAAGGCCTTGATGTCGTACTCGGAATGGATTGGCTGGACAAGTACAAGGCTCAAATCGTATGTAACGAACGAAAGGTTGTGCTTCAAGGACCGAAGGGAAAGAGAATATCCTATCGAGGAGCTGACAAACAACCCGAGCCGCGGTTGTTGACGATGCAAGGGTTAAGGAAATGCGTTCGCTAGGGGTGCGAAGCATATCTCTGTTTGATACAAGGCGCCGAGGTAGAGGAACCCGAGATAAATCAAATCCCAATAGTGCGCGAATTCTCTGACGTATTCCCTGACGACCTCACCGAGATGCCACCAGAGAGGGAAGTGGAGTTCACCATCGACCTTGTGCCAGGCACCTCACCTATCTCAAGAGCACCGTATCGCATGGCTCCCAAGGAGATGGAAGAAGTAAAGGCACAGTTGGAGGAGTTGTTGGAAAAAGGATTCATTAGACCAAGCGTATCACCTTGGGGTGCACCGGTGTTGTTCGTGAAAAAGAAAGATGGAAGCTTGCGATTGTGCATCGACTATCGGGAACTCAACCGAGTCACGGTGAAGAACAAATACCCGTTGCCCAGGATTCGGGGTGTTACACCCGGCCGCGGAGGAGGCCGATTTCGGCCTTCCTCGACGCGGCCGGGCGCCGCCTAGCGCCTAGGCGCGATTTTTGCAACATTGGACTTAACATTTAGGCTTTTAATTTAAAAAATAAGCTCAAAGCAAGACTTACTTTGAAGCCTTTTTAATGGCCTACATATTAAACACGCTTTTAAAAGGGCTTCAAGCTCATTAGTTATACCACGGACCCGTCAGAATTTACATATTGAATGTTCACAATTCAGTATGTAAATTGTGAACATTTAGTTGTGAACGTTTAGTATGTAAATTGTGTATTTTGGACCTGGATCCATCTACTAAGGTGGACGACACGGGTCTACTGAATAATTTACTCTTCAGGCCCAACCAAATCAATTGTAGGTTCAGTCTTGAGACTAACAAAAAGCGTACATACAGACTCTGGCCTAAACCTTATATTTTCGTAACAGGCCCAGATCTAATTTTTTAAAGTTTGACTCAACTCAACCTATTTTATCGCTATTGTCCAGGTGTGCTGCTGTAATCTCACGATGATTCTAGGTACTCTTGAAATTATCACAAAATTACAAATTTAAATTGTAAAAACACTTATAACAACATATTCTTTAAGCACTACAAATAATGATGAAAAGTGTCTAATACTCCTTACAAGAGTGGCTAAATAGTGGATCATGATTCTCAAATTAAAAAATTATAAATTTAATTTTTATCGACGCCCTTCAGGTTGGTCATCTGTATGACTATGGGTTCATCACGACTAGTTATTTGTCTCTCATTCCTCCAACACTATTTTAGGACGTAATTAAAATATTCATATATTGTGAGCACGAAGTCTAAAATCCACTTTATTTCCTACAATTAATCTACCTATAGTATTAATCTTACTGACAACTTCTAAATCTCCAATTTGGATATATATATGTCATATCTTATATTGCTACAATTTATATTGAAAGTCAAACAGATCATTGTTGATTGCCAATCGCTCATCGGCTCATTCTTCCATTGTCATCAACACTTATAATACAACCTAACATATCTTCCACACGATAGAGCGTCCCAAAACAAGAATCTATGTACTTAGTGTTATGTGTTGACTTTTATCACGACTGTTCTAGAGAAAAACCGTTCCTATTGTTACTTATGCCTCCTTAGCTCATAGACGGGTTGTTTCTTCTTGATAAGTGCGCTCCAAATTGTGACGGTTGGTCCCAAGTTTGGTAAAAAGTCTAGCAGGGGAGGGTTGAATAGATTTTTAAAAAAATTTAAATTAAAATGATTTTTAAAAATAGAGCTATCACTAGCTCGAAAATAGAGTGATAGGCAACGGAAGGCATAAAAATTTTGTAGCGCAGGTTTGTTTATAATAGTTTGAATGCAAAGTGTTATGCATGTTATAATTGTTCGACGAATTGGTAAATGCAAGAAATGTAAAGTGAAGAAAATTAAAGAGAGTAGAGAGATAGAGTTTTATAGTGATTCAGCAATTGCCCACTCCAGTATTCTTCTTAACGTTTAGGATTTACTAGTATTATGTGCACAAATACAAGTGAAAAAGTTACACAGTGTATCCACGTACAAAGCATTGTTGACTACAAATTATATTCCTTCGACCGTATGTCCCCTTCGTTCTTCAACACCTAATCTAAGAGTAAGCCACAAAGTCGCCTTGAGTGAAATACCTCCAACCACAATCTTCAAAAGTTGTGACTGTTTGTTGTTTGATTGCTCAAACTTGTAGACAGTGAACCTCGAAGTTCACTGTGAAGCTCATATTACATTGGATATGAACTTTGCAACTTATTCTATCTTTAGTTTTCCTTGCACAAAACTTGAATAACACTTAGAAATATTCTCAAAAATGGGCTAATGGGCAAAAGACATAATGGAGACACCTATTCTGAGCTTCGGAGATCTCTATTTATACGATAGAGGCAGGGCAGGCTGGTAATCTTCCATTAATATTCTAATATGTCCAAATGTATATGACCCATCCTAAGCCACCCACGTGTAAGCTATACCAAGCCTGTAAATTCTAGTCAGACACGTGTACTACGTAGTCCATGTCGTCAACCACCTTCCCCAGCCGCCAAAAGCCACGTGGCAGCACGCCCGAGCCCCTCACTTGTGCCTTTTTGGGCCATCATACCTTCCTACCGCAACAAGATTTGGATCAACCTCCTTCCTTAGCTTCACTTGTACGTGCCTTTTTGGGCCACCATGCCTTACTAGCGCAACAAGATTTGGGTCAACCTCCTTCCTTTACTACCCTAATTAGGTCATGACTTTCTCAATAAGATGTGCCCCAGGATCCCATGCAAAATCCCATCAATTATAATAATAATTCCAACACCAACCTGGTACGAAACCAACGAAATTGAATTTATTTATAAAAGATAAATAAAACCATAGAGGGGATCGAAAATCACAAAAGAACGTACAGATAGTTTTACATTTAATTGGATGCTGGACTTTGATAGTTTTACCTATGAAAAATTTATAATTTATGCCCCTCACAAATATGTCAATTATCAATGTCACCCATAAATTATTAGTGACATAAATGCTTTTAGATTTTTTTTTTTTGTTTTGTTTTGTTTTTTTTGTTCATATTGGTGCTTTAGATGTCTTTATATTAGAATAAATTGTCATTGATTTTTTGTTCTTGTACTTTTAAAACCTGTATTCCATTATAGATTTATAGGATCGTACATAACCAAACAACAATATTGGTAATCATTCCACTCTACTACCAAATATGCAAAATATTTGCACCATAACCCATTACTATTACCAAATATTTGATTCCTATTCCGATTTCGATTCTCATGTGTGAACCAAACACACCCTAAGTTGAAATTGATTATGAATTCGATCCATAATCCTAAACTTAAGCAAACGAGACCTTCAAAACTTGAGGTCTTGCGCACTCTTTAATGCATCATAATGTATTTTATATATATATATATATATATATATATATATATATATAAACCTGATAATAAGAGTCAATAAAAGTTAGGCCCTTAATAGGAACTACAAAATGTTGGTGTAATTGTTTGTTGAAATAAATGGTTCATATTTTTTTGATTTTAGTAATTTCATTTTTTGTCTTAGATTTATAGGTGACAGTCCACTTTAAGTCCCTTTTTATTAGAACATCCACTTTTGGTCCTAGTATTATTGTGGCATTACCATTTTTTGTCCTTTATCAACAAAATAGTTTAAATATCGTTAAATACAAGGACATTTCGGTATTCAATTATGAATTTTTTCAAAAAAAAAATAAATAAACATAAAAAATATAGCGGTTCAACCTACTTTGTATGTATATATATAAAAAAAAAAGATTAAAATATCTTTGTATTTAACGACATTTCAATGATTTTGTTGAAGAAGGACTAAAAGTGGCCATGCCACAATAATACTAGGACTAAATGAGGATGTTCTAATAAAAAAAGACTAAAAGTTGAATGTCACCTATAAATCTAGGACCAAAAATGGAATTAACTCTATTTTTTATTATTGTTTTTTCTACTTTACTCTCTATTATATCATTTACTTTTTCTAAATGCCCAGGCATTCCGTCAGTGTAAACCTTAGTAACGGAATATTCCTTTAACTATTTATTATTTGGTCAATTAATTAGAATCACGCATTGGACATTGATGAAATGGTACACATAATTTACAATATATATTCAACACAGATAAGAAACTATGTCTATTATCATGGTCTTTTGGGGAAGGAAGGATTTGGCTATTTTTTTTTGAAGTTGCACTGTGACAAGACACTAAAATTTCAGTGAAGCACATGAGGAGACTAGATCAAATCAATAATTCATTTCTAGCAGAAGTGGCAACAAGATGAAGCTAAGCATGAATCAAGCCAATGAATAGGATTTTGTGTTGCAAAAGTTATGCTTATTAGGGTACTATCCCGTGAGGGTGCTTCCCTCTAAAACTTTTATTACACCATTTAATATAAAATTTCTGCCACAGGTCATAGTTATACATTCTATAATATTTACTTTTATGAAAAATTTGATAATCTTACATTGATATACACTAGGATATCAAATAATACTTTCATAAATTCCGAAACACTAATTTAAAAATACACATTGAACACTATACTATTCGCGCAATGCGCGTGTGGTGTAAGAAGTGTGTGTGCGTATATATATATAAACTAAAACATACTGCTGGTGGGAAATAATTAACTAAGAGACTAAAAAGGCATTTTCTCCTTTAATAATTGTGTTATTGTATTCACTTTTAACTTAGAAAGAATTAAATGATTGATATATCATATATCTCATCAATCATAGTTACTCTTTACTTCTATTTTGTAAGTCATATATTTGGAACTTGGATTTGCTACGAACCTAAACAACATTTTTATATCTTGCTGCATATTCTTTGGAATTGCATGCTCGTTCTCACGTTTGGTATGGCCATTATCTAGTTTGAGGGTGCAGCGGAATTCTTTTAATAGATTTTTGGATCAAATAGAAAGAAGAGAACTATATTTGATTCACAAATTTAACCAACTAGGGTCCTCTGAGTAGAGTGATATTGCTACGTTTAGTCTTAAATTTTCAATTTAACCACTTGTAATTCTTTAACTTGCAAATTTAACCGGTCATGGTCCTTCCGTTAGTTTAAGTAAGGGCAAAGTTGGGACTAAACCTGGTTAAAAATTTAAAAGTTGAATGATCATCGGTGGTTAATTTGAAAATTAAAGGACCATAGGTGGTTAATTTGAAAGTTGGCAGGCCTTGAATAGTTAAATTAAAAGTTTATGACTAAACGTGGCGGTGTCACTATATTCGGAGAATCTCAACTAGTATTAACTCATTTGTTAATGTTGGGTAGGTGTTTGAAGAGTCGAATCCAACATCTTGACATCGAATTGTGATGCTAATTTTTATGCGATTATAAAGAAATAAAATTGTGTCTAAGCCCTTGATCCGGACAATTAATTAGAGAGATAACACTATAAAAATATTAAAAAATATCGCGCACAGTAGATCCAAATTTCGTTGAGGGAAATATTTATAAAAGAAAAAATAAAACCCAGAGGAAATTAGAAACCAACTTTTTAAGAATCTATAGTGCACATGAGAAAGAAACTTACATTATAATATGAGTGTAAGTGATGCATGCCCAGCAGCATAAAATTAAATAGCTTCCAAACAGATCAGACCCCTAATTTTAGCATAAATTGCGAAACCACCCCAACTAGACTTCTACACCCAAACAAACAAACAAAGCTTAGCTGCCTCGTATGCATCTCTTACATCCCATCTGAACCTATGTAGATTAGTAGCAGAAAACAGGAATTAAACAAGGACAAGAAGTGAATAAAAACAAATTAAAGTACCAGGATAACCCAACCAAGATAACTAAGAATACAAACTTGTAACCATAACGTCACAAGTTCGAATCTCAGCCCTCTCGATTTGAACTGGTCAGCTACTGGTCTGGTTTACCTCCTTGTGGTCCTGAGTAGAGTCACAAGACGAGATTTACCCAGTGCATACCCTCAAATACTGACTGTGAGTTTCCCTCGTCGCCAAAAACAAAAAAATTAAAGTACCAAGGCTAAACATGGAACAAAAAGTTGTAAACACCTAAGACTTTAGGTATATTCGGACCGCTACCCTCGATTCCCCACAATGCAATATTGCCGCTCTCCCAACTCTGCCCCTCCACCAAAGGGCTAGAATATCGGGAGAGCGAAATTGCATTGCTTCTTTGATCGTCATTCACGCCGTTTGCTTTCTCACGCCGCCACCCTCTTCCTCCGCCGCCTCCGCCGCCCACTTCCTCCTCCACCGCCGTCAACCGCCTCGCCGGACCTCCGAGCAGAGCCTTTACCGTACATACTGTGTGTATAGACTTGAAATTAAGAGGCAAGAAGAGTGTGTACAAAAATATGGATAAGCTGCAGGGCGCTTAAGGTAGGCTAGTAAGAAAGTGAGCCTCACAAGAAAGAAAGAAAGAAAGAGAAGTGAGCGTATGAAGAGGGGAACATGTTGGGTCATATATAAAGGCGAAATTGTAGCTTTTTGTCCAATTTAAGTATTTGTTATGACTTTTTATATCTTCAAAAATATAAAAAGTCATAACAAAATACTATTCATTTTTTAAGTTTTTATATGTTAAATATTGTACTAAATGATACTCCGTGTTATTTGTGACAAGTGTTATATTTCTTCACATCCATTTATTGTTCAAAGATATACATTTAAAAGTTGCTTGTAAATCACAAAAATTTGTGTTAGATCACCTTACACAAGACATGTAATATTTTTATATAAAAATTTTGGTGATGAGGGAATTGAACTGGCAGCCATTACCCAAGAGTGTGAATTGGGTAATTTCACGTTGTAACCCTAACCGACAAATAATCACAATAAGATAAACTAATTTTGGTTGCACATAGCTAGTCGACTCAAACTAAAAAGGCTGATATGACGCTCTTGTTACGCGTCGAATTTGACCAACTTAACTAGATTACCCCAATTAATTTATTTATTTTGGATGAATATGAAAGTACTACATTTCATTAAAAAAATATTGTTTCATGTAAGAAAACAATCTTACCAAAAAAAAAAAAAACACTACTTGTAAAATCATCAAGAATTTAATTAAATCACATTGGATAATGAAGGATTTAATACCTAAAAAATGGTAAAAGGTGTTTTTTTTTCTCGATCATTTCATTAATGCCCCTGCTTCCATTTTACATCTTTCTATTTGTTTTATCGAGACTAACTCAAAGTAATCTTTGACTGATTATTTAATTGTATGAATTATTTAAATAATTTTTTTTTATTTGTGAAGTAAGTACTATTTTCCGTGTAAATATTTGAGACCTAATGGTTACTTTTAAATATTCAAATTAAGACAACATTTATTACTTCGTCAATTTCATTTTCAAGAGTATGTTTAGTCCATATAACTTTGACTAAATTTTTAAGTATAAATAATTTAATTTTAACCATGTAATTTATTAAAAAAAATTACAATTATGTGAAAACACTCTGTCTAATACTATATACAAATAGACAGCTAAAGATCAGACCTTGTGGTCTAGTGGCACCCGGTGTCCCGAAAAACACTCTCACATGGATGATGGGACTAAGTTTGAACCTCAGTGGAGTCACCAGATACTACACTATAACAGAGTCGGTCGCACTCAAAAATAAAATAGAGACAATTTTAAAAAATAATTATAATTATCTAATTATCATCATATCCTATTTTCAGTAGATACTACATTATAACAGAGTCAGTAGCACTCAAAAATAAAATAGAGACAATTTTAAAAAATAATTATCATCATATCCTATTTATAAAAGAAAAATATATTATAATTCATTCTTAGAATCACTTCATGCCACTGGATCACACTGTATAATAGTAAATATGGTTTCTTTTAATATAGATTATTTAAGTTTTCATGTTTTGATAGTAAGTTTTGAGGGGGCGGTAGAGTAGTGTGTAGTAGGCAGCCCCAGCCCCAGCCCCATGAGAGTGATGATAATAGTGATTAATTAAGGGCATGTTTGTGGGAAATGGGAAAAAAAACTCCACTAACACGAAATCCAAAGGGCCTTGGAGTTTTCATTGATAATATTCCAATGGACGAGAAGAAAAGTGGGGTTTGTTTGTCTATGCTAATGTGAACGTGGGTGGTTCACTTTTGTGTGTTGCTGTTGCTGTTGCCTTTGCTTCTAACCCATCTCACTCAGCTCAAGACAAAAAAGGAGTCTTCATGACCTACTTTTCAGATTTATTGCCTTATTATTATTAGGGTAATTCTATTTGCACCACCCAAAATTCTATTTACACCACCATTTAATAGGTTTGATAGCTTTATAGGTGGTGTAAATAGAATTTGCTATTTACACCACCTTCATTAAAGTTGGTCAAACAATATGTTTTAAATTTATATTTATTATTTATTATTTTTTTAATATTTTTAATTGTTATAGTATAATAATTTTATCTATAATATTTTGTAATTAAATATTTTTATTATTATTTCAAATTGTGATAGTATAATAATTTTGTGTATAATAATTTTTAATTATTTTTTGTAGTATCTAATGTTTAATAAATTTTCATGATATTCTTTATAACTCAAATTTTTTGTATACATTATTTTACCTTATTATAATAATATAATAAATTAATTTTCAATAGCTAAAAACAGTAAAACACATTAACATCACAATAAAATATAAAAAGAAAATTTTCATTTCATTTCAATCCAATATAACATTTTCATGAGTATAACTAGAGCGTACATACTCATTGTAAGTATTGATCCCATTCAATTAAATTTTCGCGAGACATGAACGCCTAATAAATAATTATTTTTATTAATAATTAAATTACTATGTAAGTATAAAATATTCTTTTATAATTTATAAAATATAAATATAAATTATAATAGGTTAATTATAGTTTTACCATTTCAGTAGATTTCTATTGTCATCATGAAGTTCAATTGCATCTTCATTCTAAACAGGCAAACAAATAACGACTTTTAGTAATGATATTTGACAGTATATATAGAAATAAATAACAATTCATTAATAATGTTGAATAGAATATAATATAGATAATACAAATGAATTTGAATATATGATAAAATATATTTAAATCAAATAATACTTAAAATACCTCATAATGTCGTTGGCTTTGATTTTGATCATTGTAACTAAAAAAGTGGCTTTGATTTTGGTCATTGTCACTAAAAAAAAATGGTTTTGATTTTGATCTTTGTAACTAAAAAAATCTTCTACCCAATCATCCATGGCTTATAGATTGTGTGATACATATACAAAATAGATACATATATATAGAGTCATATGGGTTCAGTTAATATTCTCTGCCGCCCAAATTACCAATAGTTTCATATCACAAATAACATTGTTGACTAAGAAATTTAATTACACAAAATATTAGGTATTAGAATTAGAATTTTTAAAAAAATGTATTGAATTAAATTAAATAAATATTTAAAAATTAAAAAACAAATATTTAAAAAAAAAAAAACAAAACAAAAATGGAGCAACCCCTCCGGAGAGGGGTTGCTTGTTTTGTTTTGTTTTTTTTTTTTTTTTTATATATATATATATATATATATATATATATATATATATATATATATATATATATATATATATATATATATATATATATATATGTTATTCAATTTAATTTTTTCTAAATAATATTCATTCCATCCCAATACCTTTTTTTTGAAAACTCTAATTTCAACACATTTTTCTTTGTGTAATTAATACAGTTGACCATGGTGGTATAAATAGCCATACTTATACCTTTATTGTTATTTGTACCACCTATAAAGTTATTGAAATTTGCAATTTTTTGTGAGTTTCAAGGTTATTTGCACCATGGGTGGTATGAATAGCAACACCCTATTATTATTATTGTGTATATATGTGTGGATTGGATGGTCTTCTTTTTGTGTGCTAGTTTATTGTATTGCATGATGTCTATATGAATAATATGATGTACAAATAATTACATTGGCTAAAGAAGAGAATAAAAGATGAGATAGGTTTGAGGATAAAGAAATTTTGTTTAATCATTTATGTCACAATTTTTTTTTTTAAAATTAAAATGAGTTAATTGTTATTTCAATGTAGTCATGATAGGATCCTATATATAGGAATGTAGCATAAATAAAAATATTTCAGGTTTATAGCTCCTAATTGTACTCGAGTCATGACAAACTCCAAATTCATACATCGGAGGTGTGAGAGCTCCAAGGAGTTCCAAGGGAAAATTAAATATAAATAAAAGAACAAGAACTATATATATGTGTGTGTCTGTGGTTGTGTCTGGGATTTTTACCGTACAATAGGACTAATATTAATTACTCCTCAATTGGGATAAGACTCAAACTTGATTTCATCAAATCACAAGGTACTTGGCAGAAGAAACATATTTTTTAAGCACAGAGTTTTAAACACATTTGAGGTGAACATATATTAATTAAAATGACATACAAAGTGATTGTTTTATGGTACAAATATATGTGAGGTCCACTTTCTATTTGGGTCGTGTGAAAGTGGATTTGGGTTCTTCTTAGTAAAGCGAAGAAATTGATGATACATTGTATGCTCAAAATGGATAATAGGTGATTAAGAAATTGATTCTCAAAGTAGACATATTTGAGTTAAAAAGGAAGGTGGAAACACTTTGTAAAAACACATATCCCACATTAATTTGGAAAGTAGGTTTGCATCATTATATATAATCTTTTAGAGACGTGTTGAATTGTACACACATGCATTATGCATACATACATATACATAAAATCAGTTAAACGAAGCGTGCTGCGTAACCGTATAATTACATTATTATTAGAAAAATGCTAAATTTACCACTCATGAGTCCTTACATTATCAAAATAAATACAAAACTACAATAGTTTGTTTAATTTTCAGGAAAAAAAACTAAAATAGTTTCATGTATAAGACATAAATAAATTGTTAATTTGTTAAGAATTTTATGTCTATTTAATTTATTACTCCTTATATTTTATTCTAACAAAACATTTGTATAGTATATTAATTGAAATGCCCATCAGTCGTATTCAACATTCAATAATTTACACTATTAAATATATCAGTATATGTAAATGAATAATAACCTACTTCATTTTGTTGAAATTCAAAGAGATAAAAGAGAAAATATTTTAACTCAAGTATTTTTATTCTCAGCCGCAAACCCTACTCAAAACCTACTGTTCTCTCCTCTTTTGTTTCCTTCACGGCAGGCGGCGTCCAATCATCTTCCCCTGTTGCTATCTCCACCTTAGGCGGCGTCCATCTTTATTGTCTTTTCTACATTCACGGTTTTCTCCTCCATCTCCACCGCTACCAACCGTTACTCTCTTATTTTCCCATTGTTGTTTCCCTTTGCTTTATTTTATTGGTTTAATTTTGTTTGCAGTTTCTGTGTTTTTCCTCTCGTTGTTTTGACGAGTTTCTTCCTCTCGTTTACTTGGCGAGTTCTTTTTTCATAATGCGTGAAACGATAAAACTAGTCATAGCGTACGCGAATCTCATCCTGGGTGACAAACATGACAATGAGAAAGAGACTCCTATGAACTATGATATGCAGTTCAGCCCAATGGAGATATTGTCAATGGATAGAAGAATGAAAATAGATACTCAGGTGGTGTGCAAGACTATTCAACCAATGTCAGTCTTGGGTACGTTTGACCAAATCATTAAAGAAGCTTTAAGTTCGTTCAAAGAATTCGGCTTCAAATTTGTGAAACAGTCTGCGAATCAAGTTTTCTATGTTAGGGAAGTTGTTTCTATGTCGGACTGTAAGGAATGTTTGACCATTCCATTGATCTTTATTGTAAACGTTTCAGCCTATGATTAATGAATTAGCTTCTTTATTTTCAAAAAAAAAGAGAAAATATTTAATTTATTTAATTTTTAATCAACGCAAGATTTGCGTTAAAAGTTTTTTATATACAAACACTACAAAAAGCTTATTATGCAGTTAAATAACTAATGAAAAAATAAATATTTAATAATAGTCTAAGACACATGTCATTTATGTAATTTATTACACTAATATAATTTTTATTCTCATTATACCCTTAACATTATTGGCTTTTATTATATTTATTACTAGTTTTTTATGCGCGATGGGCAAAAAAAGGTGCCCAATATTAATATTTTATATTAAATTTTAAATTTATTTAGATTTTAGATATTTAAATTATTGTAAATAATAATAATAATGTAAAATATTTTTATAAATTTTATATTTATATTTTAGGAAATAAGTAGCATATAAATCCATTATATATAATGTGTATGTATTATTATTATTGAAGAAATTATGAAAATATATAGTGGATGCATGTGCATGGTAACAAGAGTGAAAAAGATAATGGAAGTTATAACGGCAGAGGTATGTTTGTCTAATATATTATAAAGTACAACTTTTATAGCATAATGTATAAAAAACTTAACGGAAAAAAACGGACATAAATGAAAGTTATAACCTTCATTCACGCTTATTATGTTTTTAGATATTTAGTAGATAAGTGAATGAACATATGAGAACTTGTTCGCAAGAGAAAATTAAGAATTAATTTTGGTCATCCAATTGGAAAATCTAATGATTCTAGAGCAAGGAGAGAAAAATCACCGTGACATTTGAATAATTTTCTCTAATTTTTAAAATGGACTTTTCAACATTATATAGTGCATTTTACAACATTATAATGTGCAATTTTGCCAGTTTAAATTCACCTTTTACGAGTTATGGTTTAGATTTTTGGTTGATTTAGTGCTTCACATTTTAAGTTAGTATATGAGTTCACTTTTTACTACTTAGGATTTAATATTTACAATTTAGCTAGTTTTTTGTTTACATGATTTTAGAATTTATCAATAAGTTGACTCAATATTGTTAAAAATTTAACATTATAGTGTTAAAAATTATATTTTTAAATTTGGATAGATTATCATAATGATATTGTTTTTTTTTTCTTTTCAAATTACATCAAATTCTTTACACTTTTTCAAATAGACGAATGAAATTTGTTCTTAAGAGCACATTCTCATGTGAGAGTGCCTATAAATGCGCTTAAATCAACGGTTAAAAATTAAAGAAGATGAGAAAAAGTACAGTAGCATTTTGATAAAATTTTGCACTATATATACTTTGGTGGTGCACTAAGTACTGGTGTGTGGTGGACTTATAGTTCTCTATGGTGTACTTTTGAGTGATCTATAGTATACCCCAAAGTGCTAGTCTGTGGTGTACTAATAGGAAAAATACATTGGCATTTTGATAATTTTCTATACTTGCAAGTTTATTTTTGTGGTAGATTAAGTGTTAGTATGTGGTGCACTTAGTATGTAGAGATATGTGGCGCACCACAAAGTGCTAGTCTATGGAAATGCAGGTCTGTGGTGCACCATCAAGCATAGCCAAATGCACAAGCCATTACAGGAAATATCTGAGGCCATTGCTACACTTAGTTGTGTTTAGAGGTTCACTTATGAGTGGTCTGTAGTGCACTCATGGCTTAACTATGTAAATGCACCCGACCACACTACTACACAGGAAGGGTCGGTCTCTCTCTCTCTCTCCTCTCTCTCTCTTATATATATTTTATTTATATATTACACCATTTAGTCTCCAATATGAATAGTAAAAAGAAGAATGAGTTGAAAATGAGTGGTATATTGGATTCTAGATGGATATAGGATAATGGCTTAGAATTCAACATATTACGCAAGCTAGGGCGAAGCTTCACTAATGACGTACCATACATGGCATAATTAAGTGGAAGAATATTGTGATTGCTGTCAAGCAACAATTTGTCATTTCACTCACCTAACCTTCAATTTAAATTAATTAATTAAATTTTTGTTCGTTTAGCGCCAAATCTTACTGTTCAATACTACATTTTATCTTTTTCACCACTTTATTGGTTGGAGAAGCTGCTAAACTTCCTATATCTAGTTGATTTCTTTGGCCAATATTAGATTTTCTTGTGTATATATAACATTGATTATTAAAAGATAATTTAATTTTTACTACACTTTTTATGAAATTAAAATTAAATAAATAATGATTATATGTTTTGAAGCATGAGTTATAAACTAATTCTATCATATGTCCTTTTTGTGATTAATGAACTCTCCTTCACTAAAAGGTTTGATTGTATCATATGTTCTTTTTGCGATTAATGACCTGCAGATTAAACTCTCATTCGCTAAAACGTTTGATATATATAACAAAAAAAGAATATATAAACCAAAGAAATTAAACAATATAAGGAAAAGGGTCCCTCAAATTTTACCTAAAAAAGTGAATTATGCTCCTAAACTTTTTAGAGTAGCAATTAATTAAAATCATCAACATTACCATTTAGTGACCTGCTATCACAGGTTAGTAGGATTCCGGTCAAAATTATGGTCAACTTCAACTATATTTTTGGCAATAAAGTCATTAGCAACTGTTTTACTGTCACCAGTGAATCAATTGAGAAGAAGACTGGAGAAGGCAACTCACTGGGAAGGCGACTCAGTGGTCGAGAAGGCGAGCATACAGGAAAAGACGACCCAGATGGTTGTCTTCTCACTGTGAGAAGGCGACCCTTTTCCAACAATATATATGTTTATTATCTATTGACCATCATGCCTAATTATCAATTTAACCTTTTAATTGAACGAAACATTCAATATAATTCCTTCAATTTTATCAAAGCAGTGCAAAACAGCAAGAATACACACAAGAAGTTGAAAAAAAAAATCAGTTAATTGAAGTGGGGTGAGTGGGTGACCAAGGCTGAAATTTCAAGAAATAATTGCCATCTTTTGTGTCTTCTGATTGAGATAAAAAGATGTTTCGATCTACATGGAAACATAACTTTATTGTTTTGTAGATTTGGTGAGAAACTTAGTGGCATCCAAAGGGAAATGGGGGTTGTTAAATCACTTTACTACAGATTTGATCATCATAATAATGATCAAAAAAGCAAATGCAAAAAAGAAAAAGGAAAAAAAAAAAAAAAGCTCCTCACAAGTCAGCGATCAGATTCTCTCTCTCTCTCTCTCATGCTTCTTACTGTTGATATAAACGTATTTTCTTCTCACACTGCACCTTGACAGCCATAAAGTTAGTGCTGTGTGTCTCACTCATTGAACCTTGTAAAAGAATCCAAAGCTTATTTATATATATTAATTAACATATATAAATAAAGTTGTTATAGCTAGACTTATAGGCTTATGGATGGTATAGAATATGCAAGAATCAAGAGAATGAATTGAAGGAATGTAACTTGTCAGAATTTGGATTAAATTGCATTATTGTTGGGTTCTGTTCTTCTTAATTATTTCATGACTATAAACAATAGAGAACCCTAATGCACCAAAAATTCCAACTGTGGGAGTATAACAACTGTTTAATATTGTAATACTTTTTAAATATTAGTATTATAAAGGAAATAATTTCTTACTCCTTTTTTTTTTTTTAACTGTAGAGGGAATTATCTTCTTGAAATTGAATGATCCAGAGGAAATTGTTACATAATATAGTGTTAGGAATCATGAATGTCAATCAGGCTAGCTTGCTCGCGGTTTCAGGCTAGTCATGTCATGTCATGTTGTTAGTTTATCAATTTTTATCGGGTTCAAAATTTTTTACACTAATCATAAACATCGGGCTACCAGGCTTATCAAGTGGGTTTAACATGACATGTTAAAACTAGCATTCTAAAATTTCAATTTCTAAAAACTAGCATATTTTATATTAATCCATCTGTCTTATTTTATCTGTCTTACTTACTATTCATTAGTCAAACAAACTCTCTTTTCTTTGTTTATTTACTTTATTTTTTACTTATTTTTTAATTTAATTCTTGTGTTTAATTGTACTTTTTGTGTAGTTTCTAAATATATAAATTTTGTATACTACGTAGTAATACTAAACTTAATATTATAAAAAAATTTGAATTAAAAATAACTTCAGAAGTCTCGTTAGTCGAACCAGATACATAAAATGTGACAGACTGAGTAATAAATATAAATTAAATATAAGCATCATTTAATGAAATCTAAATCTCCATTTTCAAACTCCAACTCAAAACCATAATATATGCAAGTATATGTAACAATTAATTTAAAATATCATACAAGTTCTGGTTTTTAATGGATCGGGTCCACCATAAAATCGAGTTGATATCTAGTAAAAGGTGCGAAAAGCGTATTGGATTGACAAGGTCTAGGACTCTTAAAATAATACAAACGGGCTGCAAATGTACTAAATAAACAAAATGAATAAATTTGGCCCAAGGGGCTCATCAACTACCAAGCCCAACCACAGGGGTTGAACTATCATTGCTAACTAGCAGACTGCAAAGACAACTGGTGTACTGTGCCGTTGACTGAGGGAGAAGTCAAGAGAGATGAAGAGCTAATGATGATGCCCTTGAACGGAGACCTCCCCCCCCCCCCCCCTCTCTTTCCCCCTTATACTACTCCTAGGGCCACACCCCTCTCTTTCTCCCTTATACTACTCCTAGGGCCACACGTCGCGGACAGGTGCATGGACCACAATGCTTTACCACCACCCCCTCCGCCACACGCGTGTCCCACCAGGTGTTGCGCTCCCCTGCTAAATATCTCCCCGCTCGCCACGTTGTAGACCACGTTTTGGTCATCACCAACCGCATCGTTAACTGCCTAAGTAGTATGTCCGAGTGATCTGCCCCTTCGCCTAATGGCCTGCCACTCCCTTGGTTATTTGTCATAGCCGGCCAAACCAACATGTAGATTTGGAGGATTTTGTTCATCAATTCGTTTCTTTTTTCATAATTTGTGGTCAAGCAGCATAACTGTCGCACTCTGAAATGGGAGGTCAAAGGTTCGAATCTCAATGGGGGCTTTGACTTTTTGTACTTCATAGGTTGAAAAAGTATGTAATAGTACTCAAAAAAGTTATAACTTTTTCCATTTTGTCAAGCCCTCCTTCTTTATTTCTCTCTCTCTTTGTTTCTTTTATTATTATTATTATTATGATGGCATGTTTTTGTTTCATCTGTGTAGCTTTGTTTTTGTTCTTTTTGTGGTGTTTTAGAGCTTCCTTCTTTAGCCAAGCACCTTGTGTTCAATTGGCATGTAGTGGCCACCCTCAGATGGAAGGTCATGAGTTCGAGTCTCAGTGGAGGAGATCTCGAAATTGCTCGAAATTGACTCTTTGTGCTTCAACAGGTTGAGAAAAGTATAGATGAACACATACTACAATGTAATAGGGTCAGTTGTATTCAAAAAAAGAGAGCTTCGTTCTTTATTTCTCTCTCTCTTTGTTTCTTTTATTATTATTATGGCATGTTTTTGTTTCATCTGTGTAGCTTTGTTTTTGTTCTTTTTGTGGAGAGCTTCCTTCTTTATTTCTCTCTCTCTTTGTTTCTTTTATTATTATTATTATTATTATTATTATTATTATTATTATTATTATTATTATTATTGCATGTTTTTGTTTCATCTGTGTAGCTTTGTTTTTGTTCTTTTTGTGGTGTTTTAGAGCTTGTTGGTGGCAGGAAGGCTTACAGGAAAATTAAAGCAATGAAGTTTGGAATTGAGAATGCATGAAGGGTGTATATATAAAGTCTTTTCTTTTAACGAGGTTTTCTCCTCGCCCTGTGACCCTAGCCGGCAAAGGACCACAAGGAGGGAAACCAGCCTAGGTTACCCATAGTTAAACGGCTCGAACCCAGGGGTTTGAGGATCAAACTTCCAACTTCTCGACTATAGGTAGAGCACTCTTACCACCTGGGTTGTGCTTACGAACTATAAAGTCTTTTCTTATGTATTAGAGCATATTTCCTAATATAAAAAAAGCTTTGAAAACTCAAAATTAAAGATTTTCTTTTTTTGAAAGGCAAAAGATATATTTAAACTTATAACAATGTGAAATACCGATATATTAATTTACATTCATATACATTGTCAATGCGTGATAAGTCTATTCTTCCAATTCTTTTTTCAATTTCACGATTACACTTTAGGGTGTGTTTGGAAACCCGGAAAATGATTTCTGGAAATCATTTTCCGGATTTTTGGTGTTTGGGAAGAAGGGGGAAAATAGAGTCAATGGAAATGAACTTCTTGATCAATGGAAAATAAGCCCAATTTTATGGAAAATGACTTCCCCTTTTTTTTTTTTGGGGAAGTCATTTTCCAAAGTTTGCTTCTTCCTTCTCCTTTGCTTCTTCCATCTCCTTAGACCTCCTAAATGTTTTAACTTCTTCACCGTCATCCATCTTCTTGACATCTTCAACTTTTTCTTTTTGTTTTTAAGTAATAATTTATTTTTTTATTATGAGATTGATATTATGAGTTTTATTTTTTTATTTGACATCTGAAACCAGTCGGCACCTTTTATTTTTTATTTTTTTATGAGATAGATATTATTTTGTTGTGATTTTTTGTGATTATTTTATTTTTTGGATTGTATATTTGTTATAAATGTTGTTACATTTAAACAAATTAATTAAAATATTCAATTATATAATTCTGTTCATTTTCCTACCCATTTTCTGGAAAATGAGCCAAACACACCAACACAGTTTTCTGTTCTGCAGCCAAACACAAGAAAGGAAAATATTTTCTGGAAAATGACTCATTTTCCAGAAATCATTTTCCAGAAACCATTTTTCTGCTTTCCAAACACACCCTTAATAATTAATTTCAATTTCGCATTCATTCGTTAATAATTTTGAGTATGTAAATATATAATATTCATTTATTTAGAAGAATCTAAATCCACCTATATCTTATTAAAATAATTAATGGACACACAAAATAATATTTCAAAGTAATTGTTAAGAGGATCAAAGACTTACCACTATTTCAAAAGTTATAACTTGTAGCAAAGGCATAACTTTTATTTCCTTATATACCGTCACATCTCACCGGCCAGTCTCTGCACAATAATCCTCCTAGCCACCAAAACACCTGCCAGCTACAGTTTTTATAGTATCAAAATGTTAAGATCATCAAGCGCTTACCACTACACCAAAAGTTATAGTTGGTAATTATAACGAATACGCAACCTTATTTACTTATAGACTGCAATCATATTTTCGAGAAGTACTGTGCTAAACTTGACATTTCACTGACTTCCGCCTAACAATTCCCTAGTCAATAGACTTAACCTTTACCGATCGCCGCGGCGCCGCCAACACAAAATTAACACTTAATACATTCAACATACTATATAAGAATGATATCGATAATGATTTTTCTTTCTTTCTTTCTTTGGGCATGTGGCAGTTAAAATGTTTTTCCAAAGTAACGTGTAACGACCAATTAGGTGTGTTTTGGTGGTCGTGGTTGTAGACTTCAGATCACAGTAATTCCCACCTCATACAGTCACGCTTGTTCCCTCTTTTGACTAGAAAATTGCAACAGAAGTGGAAGAATATTGAGATTGAAAAGTTCAAATCATCCAATACATGCATCGTTATATTCAGATAATAATTTGAATGTTAGACTTATACTAATTATACTGCGCATTCTTTCATATCGTCTAGAAGGTCTACTTATAATGATCCATTATAAGGTTTGAAAAGACTTGGTGATAACAATTCACTTTTTTTTTAATGTCTTTTGATTATTATTATATCAAAATTTTTAAAATTTTGTAATTTGATATTAAATATTTGTATCGTATAATTATTATAGATTTTGATATTGTCGAGATAGTGTCAAGTTGTACATGACACAACTATGTAGATATGTTTGGTTATAGGAGTATTCTCAACATTAGTATTCAATATTACTAGGCATACCTACATAAATTTTACAATATTTCATGCATTTGAATCTAAAACATATCATATTTTTAAAGCAATTTCTTCAACAATTCAACCACATAGCTAGCTAGTTTCGGGACCACCAATCCCCTAATGACTCTAAGCAAACATTAAAACAAAGAAACAAGAAGAAGCAATAGAAGATTTAAAGGTAACAAGAATGAGATCAAAATAGATAGAGAAAAGAAGAGTTATCATCCATAGAGAATGGATTCTATTACATTTTTGCCTTCAATCTTCTACCCTTCTACCTTTGTTTCTTGAATCTAATCTAAGGGAATGAAGTTTTCCCCCAAGAGGGGAGAAAACAAAGAGAACTTCATATCTAAAACTAGGGCTAACCAGCCTCCTCCCCCTTTCCATTTCAGGAAAAAAGGGTTTAAATATGCAACACGAAGCCAAAAATATCGAAATGGCCCCTATGGCCTGATCACCCCAGCACCACGCATGGATGGGGGCATGGATAGCTAATGGAAATGATCCACGCCACCTACACGCGTTTTGGCTGCGTGGACGGTCCCTGCTCGGTGGCTTCTTTGCTTTCCGCTCTGTTTTGGCCTTAGCTTGAATCCCTTTTCAATCTACGGAAATAACTTTAAAGTTAGGTTAGAGGTTTTTTTATCACATTTGAGTCTTAGTGCATGAAATTGTTATAATTGGGTGACAAAATTTCCTAATCTATCCTATTTTTTTACCCTTAAAATAGACTATTCTTGGTGCTTATTAGGATGAGTTCTGTGTATTTTGTGTCAATATTCTATGTATTCTGGGCAAACATTCTGTGTATTATAGGCAAACGTTCTGTGTATTCTAGATAATGATTATGTGTATTATAGATGATGAATTCCCTGGAGTTATTCGCGTTCGCGTCCACTAACATCGAAACGACGTCGTTTTGTACCAAGGTACACAATGCTATGTGCACCGTGGTCCACAATATAACGATTGTGCTTCAACAGGTTGAGAAAGTATGTATGAACAGATACTACAATGTAATAGAGTTAGTTGTATTCAAAAAAAAAAATACTAAATTAAACTATGGAAATTTTAATGGAAAAGGTATATATAAGGGAAATGCTACACGGACCAAAAGTTTCCACCAAAATCATTCACCATTAATAATTTTTTTTTTCATTTATGTAGGGTGTGTTTGGTTCATGGGTTTGCACACCATGAATGAGAATCAAAATTATAGTTAGTATTTGATTGACAAGTTTTTAAAATACAACTATGGAATTTGATTACCCCAAAACGGATATTATTTCATCTTATTGGTAATATAATTTTTAAGTTTGGATTAGTGCTTTTAGATATTTGTTTTGATTTTTTATTCATATTCATGCTTTGGATGTCATTATATTATGATCAATTGGCTTTGCTTTTTTGTTTTTGTACCTTTAAAACCTTTATTCCTATTATAGCGTCATACATAACCAAACATTAATATTGGTAATAATTCTAATTCTACAATAATACCAAACATGCAAAATACTTTTCACCAAAACCCATTAACATTACAAATATTTGATTCTCGTTCCGATTTTAATTCTCATTTGCGCCCTTATTGATTATCATGAATTGACCGATTCCACCGTGTGTTAAAAAAAAAAAAAGAATTTACTTATTAATCAAATACGAATCACATATTACCATATCAAATAGAGAAAAAATTTGATCTATCTAACAGTACCCATAAAAATGATAAAATAATTGACAAAATACACCTAAAGAACTTCATTTACGTTTTTGCTTATAACTTAAATACAGTCAATTTCAAGCATCTTGGATATATAAAACAACAATATTTCTGGTAATTGACAATCATAAAACTTATCTTACCAAAAAAAAAAAAAACAATCATAAAACTTAGGCTATGTTAAACCTAGTTGCAAAGATAGCTGAAAGCTGAAAAGCTATAAGCTCGAAGCTGAAATCTAAAGAGCTGTTAAGCTAGCTGTTATGCTTAAAAGTGTTTGGTAAAATTAGCTTTTTATAAGTGAATGAATGTAAAAAGACTAAAAATGACATCTTCGTAAAATTTAAATAGTTTTAAATTTAAATAGGTTTGTTTACATATTAAAATATAAAATAATGAAATTATTATATTTTAATAAAATATAAAGTCAGAACATATATTTGATAATATATAAAGTAAAACAAAATGTTTATAATTCATAAAATTAGTTCATACAAAAATTATTGTTCAAACGAAATGTTCATATATATTAGTAGCTTAAAATAAGTTATAAGCTCCTAAATAAGCTCTGCCAAATAGAGCATTTGTGCGTAAAGCACAATTAATCCAAATGGCTTTGAATTATTTATCTTATAATTTAACAATATGAACATTTTAATGATATCATGCTGCATAATGTCACATTTGAAAAGAAAAAAAAAACATTAAAAAGCAATTTTATTTTTAAATTTAGGAATATTTCTTGTTGAAATGATGAGATTTATATAAAGACATTTTGATCTTTTTTATAAAGTGGGTTGACTTGCTATATTTTTATTTTATTTTCTTTTTTTTTTTGAAAAAATCTCTAGAAGACCGAAATGTCCTTATATTTAAGAGAATTTTAAACGATTTGTTGATAAAGGAGAAAAACGGTTATGTCACAATAATATTAGGACCAAACAGTGGCGGAGCCAGAAATATTGTTCAGTGGGGGCGAAATATAGTCACAAATATTATTGGATATAGACGAAAAATAAAACACATCAAAAATTTATAAAAATATTCATGACAAAATATGAAACATAATTAATTTGATAAAATAATTCAAATATAAAACACATTTTTATAAATTACACATCTTATTATTAATTTTGAAAAAAAAGTTTTATATATAAATATTAAAAAAGCTTTGAAGAAATTGTTTAAAAAGAGAAAACAAAATATGAAACATAATTAATTTGATAAAATAATTCAAATAGAAAACACATTATTAAATTACACATCTCATTATTAATTTTTAATATATATTAAAAACATTTAAAAAACTGTTGAAGTATATGTTAAAAAACGTCACCAAGATTCGAGCACTAGATTAAATTTGTAAAATGTAACACGCATCTAACCAACTAAGCTAGTTTACCAATTATTACATATATTTGTTTTCTTATACTTATATGAGTATATCTAAAACATGTACTATATATGCATATATACATATAAGGGCTATAAATGAAGTGGGGGTGGGGTGAGTGGGGGCAGCTGCCCCCACTGTCCCCATTGTGGCTCTGCGCGCCACGAGGACCAAATGAGAATGTTTCGAAAAAAAATGACTAAAGTTAAAATGAAACCAATAGACCTATGACCAAAATGAAATTAACTAATAATAATAATAACAATAATAATAATAATAATAATAATAATAATAATAATAATAATAATAATAATAATAATGCACCAATAATCAAGTATTTGAGCTCATTTGCACTTATATATAATTGACAGTAGAAATATCATTTAAAAAATAAAAAATAAAAAGGAGAGAAATGCCAAATTATGGAGGGTAATTCTATTTGCACCACCCAAAATTCTATTTACACCACCATTTAATAGGTTTGATAGCTTTATAGGTGGTGTAAATAGAATTTGCTATTTACACCACTTTCATTAAAGTTGGTCAAATATTATATTTTCTATTTAAAATATTTATTATTTATTTATTTATATTTTTAATTGTAATAGATCGAATAATAATTTTGTCTATAATATTTTGTAATTAAATATTTAAAATATTTATATTTATTATTATTTTAAATTGTGATAGTATAATAATTTTTAATTACTTTTTGTAGTATCTCATGTTTAATAAATTTTCATGATATTCTTTATAACTCAATTTTTTTGTATGCATTATTTTACTTTATTATAATAATATAATAATTTAATTTATTTATATTGTCATCATGAAGTTCAATTGCATCTTCATTCTAAACAAGCGAACAAATAACGACTTTTAGTAGTGATATTTGACAGTATATATAGAAATAAATAACAATTCATTAATAATGTTTAATATAATATAATATTGATAATATAAATGAATTTGGATATATGATAAAATATATTTCAATACAAATAATACTTAAAATACCTCATAATGTCGTTGGCTTTGATTTTGATCATTGTAACTAAAAAAATCTTCTACCCAACCATCCATGGCTTATAGATTGTGTGATACATATACAAAAAAAGACACATATATATAGAGTCATATGGGTTCAGTTAGTATTCTCTGCCACCCAAATTACCAATAGTTTCATCTCACAAATAACAATGTTGACTAAAAAATTTAATTACACAAAAGATTAGGTATTGGAATTAGAATTTTAAAAAATAAAGGTATTGTTAAATTAAATTAAATAACTATTTAAAAATTAAAAAATATTTAAAAAAAAAACAAAAAACAAAAACGGAGCAACCCTCGGGGGGGGGTTGCTCTGTTTTTTTTGTTATATATATATATGTTGTTTTTAAAATTTTAAATTGTTATTCAATTAATTTTGTTTAAATAATATTCATTGTATTTCAATACCTTTTTTCCTGAAAACTCTAATTCCAACACCTTGTTTTTTGAAAACTCTAGTTCCAACACCTTTTTCTTTGTATAATTAATACAGTTGACCATGGTGGTGTAAATAGCAATATCTATACCTTAATTTCTATTTATACCACCTATAAAGTTATTGAAATTTGTAATATTTTGTAAATTTCAATGTTATTTGCACCATGGGTGGTAGGAATAGCAACACCCATTATGGAATAGAAAGTCAAAAACAAGGGAGAAGATGTATTGTATTGTAGAGTATCATTAGGGTGTTGCTATTCATACCACCCATGGTGCAAATAACATTGAAATTTACAAAATATTACAAATTTCAATAACTTTATAGGTGGTATAAATAGAAATAAGGTATATATATGGCTATTTACACCACCATGGTCAACTGTATTAATTATACAAAGAAAAAGGTGTTGAAATTAAAATTTTCAAAAAAACAAGGTGTTGGAATTAGAGTTTTCAGAAAAAAAAAAGGTATTAAAATACAATGAATATTATTTAAACAAAATTAAATTGAATAACAATTTAAAATTTTAAAAACAACATATATATATATATATATATATATATATATATATATATATATATATATATATATATATATAACAGAAAACAAAAACGGAGCAACCCAGAGGGGTTGCTCCGTTTTTGTTTTCTGTTTTTTTTTTAAAAAATATTTTTTTTTAAATTTTTAAATAGTTATTTATTATATTATTATAATAAAGTAAAATAATGCATACAAAAAATTTGAGTTATAAAGAATAATGAAAATTTATTAAACATTAGATACTACAAAAAGTAATTAAAAATTATTATACACAAAATTATTATACTATCACAATTTAAAATGATAATAAAAATAAATAGTTTAAATATTTAATTACAAAATATTATAGACAAAATTATTATTCTATCACAATTAAAAATATAAATAAATAAATAATATTTTAAATAGAAAACATTGACCAACTTTAATGAAGGTGGTGTAAATAGCAAATTCTATTTACACCACCTATAAAGCTATCAAACCTATTAAATGGTGGTGTAAATAGAATTTTGGGTGGTGCAAATAGAATTACCCTATCATTATTATTCATATGATTGATATATGAATGCATTGAAGTTGACTACATGATGAATGAATGATAAAGTGGGGCCCAATGTGGAAACTCAAAAACTTGAAAATTCAACTTAGCCACATAGCCATTCCACTCTTTTAGTGCTCCACTTCACCTCCTGTCCAGTTCAGCCACGTTGCCAAAAGCTAATTCAGGTTTTATTTTTCGCAATTATTTTTAGCGTCACCGATGCGTCAATTATGCGTCATTAAAACATTCTTTTGTTTTTTTTTGATGATGAAAATAGGTTTAGCGTAGACTTTAGTTGTCCACGCACTGCGCACCCCAAATCTTTGTCCCTTTGATTGCGGGACAACTTAGATACACCAACCACAAATCTTTAGTCTTACTAAGCTTTATTTGAAACACCATTTTCAACCTCTATTATGAAACTTATTAAAAATATTAGAAAAATTAAACTCCGGATTTCACGATTCTTGTCTAATAAAAACTAGGGGTGGGCACTTCGGAAAACCGAACCGTACCGAAGTGGTTCGGTTCGGTTCGGTATAAACCGAAAGAACCGAATGGTACTTAATATAGAGAAACCGAACGGTTCGGTTTTTTACCGAAACGAACCGAAAACCGTTCGGTTTTTAAATATATATAATAAATAATAATAATTAATATTGATCCGTGATGAGGGGATATGGATGAACAAGATATTACTTTACAATTTGGATTGCTATGTTAATTTTGTGTTTGAATTGTTTTGTTTTTATGTAATATTTATATTTTAGACTTTGGATTATGCGAATATGTATTGTTTGGCAGTGTGTTGTTTGGAAAATTAGTAAATGTTGAAAATTGAACATCCTAAACCGAACCGAAATAATTCCGAACCGAAACCGAACCGTTTCATACCGAACCGAAACCGAACCGAACTTTATTGTAAAACCGAATGGTATCATTTTTTGTAATACCGAAATACCGATATCGAAATCGAAACCGAAAAAAAAACCGTACCGAATCCCGAAGTGCCCACCCCTAATAAAAACTACCATAAATTTTCATCCACTTCTAAGTTCTAACCAATTGAGGTTTTCCTTAAAAAAATTACGAAAATAAAATTTTTAAAACAAATATTTGGACAGGAATTTAAAATTTTATAACTAGAAACGTTTACAATAGATCAAATAATTATATATCAATGATTATAGGGTCACACTTGTGTGAGACCGTCTCACGGATTCTTATTCGTGAAACGGGTCAGATTAGGTCGAAGCAATATGCAAATGTCATACTTATATATGCAAATATCATACTTATATGGTCAAATATAATACTAATTAAGAATACAATTTTTGTTACTTATACGAGAAAAAATAATACATTTTTCATAATAAATAATGTTGACAAGTGCCCCTTACTTATAAGGAAAAATATAATACTTTTGAAGAAAATGTAATATTTTTAAATCGAAATGTAAAAGTATTGTATTTTCCATTAAAAGTATTACATTTACCCTTATAAGTAACAAAAATTTTATTCTTAATTAGTATTACATTTGAGCATATAAGTATTACATTTGCATCTTGACCCAATCCAACCCGACCCGTCTCACAGACAAGTTTTTGCCATGATTATATGGTTTTAGTCCAACATGATTAGATAAAAAAATTTTCTTATAATACTCTTTTACCATATTTTTAGTCATTTCAATTGAGTACTACTTGACTATGTCAGTTGTGGCATCTCCAATGTCTTCTTCTTTTCTTTTTTTTTGTTCCCTTAATTATACCCACAAATACTATTGTTTAATTTGGTTGCCAAAATTGTATTTTTCATACAAGTAGAATGACCTATTCAACCTTATTCATAAAATAAAATATGAATTGACATAGCTATACTTAAGATTATGTTTACTTGTCAACTTAACAATTGGTATACACAATATTATTAGTAATTGTGGGGCAATCACAACTTGTCAGATTGTTAACTTTGTTAATCACAAGGTTAATTACAAGTTTGACTTGATATATAAGTCGACATATTGTTTTTGTATTATGAATGACACTGGTGGTTTCAAAGCGGCAACATGTACATGTGGAATGTTAGTCTGCGATCCCATCCCACGACTCGCGAAAACTCTTGCAGGTAAGGAGGCCCCTCTTGGATCAAAGACAAAAGACTATGTAATGTTCTAGTCGAAACGGACTATCAATCCTTGTTCGAGCCCTAACAGAAAAGTCCCCACCCCGCTTTTACTTAGGCTTAGCCATTAGAGATTGCATTAACTTAGTTAAGTCTATCAATTCATGTTTGGTTGTTTTCGTTAATAGATCAGCGAACCGGCTTGCTCATGAACTAGTTAAGGCGACTGGCGCTTTGGCTAGCCCCATCGTCTAGGAGTTGGTTCCTCTTATGTGTATCAATATCTTCTTTGTTAATGCATTTTCATCGTTGATTTTCAAAAAAAAAAAACAAAAATCACTTAAAATTTATAATAATTGATATTTTTACTATTTCATATTAAAAATATATGCATATATTTGTGGATGTAATATATTTATTGTATGAAGTAAATCAAAGAAAAGAAAAGAAAAATCAATGATTATATACTCGATGGAGTGCCTAGCTAATCTACCACTCCTCAATCTTCATGTCTGATTGGAAAAATCCAAAACCCAAAATCCAAGAAAGGCGTCATGGCTGTCCACTGTGTGTCCGGCGATCCGCCGACACATAGCGGCGCGTGAGGCCTCGATGGCCTCTAAGTCCACCGGTGGCCCCACCTTCTCGCTCCGGAGTTTAGCCGTTTCAAGCCCCTCCACCTCCGATGCTGGAAAACCATGTGAACCCTAACACTTCCGCTGGCCCATACAACATTTCTACTGCACTTATTCCCACCCCTAAACTATAAATTCAACAAAATTTATTCCCTAGGTAAGACTGCATAGCAATTGTTATATCGTGTATCAGGTTCACCTTATATTGTAGACCTGGTCCAAAAATTATGTGTTGCAGTTAATATATAATGTCCCTTCGGTTACTAAATTATGTTTCTGTAAATAAATTGAAAGTCTGTAACTGACATATTATGTGTTTGTAGTTATATATTATGTGTCTTTAATTTATTTACATACACATAATTAATATGTTAACTGTAGGTACATAATATGCTAACGGCAAACACATAATTAATGTCATTTTAGATTAGAGACTACAATGCAAGGTGGACCAAAATTTGCTAGTGCATAGTAGTAACACGTGCATATACAAATACTTATGGAGTTTTTAAAATCACAACCAATAATCTTTATTTTATAAATACACAAGTTTTCTATCAAGCGATCAAAAACTCTTCATATAGTAAGGGAAATTAATTACTTTTTATGATTATATATCTTTGAACAATCAGGTCTAAGGCTATGTTTGGCAAACCTAGCTGAAATGATAGCTGAAAGCTGAAAAGTAGCTGAAAGCTGAAAAGCTATAAGCTCGAAGCTGAAATCTGAAGAGCTGTTAAGCTATCTGTTATGCTTAAAAGTGTTTGGTAAAATTAGTTTTTA
The DNA here is from genome assembly GCA_003576665.1 of Ipomoea trifida. Classification (NCBI taxonomy): domain Eukaryota; kingdom Viridiplantae; phylum Streptophyta; class Magnoliopsida; order Solanales; family Convolvulaceae; genus Ipomoea; species Ipomoea trifida. The sequence goes on along the minus strand of CP025647.1, from coordinate 10,515,360 downwards.
GATAAGTTGATAAATGTAAAAAGACTAAAAAGGGCATCTACATAAAAGTTAAATAATTTTAAATTTAAATAGGTTTGTTTACATATTAAAATATAAAATAATGAAATCAATATAATTTAATAAAATATAAAGTAAAAACATATATTTAAAAAGATATAAAGTAAAACAAAATGTTTATAATTCATATAATTAGTTCATACAAAAAATATTGTTCAAACACAAATATCAAATTAAAATTACAACAAAACATAATGAAGAAAAAATGCCAAAAGAGTTTTAATTGGGAGGGATAAATGATGTCATTTATTTAAAATAATAAGGATAAAGATGGAAAAAAGTTAAAAAGCTACTAGCTTATTTTTGAAAAGCTACCTGAAGTAGCGTTTCAAAATAAGCTCTTATTTTAAGCTACTAGCTTATTTTTAGAGCATCATCAAACAAAACTTATAGCTTATTAGCAGTTTAAAATAAGCTATAAGCTCCTAAATAAGCTCTGCCAAACACAGCCTAAATCTTTAATTGTGTTGCTCATTCCAAAAATAGTCTTCAAGTTAGTATATTTAAATGGATGTTCATTAATTTGTAAAGATTTAGACCTGATTGTTCAAAGATATATAATAGCTATTGCATAAAGTTGGAAGTTCAAAACTTTAATTATTCTTTTATATATATATATATATATATATATATATATATATATATATATATATATATATATATTTCACAGTAAAATGAGTACCTTAACTAATTGTAAAAACTTCTTTTTCTTTTCTCCAATGTATTCCAATAGCCTTAAAGGAAACTCCACTTTATTTTCTCATTTTTCATAAGAAAAGGCCAATTGTACATGTACTACTACAAAGCAATAGTAGAGTTTGTCTTGACCTAAAAATACTCTAGATTTTTCCCTAGCTTTTAGATTTCCACATAAAATGTCGCCATCTCTTGTTAGGATTAAATTGGCCCAATCCCATGAATAGAAAATATATTAATGCAACAATAATAAATAAAACATGCATATTGTGTTTCAAAAAAAAAAAAAGTAAATAAAACATGCATATTTATAATGGTTCATCCTCAGTACGTGTGAGAGGTACATCATGTTTGGACCTCCTTAATATTAGCTATTCTCAAATTCATATAAATATACTTTTATTAGAATACCAAAAAACACTCTTACACACACATTTATATAATATATTATATTTATTAAAGTATATATATAAATTCGTTAATAATAATAATATTATTATTATTATTATTGAGGGAAAAATAGGTCAAATAGATCCCTAAACTTTATTCAAAAAGTCATTTAAACACATGAACTTTTAAAAAGTGCAATTAAGTCCATCAATATGTGATTTTGGGACATTGAACTCCAACAACTGGTTAGTGACCTGTTATTAAAGGTCCTAACGTTCCAATGACAATTCAACCATCTCCGACAACACTCCAACCATTTTTAAAATACTAACACTGGCGACCGACGAAGATTAACTATACTCTATCACATTTTCACACGCAAGGTACTCTTTAACTTAGGCCGCAGTGTGACTATGCAAGCATGGACTGATAATGTAAAATTTCTACGAATCGCGACTTAAATGTCAATAAAGCCATAAAGGTCCTTTGCTTGGAGGGAACATAAGCATGGTTGAAAAAATCACTAGGCACTCCTTAGACATCTGGAGAGCGCCTAACACCTAGGGCGCCTAGGCGGCGATTAATCAGTGCCTAAGCGCTCGTGTAATTTTTTATTTTATTTTTATTTTTTTAAAATGCGTTTACAATTCATTAATACCCTAAACCAATTATATTTATATTATATACCTCAACTTTAACAAATACATGAATCTAACGATCCTAATAAGATAATGCGACATACTTTGTGAAAAATATTTTATTTTGCTATTATTTTATTTTTCTTACATGGATTGCAAGCTTGAAAAAAAAAAAAAAAAAACTAATCATAAACCTTTTTGTAGTTTTCTCTACTTTTTTTTTTATTTATATTTTATATTGATTAGTTCTGTTTTTATAATAATAATAATAACAATTATTATTATTATTATTATTATTATTATTATTATTATTAATGTGATGTGAAATTAGGACTTAGTTATTTTTGAAAGTGAGATAAAGTTGTAGAGATGTAAAGAAAATAGTGATGAAATTTCAAATTTGGTAATATGAAAGTAAGACTCACTTTTGAAAGTGGAGAGTGAATAAGAACAACCTAATCTAACAGTTCCTAAGGTAATTTAACATTTCATGAACCAAACAACCCTTTACGATATATATGTCCAACATTTTCAAATACAAAATGAGCTAATCCAAAGTTGTACTTTGCACAACATGGATAGTAATCATCCAAAACGAGTTCATTCAAATCCAAAAATTAGTTAAACCAAACTTACAAACAAAAGCATTCCTCCACCCATTTGTTGACAAACGAACATGACCTCTCAAGTCTCAAACCTGCATTTCAGCATTTCCCACCACAAAGATGTTAGAAGTGCATTGTGTGCCCTTTAAATATAATGAGGTTCTAGTTTTTGTGGTAAACTAGAGATGCATTCGCAAATTATGGACAAATCCAAATAAAACACAACTAGAAACCAGAGATCAGTTAAATACTCTCTTCACCACAAAAATCATCAAACATCAGACTACGAATTGGGAACCAAGCATCTTGCCATCATACCATGTTACCAAAATGTTGGTACAAAGTGAAAGTAATGGCCAGGAAAATGCCATTCTACCAAAACATCCAAGGAATTCTCAACTGAAAATGTCTGATTTTTGCAGGATAACATGGCATTGGCTCTTTATATAATACATAGATTTTATGATACTCATTCTTGGATTTTTCACCATGTGCTGACCTCAGCTATAAAAAAAATGAACACAGCTATAACAGTAACAATAATTCCATGCAATTTCAGAGCTCAAGATAAAAAACTGGACTAAAAATCTGAAACATACTAAAGACTGTCAAAGCATCAAACTTACTAGAGTTCCTCATCAGTAATTGAATGATTCAAACCTATGGGCCTATGCACTTAATGATTAGTGTGGAGGGTTCTAGTGTGGTGGCAGAACTAACTTCCTTTCTGCAAATGACAAAGCTCTACACCAAAAGCTTTGGCCAACCACTTACCAGTCAAGCAGTTAGATAAGACTGTAAATCCTAAGTAATATACAATCACAGATCATGCACTTTTGAATACGTGATGATTTTACAAAAAATATACAAATACATAAAAGAAACTTAACCCTAACAAAACCAATTGCTAAGAAATTGAAAGAGGAAAAAATCAAACAGCAAAAAAAAAAAAAAAAAAAAAAATTAACGGAGAAAAAAGCATTTGGCACAAACAAGCTATTCTAAATCTTTTACCTTAATCAGCTTGGCTTTAAATGCACTTCAATGATATCATTGTCTTCCATCTCAAGGCTATCAGGAGTGGCTGTTGGTTTAATTTTTTCCCCATCAAAACAGAAAACTAACTTTTGCAAATCAAGCTTCATTTTGTCAGCATATAGTTTGAAAAGCCGCTCAAATTTATCATCCTATGAGAATAAAGAAGAGACAATTAGAGTTTAAAATCTAAAACTGCATTCAAACGTTTACTAATCAAAGTTCAATGTTGAAATGCTAATAGTACACTAGCATCACAGACAAGGCAATGTAGTGGGAGTAAAACAAATGATGCATAGACAAAGTTAGATGAAGATAGTTCAAGGCCATTGAAAATGAATAATATGCAGCACTTATGTAAATATGACCTCATGTAACTGTCAAACCAGAAAATATAGCTTGTCTAAAGGAGCCCTTTCACAGAAATTTCATTCATTAGCCATTTACATCAGTTTTAAGCACCTGATAGGAGCAAGAATAATTATATGATGGGTGAGTCCTGATCTTTGACCATTTCTAAAAGAGAATAAAATGAAAATGTCCCATCAAATCCTTCAAAATTTTAACCACAAATTAGTTATCCCCTTCTGATGGGCCATTATGTTATTCTTTGATAATTTGGAGAACAGAAGAGTTTTTTTTTTCATCATTACAAAGAATAGTATGTACCCAATATACAGATACACAAGATTGAATGTTTGGGCCTCCCTATGTAGCCGGTTGATCAGTAGCCATTCAACCCTTCATAGTCAACAACACTAGCCCTCAAGTTAGAGCATAGATATTGATCATGCCCAACTTGTTTCAAATACAATCAATTCTACTCCTATTAAGCCCTGTTGTAAACAAATCTACCAGTTGCTCTCAACTCTGTACACAAGGCAGAAATAATTCCTTGCTATAGATCTCATCTCACAATCTATTTACTGTGTTCCGCTTGTTCATAGAAGACAGGATTGTTCAAGATATGAATGGCTACCTGAGTCTCACAACAAGTTCAATGGCACATCTGTTTTAAATTTTAATGCCAAACTCCTAAGCATGTCTTGTATCCCTTCTAGTTCACAAGTCATTTTAACTAACAATATTCAGATGCTGTACTAGACCTTGCTATCAGACTCTGCTTCTTTCTCTTCCAAGACCCCAAATTTGCTCCTACAAGCACACATTACTCTGTAGTTGACTGTTGACCTATTGTTACTTTTAAGTTGTAACCCAACCCATCAGCATCAAAGAATGTCTCAATTCCTAAGTGTCCATGACAAGTATTAAATGTCCCCACCCCCACCTTTTTCCCAAGTGACAGTAGGAATAAACCTAGACCCAAGTAATTAATTCCTATACAAACAAGTCCTCATTTTTAAATTGCTTAGGAATCCCACAAAAAATGCAACCATGCAACAGTAGGAAACATAAAATTCAACATCATTACTGCACAATGATATAATATCAAAACAGACACCAAAGACAATAGCTTCTTATAAAGAAGATAGTTGCAAGAGAGTACCATGTAAATACGGAATTGTTTAGTTTCATCCTTGTCCTGGATAGAAATAATTATTTTAGCTCTCTCAGTGGTAGGTTTTGATTCCTGCTCTGTAACAGTTCCTACAGATGACTGCAATGAGGCACCAAGATCTCTTTTTACTGATTCTTCAACAGCCTGCAGCACATCCTTAGCTGATTCGGTAAAAGATGCCAACTCTTGTTTTCTTAACCTATTAATTGCAACCTTACTATTAGAAGAGGATTGAAAAATTAAAGGATACCTGCCAAACATTTGCCACAGCATAAATCCAGAAAAGCATATCAAAAGTAGATATTTTTCACTTGCCATGCATTTTCTGGAGAACAGTGAATAACATTATACTATGTTTTGTCACTTAAGAGATATAGTTATAATAGTATACGCTTTTAAGTTGGTGGCCCAAAAAGGCTGTAAAAGTAGTTCTCTTTTTATTCCTGAAAGTATAAAAATGGGTAATTGATGATCACAATCTATCCCTATGAAGCAGAAGGCTATCCTACCTAATCAAATTCCATCAATTTCATAAGAACTTCTCTAGAAAATTAAGCCTATCCAATATACAGCCTATGCATTTTGGTAGAAGTAGAATCCTGATCGAACAATGTACAATTTCAAAATTCCAAATATCATTGTAAAAGAGACAGTGACTCCATTTCATTGGATCAGAAACCAAACCAGGTAATAGATATAGCTCAAAAGGTCAATAAATCATAGTATCTAATCAAAATGGTTTTAAAGAGAGCCCAACATAAAAGAAGAAAAATTTCTTGCAGCACATAGAAAATAGGGAATTACGCAGTGTGAAAAGTAGTAGAAGCCAACTATCTTTTCACTATTGTTGTAGGAAAATATTTGACAGGAAAAAAATTCAATTTAAAACTTTAGGTAGAAAATATAAGCTCAAGAACTTATAAACTAAGAAGTGCATATAAAATTAAAATTTAAATAAAATTTTAGAAATATATATATATATATATATATATATATATAAATTGAAATAACCACAACATAATTGAGCAACTACTTTTTTTCTTCAATATGCTTAAAAAAAGGTATATTCAGCTAGTGATAACCGAGTATTCCTTCCTCCATAAGAAACTTTTCACATATACACAACTGCTCCATCCGGATCCAAAGTGGCATGCCAAAGGTCTAAAGCAATCTATCAAGATACATCAGTTTATCACAAAACAACATTAGACAGCCCAATAATGTTTCAGGCAAGCATCTCTTCCCCCAAGTTTGAAAATTAGATATAAAATGACTTAGTCTGAAATAACCATCACCCGTCATCTAACTGGGTGCAATCAAACTGTATCCTCATCCATACTCAAATAGGAGCCACTTTTGTGAAAACTGTTATCTCTTTAGTTATAGAAAGACTAAGACAGTAGCTGCATTACAACAAATTTTAGAAAAGAACACTTACTTTCACATATGAAACAAATATTTAGTGTCCTCGGCATAGAACAAAAAGATGTACAAAGATCTCAAAATGAACTATTATGGAATTTGCCAAGACTACTTTTCAGGAAAAGTACTGTTACAAAATAGTAAGAGGTTTCACCAAGAATGTACCTAATTTCCCTTAGAGTTGAATTTTCAGCACGGCTCTTGGCATTAAATGAAATCGTTGGCGGTGATAGCAGCCAGTCCTCATCTTTTTCTTTACAGTCAACTATTTGGATAAAACCTTTATCATTATCTTCCGTTGCAGCCTGATCTCAAATCCAAAAAAAAAAAATTGAACAAATGAAACCATATATAACTAAATTTAAGTTCACTAATCATGTAAAATTAACTCAAATTCGTAATGAAAATGATAAGCTTTACAGAAACGTTGCTAGGCTTCTGTTTCACCGGTGGTGAATCAAGACTATCATCTGCCGCATTCAAACAAACAACAAAAAAAGAATTAAAAATACAAACAGAATAGCGGTGGTATATATATATATCATATAGAGGGGGAGAGAACCGACCATCAAGGCAAACAACGTTGAAAGGTTGAACGCGATGGTAATCGAATAGCGGTTCAAATTCTTCAGCAAAATCGTCCTGCGAAATTGGAAACGAAGAAGAATATGAAATTCGCAAACCCCTACAGGGAACATGTATAAGCAGAAGCTATCATAGATTCATAGTAAAACCGTACCATCGATTCTCTCTCTCTCTCTCTCTCTGATCGAGAGTCGGGATATCTAGACTCTTCAGTATTGGCTTCCTTGGGAAGTTAGTAATGGCGCCTCACTTTAAAATTCGAATTATTTACAGACACCCAATAAAATATTATTTCATACTATCAACTTTTACGCTATCTCTCAAAATTTTAATATTGATATTTTGCTACCGCGAGTAATGTAAGGGAATAAAAATAGGGATCTATGAAGTAAATTTTTTTCCTAATTCAAAATTTCAAACTATATAGTATATAGTAATAGCATACATTCGAAATTTTAAGTTATTTTTTAGACATGATATTTTAATTACTTTTGAAAAAAAAAAAAAACAAATAAGTTATCAAATTCTTACAATTTGTGTAATTAAACTATAAAATAAAAAAGTGTGGAATTAAAGTATTGACTCTTTTTTTTTTTTTTTAAGTATCTGACTCCATAAATGTGTAAAGAGTTAATTACTGGTAACTCGGCTATTGCAAAATTATTAATTTGGTCCTCGACAATTTTTCTTGCCCAATTAAGTCCTCAACTTTGAAAAAATTAACCATTTTGGTTATTCGTTTATTTTACTGTTTGATATCCGTTAAATCGGGACCAAATTGATAATTTCACTATAGTCAAGGGACCATTTCAGTCAAAAATTAATTACCGAAATAATCCATTGACTATAGCAAAATTATCAATTTAGTCCCAATTTAACGGATGTTTAACACCAAAATAAACGGAAGACCAAATTGGTTAAATTTTTCAAAGTCGATGACTTAATTGGGTAAGAAAAATTGCCGAGGACCAAATTGGTAATTTCGCAATAGTCGAGGGACCATTTCGATAATAAATTCATGTGTAAATTTGTGTAATTAGTATTTATAGCATGTTACTTCCATGTAAACAATTCTTTGTTTCTTTTTCTTTCTTTTTTTGGTTTGCCCAAAGGTAGCCTTCCAGCCGACAGTCAGAAGACTAACCCTCGTCCCAACGGTCAACACACTAAGTGGTAGTAAAATTAAATTCGTCTACTAAAAATAATAACAAAAACAAACAACTCACATTTTTGTTTGCCCACTTCCAATACCTTCTACTGCAATGATTTTTGTCCGGCTCAACACCAAATTGTACACTTCTATACATAAGGAGCAGAACCCTGCCAAAGACCTTGTGGTCAAGTGGCATTCGAGCCTCAGTGGAGGCAACTGTTGACTCGTTGTGCTTCAGTAGGTTGAACTGTTGACTCGTTCTAACAGAGTCAGAGTCTTAAGTGAATTTTCGCATCAATCCCCAAGAGCCAAGAGGGGGTTTTGGAGTGGTTTTTCATAAGTAAATTTTGGGTGAGGTTTTTTTTTTTCTTTTTTTTTTACTATAGGGGGATGGGGCTAGGGGTGTGCATTCGGTTAACCGTTCGGTTAACCGAACCGAACTACCAAAACCGAATTAACCGAACTTGTCAAACCCTTTAACCGTTAACCGAACCGAAATTTCTATTTCCGAATTAACCGAACCGAAATTTTTTTTTCGGTTAATCGGTCGGTTAACCGATTAACCGAAGTTTTAAATCAAAATTTGAAATTCTTTAAATACAAACTAAATCCATGCATCCATAACTTAAAAGCACAAAAATACAAAGTAAATCCAAAAATGCAGACTAAATCCATAAGAAAATTAAAAATATACAAAACAAATATCATAACACAACAAACTTCAAAAGTACAAAT
>CP025647.1:10464970-10506205 GCA_003576665.1 Ipomoea trifida | reverse complement strand
CGCGAAAAGTCAATTAGGTCCACGAACTTTTAAAAAGTGCAATTGAACACACGAACTTACGATTTTGAGTCTTCTAAGCCCATTACCCGGTTACCTATCCGGTAAGAACCGGTAACCGCCTCCGTGGCTCGCCAAGTAAGCTATGCTTTGATTATTTGGATTGCCACGTAAGCTTAAATAAAAAAAAATTAAAATAAACAAATTAAATAGCCTAATCATACGATACACATCCCTAATTCTCATTTTGCTTAACTCATTCACTGGTCAGTAGCTTCTTCCTGCCAAATCCCACAACCCAGAAACTTTCACTGTCTTTGCCGGAAAAACACCATTTTTTCCGGCCAAAAATGGAAAACAACCAAAAGAAAATTAAAATAAACAAATTAAATAGCCACAAATCATACAATACACCACCCTAATTTTCATTTTGCTTCGCTCATTCACTGGTCAATAACTTCTTCTTGCCAAATCCCACAACCCAGAAATTTCAGTCTGCCTTATAGGAAAAACACCATTTTTTCCGGCCAAAAATGGAAAACAACCATCACAGCAGACATACCACCACCGTACCGTACCTGCTTCTTTCCCTCAACGCCACCACTGTCACTACTTCGTCTTTCTCCCCAGTCACCGCAACCACCACCGATGAAGGCAGCAGATCGGAGCAACAGCGAGCAGCAAGCACCGCCGGCCATCGCAACCACCAACGCCATCTCCGGTCACCACCAGCTCTCTCTCTCTCTCTCACCGGCGAGCAGACGATGAATGGTGGAAGTGATCGGCGACCTTGACCTCTTCTCTTCCTCTGGCGAACCACCGATCCAGATCCCATTTCCATCGCCAACTCTTTTCTCCACTCTCGAAATCCACCAACGCCACTACCTTCACGCAACTCCGAACTCCAGTGTTTGATTAAGAAGAAGCTACTTACCAGAGCGAAGCAAAATGAGAATCAAGGCTGTGAAGGCTATTTAATTTGTTAATTTTAATTTTTTTATTTAAGCTTACGTGGCAATCCAAATAATTAAAGCATAGCTTACTTGGCGAGCCATGGAGGCGGTTACCGGTTCTTACCGGATAGGTAACCGGGTAATGGGCTTAGAAGACTCAAAACCGTAAGTTCGTGTGTTCAATTGTACTTTTTAAAAGTTCGTGGGCCTAATTGACTTTTTGCGAAATGTTCAGGGGCTTATTTGCACCTTTTCCCAAACAAATATCATAACACAACAAACTTCAAAAGTACAAATTAATTTCGGCTCGAAGACGAATGTGTAGCTTCCAGTTTTGGGTTGTTCTTGTCACAGTTTTGGGTTTTTGCAGATAGAACTGAGATAGTCTTTTGCAAGTGCCCTCTCTCTCTCTTGAAGGCTCCCTCACCTGCCTTCAGCGAACTATACCTTGAAGCCTCACCAATCCTCTCAATGCCCTTCTTGCCTAGATTGGAAAAAGGTAATGTACCAAGAAATTTAGTATCAAACTGTAGGAATGTTTGAAGTGCAGATAGACAACATAAGGCAGTCCAATATATCAAACATAAGCTTAAAAACATGGCAATTTGGTGAAAAATGCAAGCAAGGGATTATGGGTTTCATAAACACTAAACTTGTCAGTGTCCAAGAACAGGTGACTCAACTAGCATACTCTTTCCCACAAGGAGCGTGAAATAGAACATTTGCAGTGATTAGCATATACACTACATATGCACATCTACAAGGAGAACAAAAGCTAATTAGCAGATACACTACACACTGGATTACTGGAAAATGATTACTTAAAAAATAAAATTTTATTATTAGAAAGAAAAAAGATATTTAAGTATTTAACACTAAAAAAACATTGTTCCTCGACAGACTGAGAGATAAGCTATTATAAATAAGCAAATACTGCAAATATAACATTTGCAGTAATAGAACATATAAAATACTCATTTCTACCGGAAAATGATAACTAAAAAACATTGTTAATATATATACCTCATGTCCTCGTCGACGGTGGCCTACTGGCGGTGGCGGACTGAGTGCGAGAGAGACAGTGAGGGGCTGGGGTGGCTGGCTGAAATACCTTGTGTCCTCGATCCTTGGAGGCTGGAGCAGGTCCACGGTGCTGGCGGAGTGGCAGTGCGCCGGACTGCCGCCGGTGGCGGACTAGGGCAGTGAGAGAGACAGAGTGCGAGGGAGATAGTGAGGGCTGTGGGGCGGTGGCGGTGGCGGTGGGCGTCTCACGTCGTGGCGGTCTGAGACTGAGAGAGAATGAGAGATTGCGAGAGAGAGAGTGAAAAACAGAGAGGGGCTGGGGGCAGGGAGTGGGCGGCTGAACACTGAATTAGGGATTTAGGGCTTTGGCAGGTTATAACTTAAATATATATATTTATATAATTCGGTTAATCGTTCGGTTAATTCGGTTAACCGGCTGTTTCGAACCGAATTAACCGTTAACCGAAATTTTAGAAATCCTTTAACCGTTCACCGAACCGAAAAAGTTCGGTTCGGTTACGGTTAACCGAAAAAATTCGGTTCGATCGGTTAACCAGAATTTTGCACACCCCTAGATGGGGCACATTGAATGGTGATAAAAGGAAAAGTTGTTGTGCAGCTTGCGTGTTTGGCTTACTACTGATGCGCCCAAGTGCACGCACTGTAACGCCAGCTAGACGCATAAATATGACCTTTTTGGCGTTTTGTCAGAAAATTTTTAATTTTTTTTCCTTCCTTCTTTCCTTTTCTCTCTCCCCTCTTTATCTTACTTAGCGCTGAAAAATTGTTCAAAAAATTCAACTATTTGAAATGCTCTATTATTGCAAAGATTTTAATAGTCAAGGTTTAGGCTGTCCTTAACCTAGCAAGTTTCTCTCACATTCTAAAATGAGTCCTACTTTCACATCATCAAATTTGTAAATTCTCTACTATTTGTTCTACATCCCTGCAAGTTTTTCTTACTCTTAAAAATGTGGTGCACTTTCAATTTATATTATATATATATAATAATAAAATAATAAAAAAAGAAATCAAAAAGTAAAAAAATAATAATTTTTGACAGCAAAAGCTGTCGATAGAGTACAAAGGCTTCCATTATGGCAACCTTTTTAAGTGTTTAGCAAACTTGCTATAAACACGTAGGCAAATTAAAAAAATACAAAAAAAAAAAAGTTATGTGGCGTTCCAAGTCATCTAGCAAGTGTATAGAATTTCTGGGTTGAGGTCAGCCTTACATTTGAAAAAAAAATTAAAAGATGATGACAAATTTTAGAAAATCATCATAATTAGAGGACATTTGTTGAAATTAACTCTACTTAATTTGTACCTTGCTTGAAAAATATTTTATCCCAAATTTCACCTATTTTAATAATTTGAAAGACTAAAATAGGTAGAAATTTCAAAGTTAGTTATGAGGAGAGTTATTGGACGAAATTAGAAGTAGAAAACTAAAATAGTAAGGTCACTACAGCCGAGGGATTATTTGGATAATTTCCTCCAAACAAAATGATCATATTCCAAAATATTTGGATTAGGGCAATGTATCCTTTGACTCATCTGTGCAATATAACTCAGATATCTTCACTAGAAAGTGAGAAACAAAAAGCAATAACTCTGAAATCCCCTATATTGAATCATAGGCACTTTCTACACTAACTATCGAGAATGACATAATGATATACATCTTCATTGGAAGAGCTATCTATATTTGTGATAGGGCCTTTAAACCAATGCCTAGCACTAAATATCCATGAAGAAACAACAAGAATAAGAAGGCCACCCACTGCCACAGGAGTGTAATTCAGAGTTTGATCTGTAATAGGATAGGCTACAGGCAATGAGAAGAGCACAGAAATGGTTGCGACCCATAGTACGGCGATCCAACCTACGATAACCCCATAGCGCCCCAAGTTAAAAGGTCCCGGGACGAATGAATTCCTTGCCAAAGTCACCCGAAACAAGGATGGCAGGGCATAAGCAATGTACAGCCCAATTGTTGCTATTGACGTCATGGCTTGAAATGCCACCAAGCTTCCGAGAGACTGCAAGTGTTCAAAAGAACGAGGGGATTGAGAAGTATGAATGTGATTAGTACAAAACGACGAAAAATTGGAGAAAAAGTTTAAGTACCGTAAGTGCCATGCAAAATGCTATGAGACTTGAAGCCCAAACAGCGTTAATTGGAACCTCGTGCCTGTTTACTTTATGCCAGAATTGAGAAAATGGCATGGCTCCATCTCTTGAGAATGCATATGCCATCCTAAAATGAGTTTTCCCAAAATGGTTTCTTTTTCTTAGTACTTTTTATACATTAACATACCAATAAATTCGACTACTAACAAGCTTACCTTGAGTTGCTAGTCAGTGAGCTCATGCCACAGAAGTATACCGCAACTGCAATAATGCCTAAGCAAACAATTGCGCCAGTGCCACTGCCATATCTACTCTTAAACGCGTCATAAAATATTTGAGCAATAGCATAACCCCCCGCATCGTTATCTGAATCCAAAAGATGCGGGATATCAGTGACAGCAAAGGTTATACCGAGTAGATAACACCATCCAGCTAGAAGGGATATGCCAATGGCACTTATGATTCCCTTTGGCCCATTCACATCTGCATTTTTGGTTTCCTCTGTCTGCACAAAAAGTTTTCAGAAAGGATTCAATTTAACATATGCAATTAACTCGCTCGGTTGCACATATCTAAGGCAAAACCTATCTAATTTCAATACACTGAAAAATACCTCACTATGGTTATTATATTAGTAATTTTTTCAACAAAGTGCTTTTATCTCTGTATATTTTGGAGTTCATGATTCTAGAGGATAATTAACCAGAAATTTTTTTCTTTTCTTTTATGCAAGAAACCAGCAATGTGTGTGGTGGGTGATTTTGCAGACCATTTAATCCCGATTAATCAGATTAAATGAAGATAGTACACTCACCATAAGGGCAGATGCATCATAACCTGTTAATGTATACTGGCTCATAAGGAGCCCTAGGACAAATATGTATACTTTGTTATGAATCCCATCACCATTATCAGTGTTGAAGTTCGTAAAAACAAACTTGGCACTGGCTCTTTCAGTTGCAACTGTGGGGATCAAAATCATGAGAAGAAAGACACCTGAAATTATAGGAGTCCAATCAGAGTTTCACACAAATATTTATCTTAACTATTTAAAAAAATTATCAAATCGGAGGATGTATTTCTAAGTACCTAATACATTCCATGCAGCAGCAAACTGCCCAAGGAAGGACAGTAATGAGATAGGAAGACTATTTAATATGGCGTGTGAGAAAAGAATTCCACCGTGCATAGCCATAACCACATATTTAGAGGCTTCATAACCACCACCATTTTTCCCACCTGAGCCAAGGAGAATCATTACCTGAATCAACTGTGCAAGTGAAAAATCTACACTTGTTGTTACTGCCCACTGCAAACAAATTCAGTGATTAGAGTATGATAACAGTTGATTCCCAGAATGGAAACAGAATACACCCGAATTATAAATTGGCATTTGGAAATGTAAAATACCTGACCAATAACATTAAACCTGCAGGGAGGAAAAAACAGACAAAACTTAGTAAGAAGCACATATACACAGGGCACAATGTTCTCTACACGCAAAGACCAATTATGAATTGACAGGGTAATATCATACACCAAAGAGGATGGACAGTATGTGATAAACCCATGGTGCAATGTTGCTGCAGTTACAATTATTATTTTCTGGAGTTGGGCTGCCACTTGAACCACCACACTCCGGCCTCTCAAAAAGAGCACCAAATGATACGGTACTCAAGTCAAGACCCTAACTCCACCACAAAAGCTAGTTCATGAGTGGAGGTTTAGCCCAACTTAAGTACCACTCCACAATCTCTTGTGGAGCCGATATGGGATCTTATCAGTATGAAGACTCATCGAACTACTAATACGCATTGCTTAGAGCTAGGAGCAACTCTTATCATCTCAAAACGCAGAAAGTAGAGGACAAGCACAAGACTAATATTATGGAGTACCATATAATTTAAAATGAAGGTAATGTTTATCTTTATATTCTGTGCTTTTCCTTATGGAGATAGACCTGCTCTATTAAACAGCAATTACATGGAAAGCCGTTTTTGATTCTGTAACAAAACAATCAACATATGGAAGCATACTTAACACCAAATCTACACTATAATCATAAACCGTATAATAGTCCTAAAATCACAAGAATCTGAACCAAGAAAGGCTACAATTTAACATTTAGCCTAAACATAGCATATAGAAACACTAAATTACAATGTACTAAATGCCTAAGCTAAGCTGTTGTTTTCAAAAAAAAAAAAAAAAAAAGCCTAAGCTGTTGCACCCTCCCGTGTGAGGCTTTTTGATGGGCTCTTAGCAACACGTGACAATAGTCTTTTTTTTTTTTTTTTTTTTTTTTTTTTTTTTTAAATCAGATGACGAGTAGATTCGAATTCATGACCTTTTGCATGTGCTCTATCTCACCTAGAAGCAATAGTTAGATTGCTAAATTATATGCTCAACAGGCGGGAATCTTGAAATTGCAGAAGAAAATTCAAAATTCACCACTTAAATAACTCAAAATGATGGGAGATCAAACAGAAAATTACCAGCCGGTGATCCAAGAAGCAAATGGTGCCCAGCTCGGCCCTGCAAGTTTAGCACTCCAGTAATAGAGACCCCCAGAAGTGGGATAAGAAGAGCATATCTCAGCCATAGATAGCCCAACGAACATGGTGAAAGTACCCGCGATTAACCATCCATAGATGAATGAAATGGGGCCTCCAAAACTCAACCCAGTGCCGTAAAGGGTGTTCAAGCCCGTGATCACAGACACAACGCAGAACGAAAACGCAAAATTCGACAAAACCCTGCAGATTCCAATCCATCAAAGGAAGCAATAGAAATCTGTAATCCGAAAATTCGAGAAAATCTGTGGAAGAAAATTTACGAGAGATCACGCTTGAGCTCTTGCTTGTATCCTAGCTCATGTAAACGTGCATGGCCTGAATCAATCGGGTCTCCGACTTGGATTGTCATGCTTTTTTCACAGCAAAAGAATATCCAAGTCAAACATTCAAAACAAGCAGTGCATCTGATCTTCTCAGAGAGCTTTATGTGGTACTATATTTATATTTGTGAATTTGTGAATGAGAATCTTTTACTTGTGAAGAAGAATCTGTGTATAGAAGTAAGGATGTTACTTGAGAGTTTGAATTAAATTAAAGTTTTTGAAGGAAACTTGCAAAAAAAAATATGGTGTTGATGTAATGATGTGGACATTTTTGGCTCAACGATGTGGACATTTTTGGCTCAACCATGTTATAAAATATGAAAGTGGAAGCATCTATGATTATTTTTAGTCCTACTAGTTATAATTAGTTATG
This sequence comes from Ipomoea trifida, assembly GCA_003576665.1. Lineage (NCBI taxonomy): Eukaryota > Viridiplantae > Streptophyta > Magnoliopsida > Solanales > Convolvulaceae > Ipomoea > Ipomoea trifida. The sequence continues at coordinate 10,498,827 of CP025647.1, read as the reverse complement.
ATTGAATCCTTTGAGTTAGGATCATATCTGAGTTTAGTTAATCAGTTATGAAAAAAATGACAAATTTAGCCTCCTACATTAATATTTCGTCTGCGAAAAATTTTAAAACAATTTAATAATAAAGTGATAAAATATGAATTTCAAATTATAATCCCTTTCTTATGTTGAAACTTATTGCATACTATTTTTTATTTTCTTTTTTACCTATGATGGAAGGTCTTCTCCTCCCCCAAGCTCTGAAATCTCAAATTCTTCCAATTCCAAGCTGCAAAATACACGGGTAAGTTTTCTCTAATTTTTTTTGAAGGTAGTTTTCTCTATTTTACATGTTTAAGTAACTAATCAATATTCTCTATATCGATGAACTAATTTAGCCATTAATTATAGAATGTCGTTTCTTAGTTATGGTACATCATCTTTATTCAAATTGAAGATAATTTTTATGTAAATATGATGATTTATTACCCATTAAAATGTCATCGAATTATGTTAATAGGGGGAAAAGATACCAAGCTTGTCTATGTTAGGGAGTAAATTTCTTTATTTGTCAAAAAATTGTAATGTAAGTTGTTTTTTATAAATAGAATTGAATTATTGAAATTTGATTTTTCAAAAAAAAAAAAACGGGAGTAGGATTTCTTGTGATGTTTATAATAAACGTACACCAAGTGTACAAACCTCCTTTTCAAAAAAAAAAAAAAAAAAAAAAGTGTACAAACCTCCAGCTCATTTTGTTGTCTTATAATAAACGTACCAAACCTCCAGCTCATTTTTTTCTCTTTATCCTGAAAATACACTCTCATTTTCTTTGGATTTCTTGATTTAATGTTGATCCATACACAAAGTTTATGATCAAATCATTGATCTTTATTAAGGATGAATTAATCTCTTCCAATCAAACACACCTTCAAAGTTAATGCACTCTCCTTTTCAAAAGTGGAAACTATTTCTAAATCATCAAATTTGCAATCATGCATTTACTATTTTCTCAACACGTATGCAATACTCACTCACTTTCAAAAGTGATCTCACATTCACATCACATTCAATAATAATATTATTATAATAACTCGGTCAACTATGGATAACTTAGGCTGATTTACTTTCTTGTGGTCATTTGTCGACTAGAGTCACAAGGCGGGGTTTAACTTACACTCAAAAGGATTGTGAGGTTTCTTTTGACATCCAGAAAAATACTATAATAACAAATTAATAATAAAATAAAAATAAAAAGTTAAGGAAAAAGTTACCTCAGTCTTTTCTAGGCTTGTAAGCTTTCATTTCATATTTTGAAAGATTGCCCGTCATGTGTCATTAAAAAAATTAAAAGAAAAAAAAAAAGGCACATAAGCTTGAAAGAGAGTGGAATTGCAGGGATAATTTCAACATTAATACTCATTAGGCTAGCTAGCATTATCCCTACAATTTCACCCAGTTTGAAGTCTCGGTGAATTTTTTTTTTTTAAATCACATGGCTAAAAGCTAAGTGCCTGTTTATCAACAGAAAATTGTTTTCTATTTTCTGTTTTCATTCTTTATTTTCAATTTTTCAGTTTTAAAAATTTGTTTATTATTACTGGTTTTCGAAATTCATTTTCCACTTAGTTAATTATGTACTTTATATATACACACACAAAATTAAAATAAATAAAATGACTAGCAATTAATTAAGACTAAGTTATGTCATGACAAAATGTTATTACAAAACATTACAAATAAAATTGAGTACATCATGCAAGTTATGCTTTTTCCTCAAAAAAAATTGAGTACATCATCAATTATTATAATTTGTCCATATTACATTTGCAATGCCTTCACACACTTGTAGCATTTGATGTTGTTGACTCATATCTAATTGTGTTGTATCATTTCCAACTCCACTAGTGCTTCCACCATCATCATCCAAAATCATATCTTGGATGCCGTACATGCTAGCTAATTGATCATCTATATCTTTCAATCGTATGAAATTGTGTAATGCACAACATGCAATAGCGATTTGGCTTTGTCTAACCAATGGGTAAGCGTTAATGGACTTTAGAATTGGAAATCTCGCCTTTAAAAGTCCAAAGCATCTCTCAATCACATTCCTCAATGATGAGTGTCGATAATTAAATAGAGCCTGCTTATTTCGTATTCGTCCTTGGCCACGAAACTCATTCAAGTGATAGGCCTCCCAACGGTATGGTGCCAAAAAACTAGGTACATTTTGGGTAACCAGCATCAACAACGTAGTAATGACCAATTAATTCAAGAAATTGACTATACTTAAAGAAGTACTATTAAATTGATTTAAATTAAATTTGAATACGCTAAACTAATGAATACGTTAAGTTAATAAATAATTTAAATTAAGTTTAATCGAATGTTCTAACCTTCAGGTGGCATGAGAAACTCAATTTCAGGCTTTGAAAGTGCATCCAAGAATATGCGAGAATCATTCGCACTTCCTTCCCAACCCGCATATACGAATGTAAACATCATGTCATGCGAGCAAACCGCCATGACATTTTGAGTCACCATTCCTCCTTTTCTACCTCGAAATGTAGTTTGCTTTGATGCAGGTGCCCAAGCTGCCACATGCGTTCCGTCTATAGCACCCAGACATTTCTATCACCAAGAATGTAATATTATTACATAATTTACATAGATAACTACACTAGTTTTATTATAATTTTGTACAACTACTAATCATGCCTCAAAATATGGATACCATTTTGGATTTCCCAATATTTCTGGTTGCACTGGTCCTCTATTAACTGGCTTTATTATGTCGCGTCCCAACCGTACAAGTGCACGTACCACACGCTTCGCACAATTATGTACAGTGCTAGTAGAATGCTGAAACCGCTCAGAAATTACAAGGTGTGTTAATGTATGCGTGAGAACTAAGAGACTCATTGCTAATTGTTTCTCCACTTGAACATGTCTTGTATCTTTTAACATTTCCAAGCCCTTCATTGTCTCACAAGACTTTTGAACACACGTGGCACCATCCTAAAGGATTCATAGCACCTAGCACTATTTCCGTTCAACACTTCAGTTATATAATCCTTACCTAAAAGGATTGAGGTTCTACATGGAGTCCTCTCTACGTCATCCATCAATACGCATGCAGCAATAATCATAAGTATCGCTGTATAATCATCATCATCATTGTCACTATCGCTATTAGAATTAGAAAAACATTGTTGTGACATGTTCCCTGCAATATGAAGTGTAACAGACAATTGTAAAAAAAAAATTAGCCAAAGATCTTTGAAACAAACTGTTATATTAATAAGAAAGTTGGGTCACATACAACAAAGTCTACTCAAAGTCCTAAGCAGTAACAAATCTCATTCTAAAGTCCAAATCACTAACAACAACAACAACAACAACAACAACAGATTAAGCTAGCAGTTAACAACAACAAATTTATCTAACACATTCAGATCAAAGATAACACCCATTCACGTTGCCATTCAGGAGACATTTCTATGAACCCCTCACTGAGGTCAGCATTTGCCAATTTTAGGAAAGTTGCATTCATGGTAACACGAGGAATCCCACTCATGTTGTTCAAAATCTCAATACAAGCTTTCATCGTATATGGGGTAATAGCAGCCGTACTCATCATACTAGCATCTTCCCTGGCTTTTTGGCGTTGTTCTTTTGAAGTCATACTCACACAAACAGTATCCATTGCATTATACAACTTATCCTTCCACTTCTTGTTAGTGCTCTTCCTTGCGCTACCAACAAAATCCATCATCTCATCCAAACTCCTTTTCCCTTTTGAACTGGTATTACATGTTGGAACTTCAGTTACTGATGGTCTTGCATCACGTAAGAACTCATCCTCGGCAAGGCGTTCCTCATCAGAGTTAAGTGGCATTTGCATGGACGAGTTGGCAAGACCTGCAGTAGCAACAGATCGAGCAAATACCTCAGCCATTAGTTGGTAATACTTGCAACCATTTCTCTTATAACTCTTGAATTTAGGATGCTTCTGTTTCAATTAAACAATTAAACAAATCAATCAATGAAATTAAACAATTCAATGAAATAATTCAGCAGCACTATTAAACTAATATAACTCAAATTTTGGGTTCATTCATACCTTCTCAAATTTTTTCCATGTATCATCATTCATCACATGCATCCATAGTGTTTGTAAGTGAGTTGTATGTTACCCCGTATGAGAAATCAACTCAGAAAATTGCATGTACATCAATTTCAGCCAACTACACTTTCCTTTAAGTTCAATCATCACATAATTGAGACCAACTGACACCATTATGTCCTGATCAATATCATTCCAGTCTGAAGGCTTTAATGAAAGCAGTCCGGAGGAATTTTTTTCTCTTTCATTTAAAATTGTCAAAAATTGTATAACGGCTTTATCGGGCCATTTTGCATCTTCCTCATTTGTTTCTTCCAAGTTATTCATCTAAGCAAATATGCAATCATTAATATATTACAACCCTTTTAAACAAATACCTATACTAATTTGTGATTAACTAATGGGTAAGGGCATGGCCAAAAGCTAAGCTTTCAAAAGGCTAATATTTTTATATTTTTAAATTATTTTTATTTATTATTATAATATTATTTTGTTATTATATTATAATACTAGTATGCTACTCGTGCGATGCACAGAATGAATATTAGGCAACATTATAGTAATACTATTTATTCAAAAATACACAAGTTAACATAAACATAGGTGCAATTCATATATTACAAAATAAATATAGTTAATATTAATTTTACAAAAAGCCTAAACATTAACACTAAACTTTACATGTTGTTAAAAACTTCCTTGTACATAACATAACATTTGTCATTGAAGAAGAGTACTCTCTATTTTTGTTTAAAATAACTACTTTAAGACCCTTAGGGTTGATAACTCTAGATAGAGTCATATACAGTTGTCCATGTACAAAAAACAAGTTTCTTCAAAAGTAATCCAAGATTTGAAAGACTTTGACCTTGGCTCTTATTTATTGCCATTGATGATAGGGAATATTCCCCGCTTCTACCTCCCGATACGTCCACGCTCTCGTTTTCCAGACGGGTCGAGGTCAAACAGTTTGGGTCAAGGTCAAATAGCTCGGGTTAGCTTCTATGCCTATATAAAGGGTCTTAGCCCTTCACTTGGGGGAGACTTTTACTCTCTTCCTTTCTGGACTCTCTCTCTAAAGGTATATTAACCTCTAAAAATTCTCCCTAATGATTCAATAAAAGGGACTGCCCAAAGCCAATTTCTGGCGATCTTCTCTCTTTTGTTCATATATTTTCCACATACGTCCTATACATGCGAAATACATTAGGGATTTTGCTTCATCAATTGCATATGATAACATTAGAGGAAATTGTCTCTTTTGGAACTTAAATGGCAACCGATCGAGGATCTGATGGAGTCAATGTCAATCTCGGGATCAAAACTCGAGTACTCAAATTATTTTCTGACATAATTTTTACTTCAATAACATGACCCCCTAATTCTCTATTAACGAATCTTGTGCCATTACACAAACACAATGAATGATCAATGTTCCATAAAAGCATGATTGGAGGCCCCACTTTAAAGCAAGAGAATGATTTGGAATCCCTGGGCATTTTAACACATTCAAAAACTTTAGGGTGTGCAATTGGGCCAATATATGAACCAGAATCCGATTGACAAATAGAATCATAGTTGAAATACATCCTACCATCAATTGAAATCAAGCTTGTTGGTCTCGATAGAATAGACATGTGAGTCTAGAGGGGGAGGGGGATGAATAGACTCACTAGCGTTTTAAAAAAATTCTTTGACGAGCCAATACTCTTTATCAAAAGATAAGAGTAAAGATTCAATCAGAGTAAGATTTGCATAGCGGAATATAAAACTTAATTTCTGTTAGTTTGACTCTGCACGTTTGCTTTGTTTATGTAAAATGTTATGGCTTGGTCGAGATGATAAAATGCAAGAAGTAAATGTAAACCAAGTAAGTAGAGAGAGAGATAAGAAGTTTTTATAGTGGTTCGACTGCTAACAAAGCCTAGTCCACTCTTCTTAACAACTTGTGAAGGATTGCACTAATCACTCCTTAATACAATATCACTACCGAGTTTTTCTCCTTGATTACAAAGCCAGACCACAAACTTGAACCAATAGGTTTTTCAACTTCTTTAGTTTACTCTGCCTCTTTATACTTCACCAAGTAGAGAGTGTTGTTTGAAGAAAAGGTTTTTCTTTTCTCCAACTAAAAATCTTGACGTTGTTGAGTCTGAACCTAGCTTGCTGAGGCAACTTAAGATTTCTGAGAATTTGGATATTAACTTTGAAGCTTAATCTCTCTTCTCAAACACTAGTCGCTAAAATGCTTGTATACTTAGAACCTTTTGAAAACTTGAATAATCATAGAATGACCAACTACTCCTTTTGAACAAGAAGGGAGTATTTATAGGTGAGAAATTTTTTTCTGTTCGAGGGAAAGACAAAATTTCAAAACCCTAGTGACCAGTGTGTAAAAATCATTGGGTATTGAGCACATGTGGGTGTTAGTATTTTCTAGCCATTTGGTCTATAAAGTGTGCAGACTTTTGTCCTATAATTTTACACAAAAGAACATTGCATTTAATGATAGTTGACTTTGGGATCTGTTCCTAGGACTCTGTTTGTCCAAGACAAATCATCCCACACTCAAGGCTTCGAACAAAGGTTGCTTAAAAAATGTTTCTGGCTTGTCCAATAGAATCGTATGACGACTTGTCCATTTATTGTTGAACCACGAATGTTTGACTTTATCATTCGTCTCATAACTTCACGAATGATCGTTCTTTATCATTTGGTCTTGATGAACTCAAGAGGTAGACCCTTACATGGCTAGGTCTTTAGCAACTTCTCAGCCTTTGTCTTTCAGTTTTTCAAAGTCTTCAAGTCTTCGTCCTTCTATTCTTCGTCCTTGATACCTAATTGTTGAAAGCTATCAACTTGGGTTGGAAAGCTATTAACTCAAGCTGATGACTAAGAGTACATGTTGTCTTCTCTTCTGGTTAACGATTCGAGTAACGATTCGTTCAACTTAATGACTCAACCTAATAAACGAATTTGGGCGGGGTGGGGTCTATCATCAAAATCTAAGTACAAAGTGTTCCTAAAATTTTCTCCATTTTTTATGATATCAAAACTTATACTCTAACCATAAGGTTGAATTTATCCATGAAAGGATTTTCATTACAAACAGCCGAATAGTTGAGCTTAACAATTATGTTTCTAGGAGTCAAATTACTGGAAAAAAAAAAACTCAATGCAACCCCAAAAACTCTTTTAATTCAAGTATGAAGAACATTACAAATCAAACAAAATATAAAAAGAATCTAACAAGTACAATGCTTATTGAAGTCTTTCCTTTTGGAACATGTCTGCAACATCAAGATCATCATTTATAGCCTTCCTGGATTCACGAATGCTTCTATCTTTGATTAGCTCGACATACTTCTCTATGACCTTGAAGCTCATATAGTTGTTGAAGGCTTCGAGGATGTTGTCTCCTGCAATCACTACTCGTCCCCACCAGCATATGAATTATGTGATGTTCATTTCTTCAACGTAGCTTTGATTAGCTTCCTTCATGATTTGAAAGACCACAATGTATTTGACATTGACTTCTTCTTCTTTTTTGGATTTTTTCCATGTCAACAAGCTTTGCTTTATTTTTCTGAAGTTCTCAAGATATTCTTCACGTCTCTTTATTTTCTCTTCCTATACCATTTTTCTTTTCTCGTTCTCTTCACAAATTGCTTTATTTCTTGACCATTGATAATTCAGCCTCTCCTCGTTGCTTCGCTTCATCATGAGGAAGGATGCTGTGTCTGTGGAATCTTTCACCACTCCCTTCAACGTATGGAACTAATCATCCATCAACACTTTTGGTCATGCTTTGGGACCGATTTCTTGGAAGACTTGGATTGACATTGCTTGCCAGTTACCTTGGAAGGCTGAGCTTCACGAGAACTTAGGGGTTTGGCAGACTGATTGCCCTGAGAGGTAGATGGGTTGTATGGTTGAATGTCTCAGGAAGGAGCTGGTGGAGGTCCAAGAGCCAAATAATCGAACTTAGGCATTTGAGATCTGCTAGTATATGATCATCTCGGTCTCTTCTATGTTCCCCCTTTTTGGCATCATCATGAGTCGAAGCTAGGGCTTTGGATAGACTAAGAAACATCTCTTTTATCTCGGCAATATCCCAGATGGTGTGCATCTTATTTTCACCAACTGTAAAGATGTTCCCATTCGCTAGATCTAACTTCACACAAGACAAATCGACTCGTTCTTTGAGCTCAAAATGGTTGTGCTTCATGGAGTGCTGTTCCTTTTGGATATTTTCTTAGCCTGCATGAAGGTTGTTCATCCCTTCAAAAACATATTCCATAGCACTGACCATGCCAGTCATCATCGACTCAGTACTTTCAAGTGACTTAGTCACTACTTCTTCGAATGGTACGGTGGATTGCAAGAACATGAAGGTTGGCTCAAGAGAGGGATCTGAGTCTCAACAAAGGATCTAGCAGTATTTTCTTCTTTAACAACACAAGCCCGTTCTAAAAAAAAAAACACAAGCCTTCGTTTCATCAGTTGCCCTCTTTGTCCGTCGGATCGCCTTCCACATTGCCTTGAAATGACTACAATTATCCTTGGTCATGGTGTGAAGAACTGCTAGGATTTATGAAGTGTCACTCATCAGACTTGGATTTTGAGGTGGCATCCTCATCTGATCAGCACTTGATGGCTCAAAGTCTTCGACAAAACCCTGCAAATTCCAATCCATCAAAGGAAGCAATAGAAATCTGTAAGCCGAAAATTCGAGAAAATATGTGGAAGAAAATTTACGAGAGGTCGCGCGCTTGTATCCTAGTTCATGTAAACGTTTATGGCCAGAATCAATCGGGTCTTCGACTTGGATTGTCATGCTTTTTGTCACAACAAAGGAATGTTGAAGTCAAACATTCAACACAAGCAGTGTCTCTCCTTCTGATCTTCTTAGATAGCTTTTCTAGGAATGAATGTTTTTTTTTGAAATAAAAAATGAATGTTATGTTTTATATATTTATAATTGTGAATGAGAATCTTTTACTTGTGAATAAGAATCTGAAGGATGTTGAGAGTTTAAATTAAATTGTTTTTTTTTTTTTTTAAATTTAAGTTCTCTTAGTTTTGTCAGATTAAATCTAAACTTACATGACTAATTAACCGATCAATTAGATATGAGTTCTTATGTGCGCGCTCAGGGCAACGAACCAACTAGACTAAGTACCGAGAAGTGAAATAATAGAGAATTTGTGTATAGAAGTAAGGATGGTTAGAGTATAAATTAAATTGATTTTTTTAACTTAGGTTCTTTCTGCTTCGTCAGATTAAATTTAAACTCGCATGACTAATCAATATATTGGTAAGATCTTAGTTCTTATGTGCACGTTTAGGCGACGAACCAATTACACTACGCCTCGAGGAGTGAAATAATAGAGAATTTGTGTATAGAACTACAGAAGTAAGGAGGTTGAGAGTTTAAATTAAATTGATGTTTTTTTTTTAAACTTAGATTCTCTCAGTTTCATCGGATTAAATCTAAACTCACATGACTAATCAATCTATCGGTTAGATTTTAATCTTTATGTGTGCGCTCAGACGACGAACTAATTACGCTAAGCCCGGAGAAGTGAAATAATAGATAACGGTGAAAGGAAACTAGCTAACAAAAATGGTGCTGATGTAATGATTTGGACATTTTTGGTTCAACGATGTTAGTATAAAATATGAAAGTGGTAAGCATTTATAATTTTTTTTTCTCAAATCATCAGATGTTAATGTTTATAATAAACGTACCAAAGAATAGGCCAGAGAGGCAGGAGATAACTACCTCTAATACAGCTGTACAAAGGTCCAGCTCATTTTGTTTGGTTAATTTTAAGAAAGTTTATTATTTTTATTCTAGCTACCTTTGTTGTTAAGCAGCAGAATTGTGACTTCTCAAATGAGATGTCTTAGGTTCGATCCCAATATGTGATTACATTGTAATTGAGTAAATAATACTAAAAAAATTTATTTTTATTCTTAAATTTCAATTTTGTTTAATAATGTCATTGACATATTTAAATCATTTGGAAGTAATGTTTAATTCAAATTTGCACTTATTTTAATCCTTTGAAAGACAAAAAGATTGATACTCCAAAATTACAAGTTAAAAATTAAAATAGTCATTTCAATCAAGGATATGTAGCCTTTGTAATATACTTGAGATATTCACTTATAATTGCTACACTTTGTAACTATAGATCAGAGACTGCCATAATACTATGCATCTTCACCAGAAGAGCTATCTATGTTTGTGATAGGGCCTTTAAACCAATGCCTAGCACTAAATATCCATGAAGAAACAACAAGAATAAGAAGGCCACCCACTGCTACAGGAGTGTAATTCAGAGTTTGATCTGTAATAGGATAAGCTACAGGCAATGAGAAGAGCACAGAAATTGTTGCCACCCATAGTACAGAGATCCAACCGACGATAACCCCATAGCGCCCCAAGTTAAAAGGTCCCGGGATGAATGATTTTCTTGCCAAAGTCACCCGAAACAAGGATGGCAGGGCATATGCAACGTACAACCCGATTGTTGCTATTGACGTCATGGCTTGAAATGCCACCAAGCTTCCAAGAGACTGCATTATATTAGTATTAGTACTATGTTTCTTACTTTCTTGTAGAACACCCAAAATTTCGAGAAAAAAGGTAAGTACCGTAAGTGCCATGCAAAACGCTATGAGACTTGAAGCCCAAACTGCATTAATTGGAACCTCACGCCTGTTTACTTTATGCCAGAATTTAGAAAACGGCATGGCTCCATCTCTTGAGAATGCATATGCCATCCTAAAATGAAATTTCCCGAAGAGGTTTCATATTTTGTGTAATTTTTTTTTTTATATATTAACATAACATTGAATTTGACTACTAACAAGTTTACCTTGAGTTGCTAGTCAGTGAGCTCATGCCACAGAAGTATATGGCAACTGCAATAATGCCTAAGCACACAATTGCACCAGTGCCACTGCCATATCTACTCTTAAATGCGTCATAAAATATTTGACCAATAGCATAACCACCCGCATCATTATTTAAATCCACAAGATGTGGGATGTCGGTGATTGCAAAGGATATACCGAGTAGATAGCACCATCCAGCTAGAAGGGATATGCCAATGGCACTTATGATTCCCTTTGGCCCATTCACATCTGCATTTTTGGTTTCCTCCGTCTGCACAAAAAGTTTTTGGAAAGGGATCAATTTCACGTACGCAATTAATTCTCTCGTTTGCACATATCTAAGGCAAAAACTATCTACACTCAATACACTGATAAATGCCTCTTTTCATTATATTAGTAATTTTTTCAATGCAGTATTTTCATCTTCATATATTTTGGAGCTCATGTATTGGGATTTGCGGGGATTAGGCAGACTACTAATTCTTTGCTCTGTGAAAACATTTCGGCCATCTCATATTCATTGATTTAGAAGAGCCACAATGATAAGTTACAAATATACACAAAATAGACACTCACCATATGAGCAGATGCATCATAACCTGTTAATGTATACTGGCTCATAAGGAGCCCGAGGACAAATATGTAAACTTTGCTATGAATCCTATCATCATTATCTGTGTTGAAGTTTGTAAAAACAAACTTGGCACTGGCTCTTTCAGTTGCAACGGTGGGGATTAAAATCATGAGAAGAAAGACACCTGAAATCATAGGAGTCTTATCATTATCTTAATTATATAAAAAAAATAATTGAATCAAAGGTTGTATTTCTAAGTACCTAATACATTCCATACAGCAGCTAGCTGCCCAAGGAAGGACAATAGCGTGATAGGGAGACTATTTAAGATAGCATGTGAGAGAAGAATTCCACCATGCATAGCCATAACAACATATTTAGAGGCTTCATAACCACCACCGTTTTTCCCACCTGTGCCAAGGAGAATCATCACTTGAATCAACTGTGCAAGTGAAAAATCTACACTTGTTGTTACTGCCCACTGCAAATAATTCAAGTGATTAGAGTATGATAACAGTTGCTTCCCAGAATGAAAACTGCATACACCCCAATCACATACTGGTTTATTTGGAAATGTGAAATACCTGACCAATAACGTTAAACCTGCAGGGAGGAAAAAGAAGACAAAACTTACTTAGTAAGAAGAACATATACATGGGGCACAATGTCATCTACCAAAGACCGATTATGAATTGACTAAAGAGGATATATAGACCGTATGAAGACTCATTGAACTACTAATACCCATTGCTTAGAGCTTGGAGCAACTATTATCATCTCAAAATCCAGAAAATAGAGGACAAGCACAAGACTAATGCTATGGAGTACCGTATAAGTTAAAATGAAGGTAATGCTTATCTTTATTTTCAGCTTTGCCTTTAGGGCATGAGCCTGTTGAATTAAACAGCAACTAGGCATGAAAAGCTATGTTTTGATATTGGTTTGCTCATCGATGCACTACCCAAATTCACTATAAACCACATTGATTCTCACATTGAACAACAATCAAATTTGAACTCTTACATTGGCAAGTACTTTATGATTTTTTTTTTTTAGCACTACGGACTCTGTTACATTGCAGATCTATTCATAACTACTTTCTCAGCCTACTGAAGCACATAGTGTATATTGACGCTCTTATGCAAGCAACCATAGCACTAAAAGGAAGAAAATAGAGGTCTGTCAAGTAAAGACAAGAGAACAATAGCCAAGCTTGATAAACACCAAACCTACACTCTCACCACAAACCATATAATAGTCCTAAAATCACAAGAATCTGAACCAAAAAAGGCTAAACATAGTATATAGACACACTCAAATTACTACTCAGTAATTGCAGAGGAAAATTCAGCACTCAAATAACTGAAAAGGAACAGGAAATTACCAGCCGGTGATCCACGAAGCAAAAGGTGCCCATCTTGGGCCAGCAAGTTTGGCACTCCAGTAATAGAGACCCCCAGAAGTGGGATAAGAAGAGCATATTTCCGCCATAGACAGCCCAACAAACATGGTGAAAGTTCCCGCAATTAGCCATCCATAGATATACGAAATCGGACCTCCAAAATTCAGCCCAGTGCCGTAAAGGCTGTTCAGACCCGTGAGCACAGACACAACGCTGAACGAAAACGCAAAATTCGACAAAACCCTGGAAATCGGAATCCATCAGAGGAAGCAAAAAACAGAATAGAAATCGGAAATGCAAAATTCGAGAAAATCTGCGAGAAGAGAGTTTACGAGAGGTCGCGCTTGAGTTCCTGTTTGTATCCTAGCTCATGTAAACGTGCATGGCCTGAATCGATCGAGTCTTCGACTTCGATGGCCATGTTTTTTGTCACAGAGACAACTCAAACAGTCTCAGCGGTTGCAACAAAAGGAATCTTCAAATCAAACAATCAACACCGCCAGCGCTTCTCCCTCTGATCTTCTTATTAAGCTTTCCAAGAAATGAATGTGTATATATGGAAATATATATATATTTATGAATGAGAATCTTTTACATGTGAATAAGATTCTTTGCGCAGAAGAATCTTGAGCGTTTGAATTATTGATGTTTTTGAAATTTGAAGGAATGGTAGGAAATGGACGCAGAGAGAGATACAGAAGGGTCAAAGTAAACTGCTTGAAGCGGGCGCCAAATAAGAGGAGAAAAGTTTCACTTTTTCTTTTCTTTTTGGAATATATAAAGGTCAAATACGTTACAAAAACTACCCGAAATTATAATTGGATCATCAATTTTTATTTTTTTTTTGAGAAATCAATTTTTTTTTTAAATGTAATTAGAAATGGATTTAATTGTAGATTTTTTGAATTTTTGTTTTAAATCAAACATCAAAACTTCATGCAAAAGCAAATCCCGAATACAATCCAGGTAAGTAGATTTTTTGAATTTGATAGCTCAATTGTAATTTTATTTGTAGTTCGGTAGACTCTTATTTATTTCTTTTTCTTTATTTTTAGCATAGAATAAGGTTAAGTTCAGTAAGTATTGATTTATAGATGATTGGTAAAAATCAAATCCATAATTAGGTAGCTATCAGCTAATAAATAATTTATCAAACACTTTTTACAATCAGTGAATGTTATCAACTAGTCATACCTTCTAACCCAATTAGCTAACAGCTATCAGTTAACAATCATTTATCAAACAGGGCAAATATATTTAATTTCTATATTATAGGTTTTATTATTTTTTAATTATGATTAGTGAAGGGATATATTCAATCATCTTGTTAAGACTTCTTTTAAAATTAACTTACTTTAATTTCAAAATTATAATGGATTATAGTAATAAGATTTCAGGTTTTATTCCTCTTTATTATCATTATTTTTTTTTTTGGATTGTGCTCTATCTTAAAATTTACATACTTTAATTTCAAAATTATAATGGATTATAGTAATAAGATTTCATGTTTTATTCCTCTTTATTATCATTATTATTTTTTGGATTGTGCTCTATCTTAAAATTAACTTACTTTTATTTCAAAATTATAATTGATTATAGTAATAAGATTTCATGTTTTATTCCTCTTTATTATCATTATATTATTTTTTGGATTGTGCTCTATCTTAAAATTAACTTACTTTTATTTCAAAATTATAATGGATTATAGTATGTAATAAGATTTCATGTTTTATTCCTGTTTACTTTTATTTTTTTTGGATTGTGCTCTATGTCCAAAATTTTACCCATATAGAAATTTTAAATTTAAAAGAAAACCAATGTAATTATGGCTAGCACGTCCATGCTGGCCAATGGCCATTAAGTTGAAGAGTTGGGGTGTAATTTTGAAATAAAAAGAAAAATAAGAAATGTGATTACATTACTCGACATAATAAATAAAAGTGTTTGAAGAATAATAGTAAATTTTTACAAATTCATTATGCAAAGAACTAAAGTACTATTTTATTGACAACTTAATAAGAAGCAAAAATTATGATTATTGCAAGTTTTGTGATTCGGGGTATTCACTCGGCAGGCCAAGATAACCGATTGAATCCATGAAAAATAAACAATGAAAAGGAAAAAATAAAGAAAGGCATAGTAATTTTAACATGAAAATTGAAAGTTGAAAATTACGAGCCTTTTTTAGCGGTGCCAAACTAAAAATTCACTATTTTGTTGATAGTTTTTGTACATGTTTTCTTCAGAGAGATGGAGTCCCTTCCCTATATTTTTTCCTCATCTTTTGTAGTAGAGGAATAGCCGAATAGACCAGGGATGAAGTTTGGGAGAAGAGATTAGGGATTGAGTCTCACCAGCGGCAGTGTGTGAGCAACCTCTCAAAGTGAGGAGGCTTTTTGTACGCAGCGAGCAAAAGTCTAGTATTTGTGTTCAGTTGAGTTACATCCTCCCAGATGCTTTGTCGGGTCGGGGAGTGGAGTGCCTTGGGTTTGGGGATTCAACCTTTTGGGGGAAGGAATAGCCGAATAGATGGTGAGTAAACCTACAATAATGAGGTATTTATGGTATTTAAATGGGATTTATGGATAATTAATTGGTGGTTAATGGGATTTAATGTCATAATGAGATATGAAAGTTATGGAAGGATGATTTAGGGAGCTAAGACTGACTTATCACGTCCCGAGTGCTCATTACTAAGCATGAGTGTCATGCCCGACTATTAAAAAAATATAATGTACTATATTTTACTATTTTATCATCTTTATCAATTAGTCACACGAGCGATCACCACCCTAAAGTTATGGAGTAAAATGTAAAATGAGATTTTCTCCCTCTTCATTAGGTTTCAAAATCCAAATGGCCAAATTGGATATACGAAGTGCCGGATACGCAGCCAATACAATAGTCATGTTGATTGCATGAGAGGCTGTGCGTTTAGTGTGACCAATTAAAGTCAACAAAATATGACAAATAAATTCAATAAAAAATGTCACTACCGATAAATAAAATTCATTGAAATATCCAAAGTGTCTCGGATGACCAACAGTAAAACTTTTTAAAATATTAAGCATGTAAATCTAGTATATATAATATATAATAATTTAATAAGAGTCAATAAAGTTATGTCTAAAACAAGAATTTAAAAATGTTGGTTGAAATGAACTGTTCATATTATTTTGATTTTTAGTATTTTTTTTCATACTTTACCTTCTATTATAATATTTACTTTTTTTTTTTTAAATATCCGCATATTCCGTTAGTGTAAATTTTAGTAACAGAATATTCCGTTAACTATTTATTATTTTTAACCTACTCATCGATTTTTATAAAGAAAGTCTTAGGTTCGAACCTCATACCAACCAGATTTGACATAATTGTTGAACATATACTACTAATATGTTAGAGTGTATTTAAAAAATATAATATAAATTAACATAAATTTTGGTCAATTAATTAGCAGGCTATATACATAGCATTCAAAGATTACAAATAATGAAATCATTTTTTTTTTTTGCATTTTAAAAAGATAAATATAGGTTAAGTTTTTTTGTTCCTTTAATTAATTTTCTGTTGGTTATTTAAAAAAAGACTCAATGTTTTAATTATGCTTTTGCATTATTCAAAATGATTTTTTATTTTTTTTTGTGAATACTACTGACTCTGTTACAATGTTCATAGCTACTTTCAACAGTTGTCTCCACTGAGGCTCAAACCCATTCCCATCATCCATGTGTGAGTATTAACCGGGACACCGGGTGTCACTAGACCACAAGGTCTTTGACTATTCGAAATGATTTAGGTCACTATGATATTAATATTTCTTGTCTATATTTCTATAACGAAAGTTGAAAAAAATTATAGCTAAAATTGCGAAATATGAAAAAGAAGGAAGATCCAATTAAATATAGTGTGTGAACATATGAAGATAATTTTCTATAATTGCTACTTCCAAGTGCCCAGTTGTGCAAATCTGTTCACATGCACTTTGGGTTGGACTCAACCTACAATTATTCTTATATTAGCATTTTTTTTTTCTACGACACGTGCTAGTCATAATCATTTAAAATTTTTAGATGATAATTCGTGGTAACTAGTAAGAATAAGATTCTAAAATTATTGATAATTACTAATAACACTAATCTATCTATAAGTAGCCATTATCCAAGTTTATATATATACAGCGGTTACCTAATGAGAAAGTGGTTTTGAGTCGTGTTCAACTTGTTTTTCTTCTTCTTCTCTCCTGGCCTGGTATTTCTATTTTCTCTTTTATGTTCTTTATGATTTAGCAAATTTCACTTTTGGTCCTATAATTATTGGAGTGTTGTTAATTGCAATCCACGGGTTTCAAAACTGTCAATTTAGTATCGTAACCTAATGAGAAGATGGTTTTGAGTTCATGTATGTGTTTAACTTATTCTTCTTCTTCTCTCCCTGATCTCTTTGTTTTCTCTTTATGTTCTCTATGATTTTACAACAATAATGAGTTTGTATTATAATTGAATATATTATTTTAACAAGTTAATGATATTTATATAGGAGTTATATATTGAGGATATTAATAAAACAATGATACATTTGTTGGCAACAAATAGAACTAAGAATCCAATCTTACTTAGTACTTACTATCCCAAGTAGAAGGGTGAGTATAAAACAAGAATAATGTTATTCTTTCCATCTGTATTTTACCTAGCTTTTTTTTTTTTTTTTTTTTTGAAAGCAAACTCAATGAGCTTATAGATTATAGTAATGAAGAAATCGAATCCGGAGGGACAATGTCCCAAAACAAAGAGCTCGCCTGAGAAACAGCAGATGCGGCGAGTGTATATGCTATAACATTTGATAATCTAGAAACATGGGATATATGACAACAAGAAAAAGAATTGATTGTAGTCCTGCATGCATCCAAGAAGAGGCCGACGTAGGAGTAATGTGATGAACGAGGAGCTGCTAAGCCACTACAAAGTTGATAGCAATCCGTCCTAACATCGATCGTCTGCAGTCCCTTACTTACAAGCCATGATAACGTTTCCTTGCAAGCAATGGTTTCGGCCATAAAGGGTGAGAAACAGTCCTGAAGGGGACCAGCACAGGCAGCTGCAAACTCCCCTCCAGGGTCGAAAAGAACTGCTCCAAACGTTGTTTTCATGGTGGACGGGTCGTAGCTGGCGTCGAAGTAACAGAGTGGCCGCTGCGGGTGATCGGATTGTGCTGCTTCTGGAGGAATGACGCCGATTTGCTGGTGAGTGGGAATGTTTGCCGCTGCCCAGGCCTGCAAGGCAGATGTCGCAGCAGCTGCTGTCTTCCTCGGCGTCGGCAAAGTGAGCTCCCACACCGCCCGGTTTCTGGCCCGCCAGATATGGTAGAGGATCCTTGCTGCCACACGAACATCCTCTTCAGTCAGCGTGATCAACATATTAGAAAACCATTCATTAAAATTATTGCCAACAATGGATGAACAAGGTATGTGTGACTCATGCCAAACTAGTTGTGAAAAATCACACCAAACCAAAGCATGCATTGTGTCTTCATGAGCAAGACCACACATTGGACATGAATGATCAACTTCCACCCTCTTTAAAATCAAATTTGTGGTGACCAGGATTATATTATTGAGAGCCCTCCAAAGAAACATCTTCCACTTGGGAGGAACTTTTAATTTCCAAAGTGGAACCCATGAAAAAGAGTTGGTTTGGGGACCATCATAATCTCCGATAATACTCTTGTAGCCATTCTTGACCGAATAACAGCCCCTTGGGTCATCATACCAGTACCATGAGTCCTCATAGTCCGGGGAAATAGGCAACTTTAAAATACGATCAACATCGCCAGGCAAAAAAATGTCAGTCAAAATAGACTGATCCCACGAATCAGAATCCTCTACAACCAAACCAGACACAAGTGAACCATTGAGTTGGGGTGGTATGGGGGTGTGAACCATACGGTTGTCATCATCAGGGAGCCATGGGTGACCCCAGATTAATGTTGACTTCCCATTTCCAATTCTCCTCCTTATGCCTCCACAGATAAGCTCATGAGCTGCCATAATACTCCTCCAACAGAAACTTGGGCACCTACCAATCTCGGCTTCAACAAAAGAAGATTTTGGGAAATATCTTGCTTTATAAACTCTTGCCACAAGGGAATGGGGCATGGTTAAAAAGCGCCATGCTTGTTTGCCTAGCATAGCCAGATTGAAAGCAAGAAGCTCTTTAAAACCCAGACCACCAAATTTCTTCGGCACACATAAACGATCCCACGCCTTCCAATGAATTCCTCTATCTGCCCCAGAACCCCACCAGAATTTATTCATGGTTCTTTCGATCGACAGACAAACTGACTCAGGGAGCAAAAAAACACTCATTGAGAAAGTGGGCATAGCTTGAGCCACACTTTTCAATAAGATTTCCTTCCCAGCCTGAGACAAAAGTTTCTTATTCCACGAACAAATTCTCTGTCTGATCCTATCCTCGATATAAGTAAAAGCAGCTTTTTTATTTCTCCCTACGAAGGCAGGCAGACCTAGATATTTCCCAAAGTTTGGAGCCTGAGAAACATTCAAAATCCCCGCCACCTCAGCTCTAACATCAACAGGGGTGTTCTTACTGAAACAGATACTTGATTTTGAGTAATTCACTGCTTGGCCAGATAATTCCTCATAAAAATCCAAACAAAATTTTACTGCACCTGCTTCTTGGGCATTTGCTTTAAAGAACAGCAGACTATCATCTGCAAAAAACAAATGAGAAATCGGAGGAGCTCCTCTTGCAACCCTACAACCATGAATTGAGCCATTGGCCTGGGCATTCTGGAGTAGCACAGACAGACCCTCTGCACAAATGATGAACAAATATGGGGAAAGGGGGTCCCCTTGTCGAAGGCCTCTCGTAGGAAATACCTGACCACTACTGTTCCCATTAACTAGAAAGTTATACGAGACAGTAGTAACACAGAGCATGAGTAAATCCACCCACTTACTATTAAAGCCCAAAGCTTCCAGCATACCCCGTAGAAAAGGCCACTCTATGCGATCATACGCCTTTGCCATATCCAATTTCAGTGCACCCCATCCCACCAAACCACATTGTTTCCTGTTCAGAAAGTGTCCCACTTCCGCAACCAGTAAGATATTATCTGTGATTAACCTGTTGGGGATAAAGGCACTCTGAGATTCCGAGATAATCCCATCCAATAGATGCTTCATTCTATTCGCCAACATCTTCGCCATAATCTTATACACCACATTACATAGCGCTATTGGCCTGAGGTCAGACACATACTCAGGGATGTTTTTCTTAGGAATCAACACAACATTAGTTTCATTCAAGCCAGTGGGGAAAGAGCAGGAGTTAAGACAACTTAGCACAAAAGATGACACATCCTCCCCCACCACATCCCAGTAATGTTGGTAGAACCCTGGGTTCATTCCATCAGGACCAAGAGCCTTATCAGGGAACATAGAAAACAAAGCTGACTTTACATCCTCAGTAGAAAAAAGACGTGATAATAGATCATTGTCAGCCTGAGAGACCCGGGGGGCAATAGAACTAAAAAAATCCTGACTAGGGGCATAGCCCCCGGACTGAAAAATTTTAGCAAAATAAGCCAGTACAACTGGTTTCACTGCCTCCCCCTCAACCCACGCCCCAGCCTCATTCTTAAGTTTAGATAAAGTATTTTTCTTCTTACGAGCAGAGGCATACCTGTGATAAAAGCGTGTATTAGCATCAGCTCCCTTCAACCAGTGTTGTTTTGCACGTTGTCTCCAAAAGGTATCTTCTTGGGCTTCCATGCGGGTCAACTGATTCTCCAATCGTTGGAACTCAGCCAGCGAAGCTGGGTCCCTATGATTACGAAAATCCTGCTGCTTCTTCCGTAGTAGTCTAATCTGCTCTCCAAACTTATGAAAATGGTCTCCACCCCACTTTCTCAGTCTTTCTCCACACAGGCGCAAGCAGCTCATTAGATCAATTGACCTCCCATCCCTCCATGCATCCTCAACCACTCCCCTGCACCCCTCATCATGTAACTAGGCCATCTCGAACCTGAAAGCATTAGAAGTTCTACTCGGCTGGAATTCAAGTGGGGTCACAGATAAGAAGATAGCCGAGTGATCCGAAGTACGAGTCAGGTTATTCTCAACAAATGCCCCGCATAACAAAGTGCACCAGTCCTCAATAGCCAACACTTTGTCCAGCCTCTCCTCCATCCATCCAACAGTGCCCTTTCCTCTTTCCCATGTGAATTGATAACCCCGCATAGGCAGCTGCGCTAATCCACACTCATCTATGGCCTCCCCAAACCCCGAGAGTAGCGAGTTCGGGTGAGGGTTGCCACCTCTCTTTTCAGACTGGAATAAGAGATCATTGAAATCTCCTAAAATAACCCACGGCAACTGAGATTGTTGAGCTAGAGACCTGATCAAGTCCCATGAGTCCTTCCTCCTTACCCGCTCAGGGTAACCATAGAAACATGTCATCCGCCACAAAGCACCTTTATGCGTAACCTTTACATCAATATGGTTACGCGAATAACTCAACAGGCTCGCCGTACAATTCTTTCTCCAAAACAGTGCAAGTCCACCACTCAAACCATTCGCTTCAACATAAAATAAACCTTCAAACCCCAGCCTGACACGGAGTCGCTCTGCATGCCCCCTGCCAACCTTGGTTTCCATAAGATACAAGAACTCGGGCTTCTTACGGGACACTAAGTCCAAAATCTCGCGAATTGTACGTGGATCACCCAAGCCACGACAGTTCCAGCTTACGATACTCATGATGACGGGCGGGTCTGTGGAACAGAACCCGCCATGGACAAGTTTTTTGGAATGTCAGACATTGTTACGTCACCATTGCCACCACCATTACGCCTTACACCACCGCCCCCAGACCCTTCTCGCCGCCTCTTTGAAACTGCCGGGACCACCTGCATATTGTCGACCATAACAGCCTCCACCGGATTACTCACTGTATGTTCTTGAGCATCCGATGAAGCCGACCAAGTCGAGGTGCCATCCGACGGGCCATCAGCCGAAATCAGCCACGGTTCTCCGACTGCTCGGGGACCACGGCCTCCACCTGCCTTAAGTTGCGGACCGAATTGATAAAGCTCCACCGACATAGGGTTATCTCTTGCCTTAAGACAAAACTTATAAGCATGCCCTAGCAAACCACAGTAATAACAATACGTATGAAGCCTTTCATACTTGAAAGGGACCCAACAGGTAGACTTATCCCTTTTCAGCAATTTCATTCCACGTTTTAGGGGTCTGTTAACGGGAACAGAGACCCTTATACGATAAAAAGTTCTCCAGGGCACTCCAGCGAACCTCTCATCGCAGCGAACAAACGAACCAATATGATTACCAATTTGTTCAAGAATCGGTTATGACGTATACCCCATCGGAAGATCGTAGATTTGAATCCACATATCAACAGAGTCGAGAATCACGTCCCTAGGGAGAACACCATCCTTTACTTGTCTGCACACAAGAGTATGGTTATCAAACAACCATGGACCTTCCTCCAAAACCCGTACCATGTCTGACTCATGGTAGAAGACAAACAAGAAAAAATTTGGTTGTAGCTCCGTAACCTGAACTCCCTTAACTGGCTGCCACACGGAGGCCATGACCTGCCTCATGAACTCAACCTTGATGAGTTTAACAGTGAGAAAACGACCGACAATCACCCAGGACTGCTGCCCGCCAACCTGAATAACTCCGACGTCATCCCCAACCGGTGCAAAAGCCTCCTCCTCATCATCTAGCGCCCAATCGGCCCAACGCGTTGTTAACCCTGTTTACAGCACCATCATTCGACGTGTTCGCCATGCATCCACCGTAACCACGAAACCGGACCACCAGAGAAAAAAACGCTGAACAAGCTCAACGAGGGAAGACCGTCGACAATAACGGAAGAAAAACCGAAGAAGGAAGAAGAAAATCTAGGAAAACCTAGAAGGGGAGGCGAAACCCTAGACAAGCTAGAGAGAAAAAGGGTTAAATACTAATCAAACTAGTAAATTACCCGTGCGATACACGGTTAAATTTTCCCACGACCTCATGATGTGGTTTATACTCTTGTGGCATCCGCTCCTTGTCAACCCACTAATTCCTACACTTGCGTGCGCTTTCTCTAAACATGATTAGGCGGAATTGGCTTGTTCCACCCAAGCATTGGTCACAACGTTGGCTTTGCATGGTCAATAGTTGTTATAACATTTTCACTCGCCTCTTAGAAGCTTCAAAGGTTGGGATCATGCACGATAACCCATTTTCCAAAATACATATCGTGTTAAAGGGTGGCATGGGGATGGTTGTGTCTTGACGAAGAAAGTCCATCCCAATTCCCAAGCACGACTTTATAATCATCCATTAGTGTCATGGATAAGTTCACTTAGCCCTTCCAAGTGCCTAAGTGTAACTCTATACCTCGCATTGGTGGCCTTAAGCCAACCTTCCCCCTTGTCCAACAAAGACCGAGTCTTCTAGCCTCATCCTCAATCACAAAATTGTGTGTGACACCAATATCTACTAAAGTTTGTGTTAGCTTACCGTTCACCAACGCTTCGACGTACATTCGCATTGTTTTGGCATTAAGGGCGGTGAGGATTTGGAGTGATCTCATCTTGCTTGTCTCTTCTTCCTCGTGGGTCTTAGCCTCGTGTTGTTCCACCATGGCCAAAAGCAAACTAAGTTTTTGACACGAAGGCTTTCTTCTTTTCCTCATACAAGCAAATTAAGTTTTTGACATGAAGGCTTTCTTCTTTTCCTCATACTCCATTCATGCGATCGTCTTGTCCCCATTTATGGTTGGTGACCTCCTTGAACTTGTGTCCCTTTCTCGGCCATAGTGTCGCTCTCCCTCACCTATTGTTGGATTCGTGGTCCCTTCTCTTTGACGAACTGAAGTGACATTGGGAACGACCTTAGCAACTCAACGATGGCAATTGCTTCGTCTACTGGCACAACATTTCATCGTTGTACCTCTTGTTTTGCCACTATTGCAATTCGTCGAAGAAGTAGAATAATAAATCTTCCTCAAATAAGTTGGAGATTTGAAGCATAAGAGTTGTGCCTCATATACCACATTCTCGGGGTAAAAATGTCGTTTAAGCTCCTTCTTAAAATCATCCCATATGTCTATGCAGTAGCATAGCCGTGTCGGTACGATATGTGGGCTACTTTGATCTTCTTCACTTCGTCATTGAGACCAAGATTCTCAAAATACTACTCCATTTGCCAAAAGAAATTTTTGACCTCTTTTGCATATCTTACGCTATTGAAGCATGCCGGTCACGAAACATCTACCCTTGGGCTATGCAGCGACCCTTTTGCACAATGCAAGGTCCTCTCGCATTGTTTCTATGCTTACTTGCAACATCTCGAGCATGTTCATCACCTTTTCCTCCCTTGCTTTGCTTTGGTCACACCTTTTCTTGCCTTGTGTTAGCACGGGATCCCTACCTCATTCCTCGGTTGTGTCGACCGCACAAATATCTTCCACGTTGGCCATCACAACTATCTAGCAACTCAATCACGAACGTGGCTCTGATACCAACTGTCACAGACTCGTTCTTGCTAACGACATCACGTGCGACCTTAGCTTTTCTTACCTCGCAATAGCTAAGTCAATCTCGCTTAACCCTCCAAGGGATCAAGGTTATGATAATGATTCTAATATGAAAACAAGATGTTCAAAAACGATTCCTTGAATGTGACTCACGAACGTGGCTCTGATACCAACTGTCACAGACTCGTTCTTGCTAACGACATCACGTGCGACCTTAGCTTTTCTTACCTCGCAATAGCTAAGTCAATATCGCTTAACCCTCCAAGGGATCAAGGTTATGATAATGATTCTAATATGAAAACAAGATGTTCAAAAACGATTCCTTGAATGTGACTTTTTTTTTTTTTAATTTCGCCCCCGCCCTGTGTTAGATGAGGAAAAGAGATAGAAAGCAAAAAAAATAACAACACAAATAAGGGATAGAAGGAAAGGACACACATGTAGAGAAAGATAAGCATACACTTTAATGAAAAGAATAAGGAGAAGGAAAAAGAAATAGGCAGATAAGGAAAAGAGATAGAAAGCAAAAGAATGGGATAAGAGAAAGAGAAGGACAAAAAAGAAAAATAAAAAGACGAGAGAGTGAAAAGTAAAAGAGAGTTTAGAGAATAAGAAGGTGGGGTTTGAGGTTGGGGATTTAAGGGTTTTAGGGTTTAGGTTTTAGTGTTGTAAGGTTTAAGGTTAAGGGTTTAGAGTTCAAAGGGTTTTAGGGTTTAGGGTTTAGGGGTTTAGGGTTTAGGGTTAGCATTTAGGGTTTAGGGTGGGTTCAGGTTTTAAGATTTAGGGTTAGCATTTAGGGTTTAGGGTTAGCATTTAAGATTTAGGGTTTAGGGTTTAGGGCGTTAGGGTTTAGGGTTTTAGGGGTTAAGGTTTTGGGTTTTAAGGGTTAAGGTTAGGGTTTAGGGATTTAGGGCTTAGGGGTAGGTTTAGGGATTAGATTTAGGGTTTAGGGTTTAGGATTTAGGGTTTTAGGGTTTAGGGTTTAGGGTTAGGCATTTAGGGGTTTAGGGTTAGGGTTAGAGCAAAAAGGGTTTTAGTGTTTAGCATTTAGGGTTTAGTGTTTAGGGTTAGAGCAAAAAGGGTTTTAGGGTTACGATTTTAAGTTTACGCATTTAGGGGGTTAGGGTTTCAGGTTTGAACAAAAAGGCTTTTAGAGGGGTCTTAGGGGTAGCATTTAGGGTTTAGTGTTTTATGGGCTAGGCATTTAGGGTTTATGGGTTAAGGGTTTAACAGAGTTTAGGGATTAGATTTAGGGTTTAGAGTTTTAGTGATTAGATTTAGGGTTTAGGGTTTTAAGGGTAGGGGTTAAGATTTATGGTTTAGGATTTAGGGTTTTAAGTTTTTTTTTTTTTTTTTTTTTTAACAGTAAAAACTCAACACAGTCTACTTGACATTAGAAACAGTAAGCACAGTCCAATATGATGGATAGAAGAATTATCACATGGTGCAAGAAAACAAGAGACTAGTAACAACTAAATTGTCAAAATGGAAACCGCAAGTCAAGTACACAAAATACTCAGGTTAAGGTTTTAGAGTTTAGCATTTAGGGTTTAGTGTTTAGGGTTAGAGCAAAAAGGGTTTTAGGGTTTAGGGTTTTACGATTTTAAGGTTAGGCATTTAGGGGTTTAGGGTTAGAGCAAAAAGGGTGTTAGAGTTTAGGTCTTATGGGTAGCATTTAGGGTTTAGTGTTTTAGGGGTTAGGCATTTAGGGTTTAGGGTTTAAGGTTTTAACGGTGTTTAGGGTTTTAGATAGGGTTTAGGGTTTAAGGTTTTAGAGGTTAGGGGGTTGGGAAAAAGGGGTTTAGGGTTAGGGGTTGGGCGAAAAAGGAGGTTTAAGGTTTAGGGTTAGAGCAAAAAGGGTTTTAGAGTTTAGGTCTTAGGGTTAGCATTTAGGGTTTAGTGTTTTAGGGGTTTAGGGGTTTAAGGTTTAAGGTTTTAACGATGTTTAAGGTTTAGGGTTTTAGAGGTTAAGGTTTATGGTTTAGAGTTTAGGGGTTTAGAGGTTAGGGGATTGGGAAAAAGGGTTTAAGTTTTGGGGTTAAGGTTTAGGGTTTAGGGTTAGGGGATTGGGAAAAAGGAAGGGTTTTAGGGTTTAGAGTTTTAGGGGGTTGGGGAAAAAAGGGGTTTAAGGTTTGGGGTTAAGGTTTAGGGTTTAGGGTTAGGGGTTGGGCGAAAAAGGAGGTTTTTAGGTTTTAGGGTTTCGTTACTTATTAACAAGAGGAATATTTGAGTTCTAGTTTGCTCATTGGAATATTTGAACTAAGTTATTAGAGAAGGATTATAATATGGCCAACCCTACTAAATTGTAAAAATCTAAGCTAAGGACTGCTAGTTGTGCAATAGAAGATATGTTCTTATTGAGTTCAAAAAAATTGGGTAGACTAACTATATACGCAAGAGCAACATTCGATAGCTTCACCATGCCCAAACTCCTTCTACTAAGGATCGTAAGAATGTGGAAAACTAGAAAAAATATACTTTTTATAATTTGATAAAAATTGTGCCAATTCCTTCAATTTTTGTCAAATTAAAAAAATATAATGTAGCAATTTCTTATGATTGTCATGAAAAAATAAAATTCTTTTAAGAAAAAATCTATCATGTGTATCATAACAATGTTATATGCTTAAATTGTGGGATGTAGTACATTTTATAATTTAACAAAATTGAAGGAATGAGTTCAATTTTGTCAAATTATATAATATAGCACATCTCTTATAATTTTTAGTGTTTAACATTGTTATGATGACCAAGAAAATGTCTTCCTAATACGGAGTATTTAATAATATCAAAGAAAAAAAGAAGAGTTACCTTTAACTATAGTTAACAGTTAAATGATGTTTTCTACATTAGGGCAATTTTTGCATTTTTGGTTTTCATGCATGAATGAATAGTTGTTTCACATAATTTAACCAGCTTCTTATTCTTCCCATTCACTCACTACTATGATACAATATTACTCCGTACTTTTTAAGATAAAGTGTAAAGAAATGCTTAATTTCTATCAACACATTCCAAAAAGAATATTCATGGAATTATAAAATAAAATGTGCACTCCCATTGAAATGTAATTTTAGTAACCAGAGTTAATATCTGATTAGTAGATATGTATAGCATACCTGAATGAAGAAGAGGGCTATCTAATTGGTCCAAGTGGATTCATTTCATCCTTTGCTTGGTGTTTTTATGTAAGAGGATGTCCTGAGCAAAGCTATCAAGTGGTGGAGGAGGAGTAAGAGAAGGAAAAGAATTTAGAAGAAAAAGGTAGAATCGGTGGAAGGGGAAAAAAGGAGATAATTGTGAAGGATAAGAGAATGAGATGAAAAGTTAGCAAAGAAGTGGCATTAAAAAAGTTCAAATAATTCTTTTACTTGGCTAACTCATAGTAAGGGATCGATAAAGAAGCTAGCTAGTTAAATTAACACAACAATGGGCGCCAATATTCTAATCTTAGAATCAACGAGGTTGAACACAAGCCAACATAAATTGTGATGCTAAAACAAGACTAACTCTTAGAAGTTAGGGAGGGAATGAGAGTTGATTAAGGAATCTTGGGGTCATTCTCTTAACATGAAAATCCCAAAGGGTTTTTGACAATCTAAAGATACAGTACACCCAAGCATTGTATATGGACGGGGGAAGTTACAACCAAAAATGTTGAGCATTTAATTAGAAGCCAGTTATTACAAAAGCAACAAACATAGTAATCAATTAGAATCATGCATGAAGGCAAGGCTCGCAAATAAGATACAAGAGAGATAAAGGAGAGAATTGTGAGGAAAGGAAGCTTGAGAGTGCATTGTTTATCCATTAGCATATTATAATTAAAACACACTTCATTTTAGATTCCTAGTATGGCCTTTGTTTATGTGAACAAATTATTCATATTCCATAAATAGCACACATCTTCACATAAAACAAATAATATAAATAAATTACAAAGATTTGAGCAAAAGCAAAGTAATACTAACCAAGTACTGCAGTTTATCAAGACTTTAAAGTCATCAATAATCCCTCCTTTCAGATTCTTAAAACACAATCTCTGCTCTAATATGATACAAAATCAAACTCTTGCTCTAATATGATACAAAATCAAACATGTAAAGTATTATCATTACCAATCCAATACAGTAGCAGCCTAGACAAAACAAATATATATAACTTTCCCAATTTAGTCTCCCACAAACAAATATTTGGTGTTTGGCAAAGTTAATATAATAGATGATATATTCAACAATAAACGATAATCTTTTCAACACTATAGAGCATTTAAAATAATGGATTCTGGGAAGTGAAACTGCAATATATAATTTTCATACGAAGATCACAAATGAGGAAATGCATTCTTACCTGTAGTAGTAGTTGAAGCAGCGGAAGAACAAGAATCGGTCATTAAGTGGTTTGGGCCTTCACTTATTTTTCCAGCTTCCAATTCCAAGTGGTGTACAACAAATTAAATAATTATAGCTTTAAGCTTCTTAGAGTTGAAGCAAACAGAGAGATTTTCTCTAGAGCTCTGAGCTTATAATCTTTTTTCAGGGTCATTGCAGACAAAGACTGTAGCTCTGAACTCTCTTTATCCTCCTTGTAATAGACAACTCAGTATTAGGATTTCAAGTAGCCTGCGTTTGGTTATTACACATTTAAACCCACACTCAACCTGTGGTTAATTTAAAAAATTGTACAACCAAGTACCATGAAATCCCTTGTTTGTATTCAAACTGCTTAAATCACAATGTAAAGAAAATAACACTTCATTTTAATAACTGCTAAAAACCATGGTTCATGCTTTATTTAAATGCCAAAAGTGAATAAAATGTCCTTGAGATGAAATTGGCCATCTAAGCCATGGGATAACTCAAGAAGAAGAATTCACTGATTCTGCACAAATCAAACACCCTTTCATGATCTCCATCTATGACCACCATTTTGGTCTTTATTTTTAGATCTCAATGAAAGAAGAAGGGGAATTAATATTAAAAGAAAAGGAAAAGGGAACTAGAAAATGGAGAAAATAATAAAGGACATCAATGAAAGAAAGGTTTGGCATGAAAACTGTCATAGGAAGTGGGTTATGGTTGCTGCTTTGGAAAAATCAAGTCCTATTGGAAGGGTTTTGGGGAAAGAAACATAAAAGAAAACTAAGATATGGGGAGGGTGTGTGAATAAAGGAGAAAAAAGGCAAGTTGTGAAGTAATATTGTTACAAAACTGCAGTTGAAACAAATGACTCGATAGTCAAATTCTGTAGAAACATAATAAAGTTAATATTCACGGATCAATCTACAGTTTGGTTTTAATAACACTAGTTAGATGAAGTTCATTAACAAAACTCTCAGTCTTCAGAGACTAGGCTGGATCAATGGAAAATCACAAGAACACCTCAAATTGACAAGGATTTAGACAAACTGGAACCTAATAAAAAGAAATTATGCTTAAAGAAACACACTTGAGAGATAGAAATGCACTCACCAAGCATATACCAAAAAAGGCTCTAGAATTTTTGCCACCAGTTAAGTCTATAGTTGATGCATAATATTTCTTTGTTGTCTAAAGATTTTCTTGTCCACCTAGCATATATAGAATCTGGTTCAGCCAAAAAGAGTCCACACAACATTGAATTACATGGTTTAAGGAGGGGAAAACATCAAGTTCTACAGTGATTTATAGTATCAGAGTAATTTATCTTCATAGAATTGTTAAATAGGGCAATGGAAGAAGAGAAAGAAAGGCATTGTCTAAGAACAAACACTTTGCACATCTAGATTATTATCTCTGTTGCATGGGCTCTCCAAAGCATAAAGTAGCACCCCTGTCTAAAGGATCCAACAAGGGTGTGGTGTGGGTGTTGGGAGGCCTTATATTTTTTAAAATATTAAACAAACTTAGCCCAAGAGAATTGTGCTAAGCCAAAGGGCTAACATTGGAGCACTGATCTCTTTAAAAAGACAACAGGCCTAAAAAAGCATTGATTTTGGACATTTTTATTCAACCGGTTTTCTTCTTTCTTTTCTTGTTTAATTTGATCAGCAACTTCTCCAATTACAACATTGACTACTATACTTGATTTTGATTAATTAGTAAATATAATAATTACTATGGAATTTATCATTAGAACAACTGTTGGTCACAAAGGGAGTTCCACTTGCGTGTCCCAGTGTCCTTCCATTTAAATTTTGACAAATCTGACCACTACATCCATACACATACCCAATACACTCGCCTACACCTTCACCCAAGTCCATGTAGCAAGATTATCATGTTATAAGAGCATTCTTAACCAATCCCACATGTTATTGACTTGATAGCAAATGATATTAAATAATTGTACATAATAATTAGTCAAATGTGATGGGAAAATTCAATTTTTTTTTAGAAGAAAGAAAATTCACTTTTATAGCCATAAAATGTAACAAGTATAACATGTTTTAATTGTGTCAGAGCTAATATCTTTAATCTTTTTATTACTAACAACTGCATGTGGTCACTAGAGTCAATGTCACCTCCATGTCTCTATTCTATGTTTTTCAATAGAGCATCAACTAGAAGTCACTTTGTCATATACAGTCTTATATCTGCAGTAAAGACATAAAACTTGCAAACAAGTCACTTACATTGGCATAGGCTATGTCATAAAGGGGAACCATTGGATGAGAAAAGATTAGCTCCTCATAACAGAATGCTGCTTGCTTGTACCTATGAATCACAAGCAAAAAACTAATATAAACTATCACCAAGGCATGTATTAAGGAAACATAGACAGAATCAGCATTGATGCAGAAAGTTAATGTATAAAAAACAAAGAATGTAAGAGTATAATGATTATATTAATTATGTTATGAACTTATGATGTATACATTTTGGTACTGATCTGCATGTTTATATAGGTAATTAGGTATGTTATGCATAATGGGCTAATGCTATAATAGGGTTATGCTAGGGTTTTATATGTACAACACTCTCCCTCAAGCTAGAACATATAGATGTTCTAAGGTTGAAAATTTAACAAAACTGTGGCCAAAAAATCAGCATAACTAACACTCCCTTTGGAACTTGAAAAATGAAAATAATCACATATAGTCATAATTGAATTGACTCCAGAAATAAACACTGTAGTGCCAGATGTGAGCATCATCTAAAAATAAACATGGCACAAGAGTCAATGGCCTTGGGAAATAAATACAGCAGTGTTGGAACCAAAAGTATTCAGTTAGCATATTGTAATCAAAACAAACTTCATTTCAGATTCATAGTGTGGCCTTTTTTATGTGAAAAAAGTATTCATATTCTACAAATATCACACATCTTCACATACAACAAATAATATAAATAAATAAAAAAGATATTTAGCATGAAAAGCACACAAACTGTTGAAATTTCTGCAGTTGAAGTTCCTATTTTATTAACAAGAATTAAAATTCAACACAATACTTACCACTTTACTACTAGATAGGTAACTCTCCCCTAGCCACCAGAAGGAAGTTGCTTGGACAACAGAAACTCACAAGCCCCCTACCCAAAACCATAAGCCATCCGTGAAATAAACACCCCAAGAGCCATACCTGATCAATTGGATATTACAAAGAATGTTTACCTTAGTTCAAGATCGAGGAAAGTATGATCGAAAAGGAAAGTATAACTGTTGATTGAATTAAGATGAATAATAAGAAGAAAACTAAAAATGACTGGAGAAAGATAACTGGAAACAGGTGACAATCTAAAGAACAAGGGAAGAAAATAGGCACAGAGCTAGATCGCATCTCGACCTCAAGGCGCCACTAACTAATACAGAGTACTTCATACAAAAGTATCATTTTAACCCACTCTAAAACTAAACTCCGTCTTCAAAAGTCATTTTTAATGAACAAGAAAGAAGTTGCTATAAAATAATTACAATACAGATTATTTAATTTATTCTTACTATCAAGAAATGAAAAATTATATCACACCAAAGAAACACAGCACCTAGCAGAAAACCTCAGAATATTGTAATCATTTAAAAATAAACATGGCACAAGAGTCAATGGCCTTGGGAAATAAATACAGCAGTGCTAGAACCAAATTGGGGAAATTGAAATATTTTGATTAAAGATCTAAACGGTGAATAATGAGGAAAAAATGGCAAAATTGAAATATCTTGTAGATTATAGTGTAGCTTACAGATCTTGGAAAGAGTTTACGGCGAATGCGCTCCCGTTGTACACAACTCCGATCCGCCGTCTCGCTTCATCCATCTGCGCCGGGAATCGTCGCCCCCAACCTCCTCGCCACGTAAAACTCCAATTCGTCGGCTTCTTGAATCGATTTGTTCTGAGATGAGAAGTATGAGGCGTGATTCATACCAGGAGGTTTAAATAGATAAATAAGCGATTCGACCGTTGAGGTTTTTGAATTTTTTTATTTTTCATTTTCTGGACCCAAGGAAACACCCACGAATCACACCACGCAAAACAAAATAACAAAAACCCATTAAGGTTTCTTTCTAAATTGTCCCAACATAAAAAAATAAAAATAAAAACTTTTTCTTTTTTTACATTTTATTTCTTACGATAATTTTAGCTAAATTTAATTTAAATTTTGATGATTTTATATGTAGACAACTTAAATTATAGTACAATTTTGACTACATGATCTTTTATTTATCAAATTCACGTTAAATTTAAAATTTTGTGAAGTTTTAATCTTAAATTTCATTTTAAAAAAAAATCTAAGAGGCCGAGAGACTAAGAAAGGTTAATTTCAATGGTTATACAAGGGATAAAGATCCACTTTGTACTGTGGATAATGGTTAAAAGTTCAATTTTTTTTTAACACTAAATGTTAATGAAGTATAGTAAGATTCATTATTATGCTTAAGGTTCATTATGTGTATAGGCACATGCATGATTTTATTTTACAGATTCTACTATTTATGATTTTTAATCATTCGGGATTAAAAAGCAACTAAAAATCATTTAAAACTAAGATGAGATGATTGTTATACATGAACAATACTATATGTGATTCTACCAAAAAATTAACTTGCAGTTATTCAAAAGTGAACCTACATATATAAGAAACATAATATAATGAATATATATTATTAGAGATTTCATAGTAACTAAATGAAGATTTATTATTTGCACACTGTAAGTTTATTATTTATATACATAAAGTTCATTATTTGAACATGTATAAAATAGTATAAAAAAAATAGATTGAATGTTGATTATTTTTATGAACAACACAGGGTTGATGATACTTGAACTAGGCCACCTGGATATTATAACCCTATCAGATGATTTTTAAAACCAAA
>CP025647.1:10452136-10464945 GCA_003576665.1 Ipomoea trifida | reverse complement strand
ATTATCGAATGAAACTATAGTTATATCCAAAAGTAACTGCAGTTGTGTTGAAAGGAAACTGCAGTTATGTTGAAAAGAAAGTGCAGTATATATGAAAAGAAACTGCCGTATATATGAAAAGAAACTGCCGTATATATGAAAAGAAACTGCAGTATGTTTGAAAAGAAACTGCAGTATATTTGAAAAGAAAGTGAGTGGTATATATAGAAAAGAAACTGCAGTATATATGAAAAGAAACTGCAGTATATTTGAAAAGAAACTGCAATATATTTGAAAAGAAAGTGAGTGGCGCGAATTCATCCGTATGTTTCATTAATCAAAACGACGTCGTTTTGGGGATCCGCGGTCCACAATGCATTGTGGACCGCGGTCCACGATATAAGAACCGCAAGGAAACACCCACGAATCACACCACGCAAAACAAAATAACAAAAACCCATTAAGGTTTCTTTCTAAATTGTCCCAACATAAAAAATAAAAATAAAAACTTTTTCTTTTTTACATTTTATTTCTTACGATAATTTTAGCTAAATTTAATTTAAATTTTGATGATTTTATATGTAGACAACTTAAATTATAGTACAATTTTGACTACATGATCTTTTATTTATCAATTTCACGTTAAATTTAAAATTTTGTGAAGTTTAATCTTAAATTTCATTTTTAAAAAAAAATCTAAGAGGCTGAGAGACTAAGAAAGGTTAATTTCAATGGTTATACAATGGATAAAGATCCACTTTGTACTGTGGATAATGGTTAAAAGTTCATTTTTTTTAAACACTAAATGTTAATGAAGTATAGTAAGATTCATTATTATGCTTAAGGTTCATTATGTGTATAGGCACATGCATGATTTTATTTTACAGATTCTACTATTTATGATTTTTAATCATTCGGGATTAAAAAGCAACTAAATATCATTTAAAACTAAGATGAGATGATTGTTATACATGAACAATACTATATGTGATTCTACCAAAAAATTAACTTGCAGTTATTCAAAAGTGAACCTACATATATAAGAAACATAATATAATGAATATATATTATTAGAGATTTCATAGTAACTAAATGAAGATTTATTATTTGCACACTGTAAGTTTATTATTTATATACATAAAGTTCATTATTTGAACATGTATAAAATAGTATAAAAAAAATAGATTGAATGTTGATTATTTTTATGAACAACACAAGGGTTGATGATACTTGAACTAGGCCACCTGGATATTATAACCCTATCAGATGATTTTTTAAAACCAAAAGGACTCGTGTCTTTACACCTATAAATACCTTTGAACCTCTATATCCCCTAGAATCTACTAGACTTGTTACCTTGTCGCCCTTGTGTGTTGAGTTTTTGCAAGTTATGTGGATGTTGGATGAGCTAGAAAACCCCATTTCAAGCTAAGTGTTTGTGTTAAATTATGTTCATTGAGTTTGAGTGAGACTTAACCTGGCCTTGCTCAAGAAGAAGAAGGACATAGTAATAAGTTTCTAAATCTTAAAAAAGGAGTCGTCCTGCCAAGACCTTGTGGTCTAGTGGCACCCGCTTACACTCTCATATTGACTCTTTGTGCTTCAGTAGGTTGAGAAAGTAGTTATGAACAAATATTGCATTGTAATAGAGTCAGTAGTACCGAAAAAGAAAAAAAGAGTCATCCTTTAATAGTGAATTAAATAATACTGAACCAAGTGAATTAGAGTTAATTCCACCAGAGGTCCTTTGTCTTTGGTGGCAATTCCAAATTTAGTCCCAGACTATCGTTTTTGCCATTTAACATCACATACTATTATTTATTGGACACTTTTAGTCCTTCTTGTAACGTTTTTTATTTTTTTAGTAAGGGCATTTTTGTCTTTTCATATTTTTCTTTTGTTATTTTTCCGATTTTAGTCAATTTAATTGGGTTATGACTTTAGGTAATCTCTGATTTTTAGTAACCAGATTTTTCAATCGATTTTTAATAAAACCCTAAATCAATTAAACTGGTTGAAATCGGAAAAAATAACAAAAGAAAATATGAAGAGACAAAAATGCCATTACTAAAAATAGGAAAAGTCATGCATGAGAAGGACTAAAAGTGTCCAAAAACTAATAGTCTGGGATGTTAAATGGCAAAAACGATAGTCTGGGACTAAATTTGGAATTGTCACCAAAGACATGGGACTTTTGGTGGAATTAACTCAAGTGAATTATTTTTTTTGAAAGGAAACCAAGTGAATTATATTAAATAATATTGAACCAATATAAACCTTCTGTCTCTCTCTTTCTTTCTTACCATACCCTTTTTACATTTATATTGTAAGCATCACAAACATAATCATGTAGCAGACTCACACTTCACAATTTTATATTCATCGATTAGTTCAATAAAAGTTTATATTTGAAATTTTTTAAAAAATGCACACTTTCATATATCTTAATGAATTCATTCCACTCCTAATTAAAATATATAGTTAAACAAACATATTTCACATGTGATGAGGCAATTAATAGTTTGCATATCTGGGTCAATTTTTTTATTTTTGATAAAAAAGGGAGAGGGGTATACCCACCAATGTCTATCAAGAAATATCAACTACCCCATTAGCGGAAATTCTTTGCTGAATTCTGGCGCCAAATTGGTCCTTTCGAAGTTTGTCCTTCAGCCCACTCGGAGTGTCGTCAATCATAATGAGACCCATTTGATGAGTAAGAACATGTTTAGCAAGCTCATCCGCAACTCTGTTTTGTTCACGGTATACATGACGAACCTCCATGCATGTTAGCAAAGGTCTTCATCACCTCACGACATCTGGGTTAATTTTTATTTTTTTTTTGTTTTAAAACAAAGAAATATTTTTTTTTCCAAAAAAAAAAAAAAGAAAAAAGAAAAAAGATTATTGCATGCATTAGATCAAAGGTAAGGCAGTATACAATAAAGTGGGGCGCATTGGTCATCCACTCCCCGCAACCTGACATAGAAACGACCTCCCTAATTAACTACAATGTGGACGGCGTCATTCGCCGATCGCCTAAAGAAAAGGAAACTTACACCTGCATGTAATTTCTTTAATGTCATAAACTATAGTGCCAAAAACAGAAATAAAATATGGAGAATTTAATGCATAGAAGATCATTTGTGAATCCATCTCAATATCAACTTCTTCCCCACCTTGATCCAACTTAATTAGTGCTTCCTCTAATATATCAACCCCTGTTCATCTCACTCCTTTGGCTGCTACAAAGGCCCTTCATCACTTTTGAATACCCGCCGATCTATATATAGTTGTCCAGTTAAAAGGAACTTAAATATAGAACAATATTATTCCTCAAGTATTTTTGTTTTGTTTTGTTTTTTTTTACGAGTCTCTAGCAGTTTCAAGTATGATCAAATTTATAATTAATTGTTTTTGCAATCGCATGAGACTCAAATTCACAGCATTATAAACAATGACGTACTCATCAATCATACTAATTTCAAGCTCAACAATATTTTAAGGAAACATATTTTACCTGGATAAAACAAATTGTATGTGCATGTTAGTATGTTATTATAGGACCTATGGGTGGGCAATTCAGAATGGACAAAACCACATTATGAACCAAAGAGTTGTTTATTTTTATGGTTAGAAATCTCATTGGTTAAGTGGGGGACTTAATTGGCTCCAGAGTCCAGACGTTGATGTTAAGATATTTTAATCCGTAAATTATTGCATGGACCATGCTGTGGACCAAAAATAAAAAGTACATTATTTTTGTATTGAAGGTACATTATTTTGTACTGTAGGTACATTATTTGATAGTATATATCAAATAATGTACGTTCAGTACAAAAATAATGTATCCTAAAATAGTGTATCTACAGTACAAAAATAATGTACCTTCAGTACAAAAATAATGTACTTTTTATTTTTTGTCCACACAACTGTGTGGACCATGGTTCATGCAATAATGACTGATTTTAATCTCAATGGACTAACTCACAATTTATTAAATGGTAATGAGGGTATTTGTACGTAGAAGTGATATTTTGGGGTGAAGATTATTTGAGAATGACGTGACATAAAAATATTTATTTGGAATTCAAGATGGAATGACGTGACTTAATTGGAAGATTAAAATCTATTCAATTAATTAAATATTTAATTAGCAAAATAATTATTCCTAAAATATATTTAAATCTATTCAATTAATTCCTTAAATTCGGAAAATAGTAATATATGTATACTAATATATACAATATAATGATTAGCTTAATTAGAATAATACATATAATTTTTAGTGTGGAATCTTAAGTCTGACCATTATTAATAAACGAATTGTACATTTTTTTTTTCAATCTCATTTTTCACTACCTTTTAATGTGGGAAATTTTTATTTGTAATATAAATTCATAAGTGAGAACATTATGTTGTGATTCATCAACACTGCTGAAATGATTGAGTCTTCAATAATAATATTGTGTTGCTTTTCTTGCTGTTGGGGAATAGTTATGGATTTGTGCGATCAGTATGTGCTGGGAAGATACAGATTGCTTTGAAGTTTAAAGCTATCTGCAAATGTAGAAGATGAATATTGCTTAGAAGGATTTGTGAGATCAATGTTGAGGTGATGAATGAAGATTGTTTTGAAGTTCAATGTCATCTGCAAATGGAGAAGATGAAGAATGCACAGGAGAAGATGAATACTGCTTAAAAGGATTTGTGTGATCAGTGTTGAGAAGATGAAGATTGCTTTGAAGTTTAAGGCCATCTGCAAATGGAGAAGATGAAGATTGCACTGGAAAAGAAAAATATTGCTTAGAAGGTGATTAAGGAGGAATTAAGATCCTAAACGTAATTACATATGTGTATTTATAGGTGTAAATACATGTAAAATGACATTTTTTGTCCAACGGTATAGGCCCTGTTTGGTAAATAATCAGCCTATCAGTCAATTTTGGCTTATTTGACCACTATTAGTTGTTTGATTAATAAGCTTTTTGTAACTCCAAAATGCTAAAATTCAAAAGGCTACTCAAAGCAGCCTTTTCAATTAGCTTTTTGAGAAAAGAAATTATACCAAACAACTATCAGCTAACAGCTAATTTATCAAACAACTTTCTACAATCAATCAATATTATCAACAAATCATACTTTCTAACCCAAACAGCCAACCCAATCAGCCAACAGCCATTTACCAAACAGGACCATAATATTACAAAAATAATCCTAAGTGGGGGGGGGGGGGGGGGGGACCTTATACAGAAAGAACTAATAATATATTGTCACATAAGGGGGTAAAATCATAAGGAAAATGTAGCATCACGTTGAAAACAATATGTTGTTTGCTTCATTGAAAAGTAAATTGATACAACCCTGAGACTGTATGTATCATAATGCTCTTTTTTTTTTAGTCAAAAACTTTTCAAAAATGAAAAAGGAAATATGATTATATTTCGAGTAACGATCAAACTACAAGAAATTGAAGAGATCGAAATCATTATATTCATCGCCATTATATTCCCAACTAATTTTTATACATTGATACATGAACATTGATAACCAATTTAAACTACCGACTTTTCACAATTTATAAAGTGGGTTTAAAGACCAGTAAAAGTGGTCATTCAACTATTATATATATTAACAATGATATTGGCCTTGTTTGGTAAATGGTTGTTAGCTGATTGGGTTAGAAGGTATGATTTATTGA
The DNA here is from genome assembly GCA_003576665.1 of Ipomoea trifida. NCBI lineage: Eukaryota > Viridiplantae > Streptophyta > Magnoliopsida > Solanales > Convolvulaceae > Ipomoea > Ipomoea trifida. The sequence goes on along the minus strand of CP025647.1, from coordinate 10,459,265 downwards.
TAACATTAGCTGATTGTAGAGAGTTGTTTGATAAATTAGCTGTTAGAGAATAGCTGTTTGGTATAATTTATTTTCTCAAAAAGCTAATTGAAAAGGCTGCTTTGAGTAGCCTTTTGAATTTTAGTATTTTAGAGTTACAAAAAACTTATTAACCAAATATTTATATTGACAAAGAGTCAACAGTTACCTCCACTGAAGCTCAAACCCATTCACATCATCCATGTGGGAGTATAAATCGGGACATCGGGTGCCACTAGACAACAAGATCTTTTGGCTAAAATTTGACAAGTTATTAGGCCTTCCTCAATAGTTAAACCCGGGTGTGATTTTTGAGGAGTTTTTGTAAGTGTGATTAGGAAAGAGAAAATGAGGTGGAAAAAAATAAAAAGCAAAAACAAAACAAAACAAAAAAGAAACTGAAAAAAAAAAAAATTAAAAACCAATAATTAATGCACATCTTTGCCTGATGCAGTATGCTTTTCCAGTGGGGACCACTTAACTCTGCCAAAACCCCTCATTTGCAGGGAAAAGAACCCACCCAAAACACCCCCTTCCCATTTCATAAAAACCCAAGCACTGTGTTTTACTGTTCTAAAATTTCTCTAAAAGCAACCAATGGAGAAGGCCTTATTCCATTTTGAGTAAATGCAGGTATTCTAGTAGTAGATGAGTACGTAGAATCTAAAACCCATTGGAACAAAATTCCTTCTTCAAAGTAAAAGGAATCACGGATAAGGCTTGCGTCAAAGGTGGAAATGTGGAATGTTCAATTCAATGGTTATATATGCATGAAATAATTGGTGAGGTTCCGTTTAACCTTAAAACACATAAAATTTATATTGGAATTGAATACGGAAGGAATTGGTACTACTTAAACAGAGCTAAGCTGCTACTTTTATCTATACAAAATTCCAATATATTTTAGATTCCCACTATCATGTTTTTGTTGTCGCTTTTTCATTACTACTTACTGTATACATAGTCAATAAGCATTAGGTTTGACTGATAACTTAAAAGTTAAAAGGGTTTGACTGATAACTTAAAAGTTAAAAGCATTTTGTATATGGTGAGTCTCTTATGATACAGTTTCACTAATTTTTTCCGTCAGATGAGTCCTATCAAGATAGAAATGTAATACTTATATTTTTTTCGTCAGATGAGTCATATCAAGATAGAAATGTAATACTTATAATGAAAAATATAATACTAATCATAGATAAATTGATTGTTACTTATGAGAGAAAGTTTAATACTTTTAATGAAAAGTGTGATACTTTTGAAGAAAAATATGATACTTGATAGTGTAAATACGTTGTGATGTCCCAAATACCTACGAACTAAAGGGTCGGGTCGTATTCGGGCCCTATTACAGTCTGCTTGTTAATTAGTTTAAGTCTTGAGCATGGTACGTAGAGACGTGAGGTCCGAGAGTTTCGAGCTAAGATGTGGTAGATGAAGATTCCAAAAGTCCCTCCATCTAACCTTAAATGCGGTATTTACAGCGGAGGAAGGGAGACACATGTCGGGCTCTCGGCATGACTGATACGTGTCGTATATGCAGTTGGTGGGCTCGGAAATAGCACCATGATAGCAATGCGTGCCTAGATTCCTGATCGTCCATTGGGATGGGGTTAGGTTAAGGCCAAGAATCTAGGTCCAAATCCTCAAGTAGCCCTGCTCGGGATGATTGTCCTAATTTAAACAGGTCGGGGTTGGTCCCTAAGTTGCGAAGCGCTATTGCAATCTTTATTTAAACAGGTCGGAGTCGGTCCCTAAGTAGCAAAACGATACGTAGAGAGAAGTATACTCGGGGAATATTCCATATCAATACTTTTAAATTAAAATGTAATGTACTAAAAAAAAAAATTTAAATGTAATATTTAGGGGTTGAAGAGTTGCTTATAAAAAAGAATGTAATATAATGCTAATCAGGTATAAATTAATTCATTATTACTTATGAGGTAAACATAATACTTATGAGAGAATTGAAAGTCTAATACTAATCATAGATAAAAATGATTATTATTTACTTATATGGGAAAATATAATACTTAGTAGGAAAAACTGTGATACATTTTTAAAAAATGTGATTTTTTAATTAAATCAAAATGTAATATTTATTAGGGGTTGAATTGGTTTGTCCATACAAGAGTACAAGGTTTGAACTCTCAATCTCTCTGGACAAGAGTGCACATCCACTCATGCCAACTAAGTTGGTTAGCTTTTGCTATATTGGTTGTGTTTAGTTCATCATGAGTTTAAACAATAGGAATGAGAATCAAAATCATTTATAGTGTTTGGTTGACAATTTTTTAAAACACAAGTATGGGATTTGATAAACCCTTCAATTGAAAACTTCATTCCTTAATTAAAAAAGGTATGATTCCATGCATCTTATTGGTAATATGATTTTTAAGTTTGGATTAGTACAGTGCTTTTAGATTTATTTTTTTTATTTTTTTTATTTATGTTGGTGCTTTGGATGTCATTATATTAGGATCAATTGACTTGATTTTTTGTTTTTTTGTATTTTTAAAATCTTTATTCCATTATAGGGTCATACATAACCGAACATCAATATTGGTAATCATTCTAATTTCACTCTACTACCAAACATACAAAATATTTTCACCAAAACCCATGTCATTACAAAGTATTTGATTCTCATCCCAATTCTAATTCCCATGTGCGAACCAAATACGTACCCCCTAAGAAATACGTACAATAGCAACTTACCAAGGAGCCTACTCTATAAAATTGCCCATTTAATTGTTAGGTAAGCTTTAATTTGTCTGTGACAAATTATGCGTAGTGATTTTCATTTCTGTTTTCTTCTCTTTGATGTACTGATCTTGATTTAATGAATTAGTTTTATCGTTGATTTTTTAATTATAAAAAAAATCCTAATTTTCTTAAGAAGTGTAACTACGGTCGTTATATCGTGGACAACGGTATAAAAACGGCACTGTTTCTTTAAGTAAAGAAACGGTTGTTGTCACATTTTAATCGGAGCTCCCTAAATTAAACTATAGTTTATCTCAAATCATATTGTATCACATTTGTTTTTATATTATCAAATAAAAATGTATTTATATCGAAATGAAACTGTAATTGTGTTGAAAGGAAACTACACTATATATAAAATGAAACTGAATAACAATTTCACATATTTGAGTGTATATTATCCAATGAAATTGTAGTTATATCGAAATGATATTGTACTTGTGTGGTAATGAAACTATAGTGTATATGAAATAAAACTAAATAACAGTTTCACATATTTGAGTGTATAATAACGAATGAAACTGTAGTTATATCGAAATGAAACTGCAGGTAGTTGTGTTGAAAATGAACTACAGTATATATACAATGAAATTGAATATTTTATACATACAAGTTATTTTTTGCAGAATGGCGCGGAACGGACGCCGTTTCTTTTCATTAAAAGAAACAACAATGTTTTAATGTCTGAATTACCATGCTTTATCGACCGCGGTGCACAGTAAAATTTGCGGTCTAACTATCGTGGTTTTACCATGGACCGACAATTTGATATGGAATGGGATTGGAGAGTTGGGAATATATCTATGACTAGCAATGGGCTTTAATGAAATTGGTGATAAAATGGGTACCACCCTTGAAGGCCTTGATGAGGTTACAGAATGGCCCATTACATAAGCGTCATATTTAACTATGATTTTTTTTTTCATTGACAAAAACTATGAAAAATTTTTATGTTTTGAAAATGCTTTGAAAATGAAATCCATAGTTTTTTTTTTCGGTCTCTTCAGCCGTGGATTGCACCATCTACTTCAGTTGGCTCTTGACTTCATCTCTTTCAACTCGATCCCAAATTGTCCTTCGTCAATGGCGATACTGAGTGCGTGAGGACCTCGTGCTAGGGAATCATTTTGCAATACAGTTTGAAAGCTCAAGATGTCGCCACCCGACCGACTAGACTGCTATTGTTTTAGTCCATGATTATGTAAATCATCACTTTAGTTGTAGAAAAAAAAGTCTCTTCTTTGTCATCAAAAAGTACCATTTTCTAAAATAGGGTTTCACCCAAAAAAAATTATTAGAATGATCAGAAGTGTCTAAAATATGATAGTTTTTTTGTGTTAAAGACTCATACCTTTTTTTTGCCCCAAAAAAAAATAATAAAAGAGAGAGAGAGAGAGATTGAAATGATATGTAAAGTTCAATCATGAATTGTAATAATGGATCTTATAATAATTGATTCACATCTAATATTTGATTCAATGTTGATGTAGTATCCATTATCTTTACTTGTCTCTTTAAATCCTTCCATTCCCACGCCAAATTTTCTTCTCAAACTAATCTCTCATAAATTAAATCATCCATTTTCTTTTAACTGATTCCTCAAATGCATTAAATTTTGTTCACGAATTTAGATTTGGTCGTTCAAGATCTGGTTAGCCTTTATGGTAGCTTCTCATTTCTTGAAAAGCCTTGCATATTCTTCTTCCAACAACTTAATATCTATATGAATTCTTAGATGACTCATAGGTGCCTCAATGAATTTTGGAAAAATTATATTCTTGATAAGAAGATCCACTGTTTCATTGTCTGCATCATCATCAGACTTAGAATTCTGTTCTATACAAAGTATGAAATGTTATTACCCTATAATTGAATTTCTTGTCAATAATACATATGTTATTAATGGAGTAAGGTACTCACCACAAACACTAAAAAAGAAAAAATCATTAAAACTTAAACTTTGATCCATAAATTAACTAAAAAGTGTGAGAAAGAGAAGAGAAAAATATCATATTTCATGATCTGCATGTCTTGGTAGCTAATGAGCAGAGATCATTCTCTTGTAAACTTCGATAATCATTCTTCCATCAACCACCTCTTTACCTGCAAGAGTTGACACCACCACGGTGGTAGCAGTCGGTCGTGCCAACACTTTTTTCTTGCCGAAAATGGCAACATCCAAACTAATCATGACATTGATATAAGCCTTGTGAAACTTTGCCACCAACTTGGATGGAGTTATAACCTTCTCTTTTGGAGCAACTTGTTTTTTCACCTTCAAACCGCGCCTTCGATTTACATGATCTCCAAGCCTAATGATCCTCAACTTTCTCTTCTTGCTAGTGTGACCATCCAACTTTTGGTACTTTCTCCTCCTCAAATACCTCTTGAGGCCATCAAGATATGTTTGGGGAATAATATTCATTTAGAGACTCTTTGATTGGGGTGTGTTGTTGTGTGTTTAAGTAACACAATGGAGACTTTAGCCTTTATATAGAACCCCTAGAATAGACCAAGCAAATATATTTTAATTTAGTGGCATAACTTGACTTGAATATATAATGACCCATACATTATAATTTTTTAAGGCATTATCTCCCAATCTTATCTATCGGTCTAGGAAGATCAATAGTTCTGTAGCAGAAAAAAAGTGACATTTTGATAATTATCTCAAACTTTGATTGCACTCCACAACACTATCAAATACATTCTTTGATATCTACAAGTGCAATATTCTTTAGTGCACTTTACATATCATCAGGTGCATTTGTAATTTTGCAAAGTATTCCTGTACAGACACAGATCAAGCGTACGTGTACTTTTATATATCTTAAAATATACTTGGTAGTGTTGAAAAATGCACGTCTTCCCTAAACATTAAAAATAAAAAATAAAAATAATAATAAATAAATAAACGATGAAATTATTGGCTATTTTGGTAAGAAACCAAAAATGAGAGAGAAGCCATATATATAATGGTTTTTAGCATGACCATGATGACTAAGTCAAAATTGTGATTTTTGTTTATTGGTATGGGTTTAGGGTTAATATTTTAGTCAATATTCCCTCTTTTCACCGAGCAAAATGCTGAAGCACTTCACTTGCCGGCCATTCCTACTATTTTATGGTAAATGTGCATGAACTTATTTAGTCCAAACTCCATGTTCTATATTATAACAATTTGTTGGATATTATCCACTTTTAATCTTTGATTTTCTCTACGAGAAATCTTATAACTGCTATCCGAATGTATGTGTGCTCTAAGTCAAACTCATTTCCATTACTCGAATTTGTGTTCTGAGTCAAACTCACTTTGTGATCCAAAACGGACAAAGAATCCAAGAAGGTAAACCGATAACTACAAAAAAGTTCGCAACCTCTACTCAAATATGTACTCTAAGTCAAACTGATTATGTGACCCTAACCGACAAAAGACCTAGGAGGTAAAGCAACCGACAAAAGACCTAGGAGGTAAAGCAACATGTGCTACCCATAGCTACCCACTTTCAATCACCCATATGAATTCAGTTTTGAACACTAATTACGCATATGAATACATCAATGTACTAATTATAGGGAAAAATTAGAACTGTTAAAACAATAATGGTGAGACTAAAATGATAGCATAATTACTTCTAATTAAACTTGAACCCTCCTTAACCATTTCATGGAAATGGGTTTGAGCCCCACGATATTAGCTCTTTATGCTTCAATAGGTTGAGAAAGTAGTTATGAAGAGATACTATACTGTAATAAAATCGATAATACTAAAAAAAAAAAAAAAAAATTTGAACCCTCCCTCCTTAACCATTTCACCCAAAGATCAATTGTGAAACTAAGATATTAGTAAGAAGTCAAACTACTATGTTCAGTAGGAACAATTGTCTTGTTCTCGTTAGCATTTCTTGGTTGGGTCTAGCCGGCTAGATAACAAATTTCATTACGTGTTATTCTGAAATTTATTTATTTCAAATAGCAGAATTAACAAAAAATGAAAATATAAGAATATTTATTTATTTCAAATAGCAGAAATTAACAAAAATTGAAAATATAAGATAGAGAAGAGATGGACTCCTTTTCAACAAGTTTGAACCAACCAATAACACTAAGGGAGCGTTTGGTTCACGGAATCTTGGATTACCCCAGGTAATAGGATTACCTCCAGGAAGGTAATGTGAGATTTCGGGAATGTAAGATTACCTGATGTGTTTGGTTTAGATTGTGGAATATAATATTACTTTGTTTGGTTAAGGGTTATATTTTAGGTTATATGGGACAATTTACTATAATGTCCTTTTAATATATATATATATATATATATATATATATATATATATATATTTAT